>CAUDMG010003229.1:887500-1000000 GCA_958450375.1 Homarus gammarus
GGGTGCGTCACGCTTCACTTGACTGCGACAGATTATTAAGGAATTTTAGTTTGCTTTAGTTACCCCTACCAATTACTTGTTTTCTCTTATTGATTGACGTCTACGGATTTATCTTATAGAGTACATCATGGATATAATTGATTTATAACGTATTTGTATTTAATTATCAGGGTTCAATATCAACATCAGGATTAAGGATGTGTTTAAACGTAAAGTTGCGTATTTTTAGGGATAGAAAATTTGACCTTTACAAAAGTTTAAACGGGTGTAGGTAATTTAATCAAATTTTTTCAGTTATTTCTATATGGTATTTGTTAATTGTTTTTCTTATTACTTTTTATTGTCGATTATTACTATTAGTGTAGTGTAGTGTACAGCCTTAAATGTATGGACACCATTGATGATAAGCAACAATAAATAGCCAGTCATATACGTGTGTTATATATACGGCTATATATACTGGTCAGGGTACAGAAATGGCGTATATGTATCAGTAACATCGTCAATCTTATTTCTAATCCTCGTATTTTACTCTGACAACAAGGAATGGATTTTATACGTAATAGACTCGAATCAATTATGCCAGGGATGAAACAAAAAAAGGTTGGATTCTCTATCATTAAATTTTATGATCATCTAAAGAGCATCAGGTACCCGCTAGGTCAGCACAACAAAGCCCCCCGCCGCTATGCTCACCCGTTTTATGAGTGTGATTCATGGCGTCTATATTTCTTCCTTGATAGCAACATGGTTGAGTATATACTGTATATAAAGCTGTGTGCGTCACCTCACTCAAGACAAATGCTCCCAAGTCTGTATTAAATAAAGATAAACGTTTCTTTTTAGCATTTATGACATCTACATAGTGTTACATCTTACTGGGTTATATTTACAGAGAGATTAACTTCCTCTCTGGCGGGGGTGAGAAATGTATAGATGTCGTAATATGTGATGGAGATAGAGTGTTTACATTCCACTTAGCGCGCTATTCATAGGTTCTGATGTCTTGGTTCCTGCTTCCCACTGTCTCTCTAATATGTTTGTGGAGATGAATAGTAAGCCGAAAAGAGTTTATTATTATTATTATGACAGGCGTGAGGGCAACCTACCCTACCCTGTCTTACCCAATCTTAACCTAACCAAACGAACGCACGGACGGGAATTAGCAGGAGGAGGAAGGTGTTTAAATACCGTAGAGTTTTCGATGTCATTCTTGGTGCCCGATTGACTTAAGGTTTGAAGACGATGGTTTAACTCTAGGAAGACGATGGTTTAACCCTTTGTGGACTGTGGTTTAATTGAAAGTTTAAAGGCAGTTTATATCCGGTGCCGGCGGTCTGAACAGATGGCAAAATGGTGGCCCGTCAGGTTACATATCCGGTGGCGGTGGCGTGAGTAGTGACCTTTATATGCCTCGGATAACCTCAGGACTCTGGCGAAGGTCTTGAAGGACTCATTTTGTAGGACTCCCCTGGGGCCCATAGAGTACCATTGATCAAGGACATGTGGGGGGGAGGGTATCCTTGTGCTATTATGTATTACAGGAAGAGAGTGTGTGTGTGTGTGTGTGTGTGTGGTGTGTGTGTGTGTGTGTGTGTGTTCATTGTCATTTACCTGCACTGTCTATTTACATGCTGAATCAATTGAATAACTTGCATGATGAATCTTTCAGGATATCTATCAGAATATCTATCTATCTATCTAGACCACACCTGTGTTTGGAGACAGACAAGGCCACCTGTTGCTCTTGCCTTACACGGAACTGTTAAGATCTCGTCCTCAAAGCTACTCATCCTCCACCCTCCACCCTCCATCCTCCACCTACCACCCTCCACCCTCCACCTACCACCCTCCACCCTCCACCTACCACCCTCCACCCTCCACCCTCCACCTACCACCCTCCACCCTCCATCCTCCACCCTCCACCTACCACCCTCCACCCTCCACCTACCACCCTCCACCTACCACCCTCCACCCTCCACCTACCACCCTCCACCCTCCACCTACCACCCTCCACCTACCACCTACCACCCTCCACCCTCCACCTACCACCCTCCACCTACCACCCTCCACCCTCCACCTACCACCCTCCACCCTCCACCTACCACCCTCCACCCTCCACCCTCCACCTACCACCCTCCACCCTCCACCTACCACCCTCCACCCTCCACCTACCACCCTCCACCTACCACCTACCACCATCCACCCTCCACCTACCACCCTCCACCTACCACCCTCCACCCTCCACCTACCACCCTCCACCCTCCACCCTCCACCTATCACCCTCCACCCTCCACCTACCACCCTCCACCCTCCACCTACCACCCTCAACCCTCCACCCTCCACCTACCACCCTCCACCCTCCACCTACCACCCTCCACCTACCACCCTCCACCCTCCACCTACCACCCTCCACCCTCCACCCTCCACCTACCACCCTCCACCCTCCACCTACCACCCTCCACCCTCCACCCTCCACCTACCACCCTCCACCCTCCACCTACCACCCTCCACCCTCCATCCTCCACCCTCATGAATACAGGTCAAGCAAGTCTCAGAACTTTACGGATGCGACAAGAGACATCCATAAATTATCATACTTCTCGCCTTCATATCAGTGTGTGTGTGAAGCCTCCATACTCTCTGCTAGTGAATTAAAATTATCATAGTTACCGCTGTTTTAAACTCTCAACTCATCGTTTTCTCTGGTGACGGAAGACAAAGAAAATGGTCTATTATTGGGAGAAAAATTAGACAACAGTATACATTGATGATACTAATTTGAATATTACTTGTCATTAGTGTACATAAACAGACCACCTAACATGGAACTTACTTTACATATTTGTCTTGCACACTTTTATGTTCAATGCCTCACAAACTTGTTTATTTAAGTAAGAATTCTTAATTGAATTTTCCTGTTATCTTTTTTATAATTTCTGTTTAAATTCCTGTATTGTTATTCCAACATCCTTCACAACTAGATACATTATTGGAACCTGATGCGTGACGAGAATATCAGATAAATTTATGTTCTTTTAAAAACATTTATGCCTTGGGCTATAGACTATTTATTGAACAGTTATTATTATCATATCTATTGTAATATAATATTTTTCCTGGCTATAAAATCTTTGGATAATATATGAGATTTTGTTAATGTCAATATAATGACTTAATGTACAAACAGGTCGGTGTGTGTGTGTGTGTGTGTGTGAAGTGTACTGTACAACATTTCTTCACACGTACAGCCTTGTCTTGCCTCCGTCGGTTAGGTTTACTGTACACGCTCTACTGAGAACTTGTAATTTACCTTGATACAGTGTTGATACAGGGCTCGAGCTACCAAGAAACTGTACCTTTACCCTCGATACAGAGACCCAACTAGCAATAAACTGTACTTCTACCCTCGATACAGTGAACCAACTAGCAATAAACTGTACTTCTACCCTCGATACAGTCACCCAACTAGTATTTTAAACTGTATCCTAACCGTGGCTACAGTTTTGATTTGGTCATCTCAAGTACCAAGAAAATGTATCCATTATAATGTGACTTGAACGACAACTTACATCAGAGGTGACAGCAAAAAAAAAAGGTGAGGGAAATACCTACCTTGAGGTACTCCCCGGACTGGCGACTCTCTCTCTCTCTCTCTCTCTCTCTCTCTCTCTATTATTATTAGGGAGGCAAAGTAGAGGAAGGGAGAGGGATAAAATGATGAGTGGGAGGAAGGGAAGAGGGATGAGAATTGAGTGGATGGGGGGAAGGGGAGTAGAAAAAGGAAAGGGATGAGTTACAGGTGAGTGGGGGAGGAGTAGGAGAGAGGAGGGGGAAGAGGTGCAGGTGAGTGGGGGAGGAGTAGGAGAGAGGAGGGGGAAGAGGTGCAGGTGAGTGGGGGAGGAGTAGGAGAGAGGAGGGGGAAGAGGTGCAGGTGAGTGGGGGAGGAGTAGGAGAGAGGAGGGGGAAGAGGTGCAGGTGAGTGGGGGAGGAGTAGGAGAGAGGAGGGGGAAGAGGTGCAGGTGAGTGGGGGAGGAGTAGGAGAGAGGAGGGGGAAGAGGTGCAGGTGAGTGGGGGAGGAGTAGGAGAGAGGAGGGGGAAGAGGTGCAGGTGAGTGGGGGAGGAGTAGGAGAGAGGAGGGGGAAGAGGTGCAGGTGAGTGGGGGAGGAGTAGGAGAGAGGAGGGGGAAGAGGTGCAGGTGAGTGGGGGAGGAGTAGGAGAGAGGAGGGGGAAGAGGTGCAGGTGAGTGGGGGAGGAGTAGGAGAGAGGAGGGGGAAGAGGTGCAGGTGAGTGGGGGAGGAGTAGGAGAGAGGAGGGGGAAGAGGTGCAGGTGAGTGGGGGAGGAGTAGGAGAGAGGAGGGGGAAGAGGTGCAGGTGAGTGGGGGAGGAGTAGGAGAGAGGAGGGGGAAGAGGTGCAGGTGAGTGGGGGAGGAGTAGGAGAGAGGAGGGGGAAGAGGTGCAGGTGAGTGGGGGAGGAGTAGGAGAGAGGAGGGGGAAGAGGTGCAGGTGAGTGGGGGAGGAGTAGGAGAGAGGAGGGGGAAGAGGTGCTGGTGAGTGGGGGAGGAGTAGGAGAGAGGAGGGGGAAGAGGTGCAGGTGAGTGGGGGGGGAGTAGGAGAGAGGAGGGGGAAGAGGTGCAGGTGAGTGGGGGGGAGGGCGTAGGAGGAGGAGGCGACAGGAAGGGGGAGAGGTACAGTTGAGTGGGGTGGGAGGAGATGGGGAGAGGGGGAGAAGAGGCACAGGGAGTAGGAGGAGGAGGGGGAGGAGTGTGGGAGTATTAGGAGGAGGAGGAGGGGGAGTGGTCACGCTGGGGTTAGTAATGTACCCTCACTGAGCCCGTTATTCTCAAGGTCGCCTACTGCTTGTCTGCTGTCTGCTGCTTAATCTTCTCTGTTGTTTGCTGCGTAATCTTCTGTGCTGTTTGCTGTGTATTCTTGTCTGCTGTTTGGTGCTCCCTGCTGCGTAATCTTGTCTACTGTTTACTGCTGTCTGCTGTTTGGTGCTGTCTGCTGTGTAATCTTGTCTGCTGTTTGGTGCTGTCTGCTGCGTAATCTTGTCTGCTGTTTGGTGCTGTCTGCTTTTTGGTGCTGTCTGCTGTTTGGTGCTGTCTGCTGTGTAATCTTGTCTGCTGTTTGGTGCTGTCTGCTGTGTAGTCTTGTCTGCTAGTTGTCTACACATGTCTTCTATTTCCTCTTTCATCACCTCTTCCTCCTTCACTTCTCTTCGTCTTCTCTATTATAATCATTTCTCTCACCTTCTCTCCCCCTTCCTTCCCCCTTTCTTCCCTACCACCTCCTCTCCCTCTCTTCCCCCTCCCTCTCTTCCCCCTCCCTCTCCCCCTCTTCCCCCCTCCCATTTGACCTTTCACCTATCCCACAGGAAGTCGTCTATTGTGTCTACTGTAGGGGAAGGTTGACCCTAAGGGGGGGGAGGAGGGGAGGGAGAGAAGGGAGTGAGGAGGAGAAGGAGGGAGGGAGGGAAGGAGCAGGAGAGAGAGAGAGAGAGAGAGAGAGAGAGAGAGAGAGAGAGAGTAGAAGCGACTACAGGTTTTAACTTATTGGACAGGTGAGAGGAGTGAGGGCTGGAGGTAAGGGTGAGGTCTTAGGACGAGGGCTGGGGGTAGAGGTAAGGGCTAGGGATAATGGTGAGGGCTAGAGGGGGCTGGAGGGGCACAGCAACACGGTGAACCAGACATGTGGAGCTGAAAGGTCACCAGGCGAAGGTCAGCACCCTGCAAAGGTCACTTGTAGGAGACACTGACTGACTGACTGCTGCGGTGATGGAAGACCAGTGAGGAGGAGGGAGGGAGAAAGAGGAAGAGAAGGGAGAAGAGGGAGAGAGAGAGAGAGAGAGAGAGAGAGAGAGAGAGAGAGAGAGAGAGAGCATCAACCAGTGGTCCCTCCTCCCAGATGGTTCAGGTACGCGGAACGCATAATACAACACCTTACCTTATAAGACTCTCCTCATATTACTCATTGATGTTAATACAATTATACGGTGTCCAAAGGTGTGGAAGGTGTGATTACCAAGAACATGCACGGGATCACCTGGACGTGAATAGAGAGGTTAAATGTACAGTATGTTAATATGGCACTCAGAGGTTGGAGTTATTATCCCAGAGTTGCGAGTTTGGCCCACCGTGGCGCCACCAGTGTGTAAACAAATAGTATAATTTTCGTTGGAATTAATTTTTTTTTTCAGGTTGTCTCTTATTTATTTATTTATTTATTTGTGGGTTTAAAGGTTATTATTTGCATTAACCTAACCTAACCCCACCAAGGTCATTTAATTAGTTGAAATATACTGGGGATGGGAATGGGGGGGGTGGGGGGGGGGGTTGGTTAATCTTAAGGTTATCTCAATACTAACGAGTGAATCACGGTCTTATATCCCTATTAATTACGGCTCAAAATCAAATCTTGTCATCAGGTGTAATTGGGAAATATTGCTATAATAACTACGTCAATTTCCCAGGTGCGTAACGAACAGGTGATCTTATCGTTAAGGGAATATCCTGCGCAGGTGACCCGGATTCTCAAAGGGTAATTACGATTTTTTTTGTTTGATAGCTATTGTAACTATCGTGGTGTGCAAGGGTGAGGACGTATCTACTTAAGCTACGATACAGAGGTTCAATTAAGGTAAATTTTGTACCTGTCGTGTGTGTTATTTCACTTACGATACACAGGTAATTCTCAAAGGGTTAATAAAGGTATATTTTGGGTGGATGAGTGAGTGTCAGTGAGTGAGTGTGGGCGAGTGTCAGTGAGTGAGTGAGTGAGCTGGGTGAGTGAGTGAGAGTGGGTGAGGGTGAGTGAGAGTGGGTGTGGGTGAGTGAGTGTGGGCGAGTGTGAGTGAGTGAGTGAGTGAGCGTCAGTGAGTCAGTGAGAGTGGGTGAGTGAGTGAGTGTCAGTGAGTGAGTGAGAGTGGGTGAGTGAGTGTCAGTGAGTGAGTGAGTGTCAGTGAGTGAGTGAGTGAGTGTCAGTGAGTGAGTGTGGGCGAGTGTCAGTGAGTGAGTGAGTGAGTGTCAGTGAGTGAGTGAGTGAGAGTGGGTGAGTGAGTGAGTGTGGGCGAGTGTGAGTGGGTGAGTGAGTGAGTGAGGTAAATACAAGCTCTCAGAGACTTCAACTGGAGGAGAGATAGTGAGCTAACTAACCTAACCTAACCTAACCTAACCTAACCTAACCTAAACTAACCTAACCTAAGCTAAGCTAACCTAACCTAACCTAACCTAACCTAACCTAACCTAACCTAAACTAACCTAACCTAACCTAAGCTAACCTAACCTAACCTAACCTAACCTAACCTAACCTAAGCTAACCTAACCTAACCTAAACTAACCTAACCTAACCTAAGCTAACCTAACCTAACCTAACCTAACCTAACCTAACCTAAGCTAACCTAACCTAACCTAAACTAACCTAACCTAAGCTAACCTAACCTAACCTAACCTAACCTAACCTAAGCTAACCTAACCTAACCTAACCTAAGCTAACCTAACCTAACCTAACCTAAACTAACCTAACCTAACCTAACCTAACCTAACCTAACCTAACCTAACCACCGTAAAACACACACACGCGCTTGACTAATCTTCATATGACCTCTTAGTAATTTTGTCTTTTATTTAAGCTGCTTTTGTAATACCTTCTCATTTGATTTCTTTTTGGTGTGTGTGAAATGAGTTATTGTCTTTTATTCTCTTGGCTTTTGCTTTTAGTCTTTGTCTGACCTTACACGGAATAAATAAGACATACAGAATAGTAAATAAGAGAAAAATACGTAATAAAAGCAATTAAAAAAGTAGTAATAATAATAATAATAATAAAATACGTAATAATGTACTTCAACTACTGAGGTTCTGTAAGTCTGTAGTCTAATACAACACTAAGTAAACTCTATGTTAAATCTTAGTTACAGTTGATTTTATATTACAGTAAAATCAACAAGACTCTTAGTACAGGAGGCAAGGCTGTATCACTCACCACCGCTCAAGAGTAAATAATTTTTTTCTAAGAACATGACGTAAAAACTGTAATATTTAATATCTAAAAGTTATATGTTAAGATTATATGAAAACTTGTATAAAAAATAGTAAGATAGGAAACTGTAATAAATGGTGTTAGTTAGAAATAATAATAAATGAGGAAATATTGATATAAAATTAGGTTAATGGTAATGATAATACTAACACGTAAGGAAAACGGTATATAGAGTTGCCCGGGGTGGTGTGGTGACCTTGAAGACAGGGGCCAACACACCCGGCCGATCTCACCTCTCATGACGGCACCACACGACTTTGGCCTTGGCAGGGACAAGGTGGTGGTAGTGGTGAGGAAATATTGCTGTTTATACCTGGATTGTAATACCTGGTTGGCTGACTGTCTACCTACTTACCTGATTGGACTTCTACCTGCCTACCTGTTCAGAGGCTGCCACCAGTGAGGAATAATATATTTGGATAAAAAAATAAATAAAATCAGTGAGTTGAACTTTACACACACACACACACACACACACACACACACACACACACACACAGGTGTACCCGAACACTAATTCATGGCAAGACGAACACTGTCACAAGCATAATACTCTGTTAGTTATTATAATTTATAGATTTTTATTTTACAAGCCTTATAGTGAAGCAATACTGACTTCACTACACCACACCACACTACACCACACTACACTACACTACACCACACCACACTACACTACACCACACTACACTACACTACACTACACCACACCACACTACACCACACTACACTACACTACACCACACCACACCACACTACACTACACCACACTACACTACACTACACTACACTACACCACACCACACTACACTACACTGCACTACACTACACCACTCCACACTACACTGCACTGCACTACACTACACAAGTTGAATAATATAATACTTTGGGTTAAATCTGGTGACTTGAGGTAAAAATAAGTAGATGGAAATTTATACAGTAAAATCATCAACCAAAGTTTACATCGATTCAGCGTGTATAAAGATGGTGTCAGTATACAGTATACATAGACCATACAGGCATACAGTATACATAGACCATACAGGCATACAGTATACATAGACCATACAGGCATACAGTATACATAGACCATACAGGCATACAGTATACATAGACCATACAGGTCATACACATAATACATTAGTTTAATATAGAGAAACATACAACTTGTCTCTTAGTGTATAAGTACGGTGAGAACAACAGACAGACACACAAGAGAAAGAGACAATACGACATTATCTCTTTACGAATCACGAGAGAGAGAGAGAGAGAGAGAGAGAGAGAGAGATTGGGGGCGGGGTTTACAAAGCCACTCCCCCTCTAGTGTCTTACTCCTCTCCCCCCCCCCCCCCCCCTCCCCTCCCCGGGACTTTCCCCTCAGGGTGAACTCTGCCTTACCCTTCTTCTCTCCTCCCCCCCTCCCCTCCCCCTTCCCCCTCACCTCGTCTTCCTACCTCTCCCCTTCCTCCCACATTTCCTCATCTTTTCCCCTCACCCCTCCCCCTCTCTCTCCCCTCACCCCCATCTCTCTCCCCTCACCCCTCCCCCTCATCTAATAGTGTTAAAAAATAATATAAAAATAACAGTAAAAATCTTCCCTATAAAAAAAAAATACGAGTAAAATTATGTTATCAATGAGTGTTTTTTAATATTAACAGTATATTAACTTGGGTAAATTAACTATGTGTTTAATTGGTCAGGTGAGCAAGGTAGACGGTACAGGTGAAGAAGGTAATTAATTTATTTTTTCCTTCTTTACTGTTAGTGTTATTATTATTGTTATTGTTATTATTCGGATTCACTTAGGTAATGATTAAGTATTTATTTCAAAGTTATTCCAAACCTCATTACCTGTGTCTTAATTAGTAGGTAAACATATTCATTAACATGGTAGTTCCGTTAGTTTCGTTAAAGACCAAACTACCGTATACTATCTTCTCTTCGTTTAAAGCTACTGAACCCACTGTAGCTGCTGAATCTTCCTGTATTTTGAAGTTTATGTTGCTGTATTGTGGCTGTAGTTTCTGTACTAGTTGTTGTTGTTGTTCTACATAATAGTTTTTAATTTCCAAACTCTAAACAGGCGCCATCTTGTGTTAGTGCTTTTCAATTCTAAAGGGTATTAAAGTGTTGCGCGTGTGTAGGTGTGGTCATGGGCCTTATGGTAGGTACCCATAAGGGTGAAGGATGTGTAGTGGTTCACATATCCTTGAGGGCCTCACCACGCCCTCCCTCATCTATACCGCTGCTCCACTTGCACCCTGGGCCACCCACCGAGCATAACATATGTAACATCTTCACTACGGCTCTATTACGGTACTAATTAGTCTCATCTTGTTGTATGGTGTTTATAGATGTAGTCGTTATCATTCTGCTGAGGGTATAGTGTAGTATAGTGTTGTCATAGTGGTTTGTATTGAGGGTAGAGTTGTGGACGAGCGTCGTGCCTCTCCCTCCAGCAGGCAGTTCCCGGGTGTCCTTGGGTGGTTGGAGCCTTGGTCAGGAGACGCTGGCTCCCCCACTCGTCTCGTGGTCGGGCTATCACCATCACCACCACCACCACCACACTCACCACTATCATCCTTATCTCTCGCTCACACAACAACCCTCCAGTTACTTCTGACCAGGAGTCGCCAATTGGTGGAGAAAATAAGTCTCGTTTTGGCGTCTTGGACGTTATAGCGGACTTTGCGAGCCTGGTCAGTGTTGTTGTGTTGAGGAGTGCCAGCCTGGCCCCTCCCAGCCCTCTATAGTGCCTTGTGTAGTGCCGACTCTTACATCTTGGAAAAATAAGCCACAAGAAATAACTCACAGAAAACCTCTCCCGGACGACAGAAAGTTATCATCACATCAGTGTGTTAACGTCAAGTTCTTCTGGTTTATAACTAAAGGAAAAGATTAATCGAAAGTGATTTTAAAAAGTGTCTTCTTCGTCTCTTGTGATTCATATTCCAAGTGAAGTGTTGAGTATCCTAGCACTTGAGGGAGTGTTAGGGGCAGTAAGTGAGTGTGAACCTGTAGGGTGTGTGTGACTGGTGACGCCTACCACTACCACTACTACACCCACGTGTCAACAACCACGGTGGATCATCAACATGACAAGAGCTACGGTGATACTAGCGTTGGTGAGTACCTGTTGAACCTTGGGGGGACCTACCTGTGTTAGGGGCTTACCTGTGTTGAGGGGTGACTTACCTGTGTTGAGGGGTGACTTACCTGTGTTGAGGGGTGACTTACCTGTGTTGAGGGGTGACTTACCTGTGTTAGGGGCGTACCTGTGTTGGTGACCTACCTGTGTTAGGGGCTTACCTGTGTTGAGGGGTGACTTACCTCTGTTGGGGGACCTACCTGTGTTGGGGGGAGGACCTACATACGAGTACATACATACATACATACATACATACATAACACAGGAGGCCGCAGTAACACAAGTATTGCGCAACACAGATTCAACAGGAAGCAATACTGCAAGACTGTTTTTATTAAGAGTTTGAACTATGCCAAGGAACAAGTGTGTACAAGACCGTTTTTGTACCTGGAATGACAAGAGCAGAGAGAGAGAGAGAGAGAGAGAGAGAGAGAGAGAGAGAGAGAGAGAAGCCCTTTACCTCGAGTCTTGTCATAACAAAAACACAAACGACAAATTATGTAAAATATCCATAAATGCAAAAATAAATTAGGAGAAAAATAAACCACATAACAAAACTGAATTAAAATATGGCGTCCAAAATGAAATGAAATCAATATTGCACTGAGACT
Source organism: Homarus gammarus (assembly GCA_958450375.1). Classification (NCBI taxonomy): domain Eukaryota; kingdom Metazoa; phylum Arthropoda; class Malacostraca; order Decapoda; family Nephropidae; genus Homarus; species Homarus gammarus. The sequence continues at coordinate 899,300 of CAUDMG010003229.1, forward strand.
CAACCTAACCTAACCTAACCCTTACAAGTAATGCTAGGTTAGGTTAGGTTAGATTAGATAAGGTAAGGTTTGATATGGTTAGGTTTGATTAGGTTAGGTTAGATCAGGCTAGGTTACATTACGTTAGATATGGTTAGGTTTGATTAGGTTAGGTTAGATTAGGTTAGGTTATGTTAGGTTAGGTTAGATTAGATTAGATTAGGTTAGGTTAGGTTAGGTTAAATAACTAGTGTTAATAACGTGTTAGGTGGGAGATAAGGCAGGCCAGATCCGCCCTGATATAAAGGGTTCAAATGTCACTCGTGGAATTCGTGTGGACAAGTGGTTGAGGGTCCCGTTAGCGGCCACAAATAACAAAGGTTAACCTGAGGTGGGCAGCCAGGCAGGTCCGGGCTCTTGCTGCCTGCCTATCCACTGCTCTTTATTCATTTTATCACTAATCCTCTTAACTAAATCAAAATCCTTTCTCAATTTCCTTTACAACTTATAATTATCTAAGTTATGTGGTGTCCTCAGCGTCTTGGTGTTATTTGTAAAGGGATTTAAAGTTGATTTTTCGTTGGGATTTATATCTAATTTTTTCTGATTGGCTGACGGATATATGAGATCATGCCAAGATCTGTGATCCTATTGGTTGCAGGGAATGGTGACGTTGCTAGAGTCGAGTCATTAGCCAATCAATGAGGTTTATTGTGTATTGACGTCATTGGGGTCTAGTCATTAGCCAATCAATGAAGTTTGTGGACTAGTGACGTCAGGGTATTCTTGGTGGGGAATTATATGTAAAAAAAAAAAAAAGGTGTAAAAACCCGTGAAATGGAGCACGTCCGGTCAGTAGTGAGTGTGTGTCGCGTGGGGGAGGACGGCAGTAAATGAGCTTATACTTAGTGAGGTGTACACGTGTCAATATATAACACACACATACATATATAAGACAAGAAGAGATAGATAGATAGAGCAATAAATAACAATATCATCCTCTCCACCATTAATTATTCTTGACAGGCCACAGGAGCAGTATTTCCGACAACCTGCTTTCTCCTTATTGTATCCTGTAACTGTTAAGGAGCAGGACATAGACCGGCCTGCCTTACATACAGACACATCCTTCCCTCCTCTCCCTCCCCCCCTTCCCCTCCCCCCCCTCCCCCTCCCCCTCCCCCCCTTCCCCTCCCCCCCCCCCTCCCCATGTCCCCCCTTCCCCTTCCCCCTTCCCCTCCCCCCTCCCCCCTTCCCCTCCCCCCTCCCCCTCCTCCTCCCCCCTTCCCCTCCCCCTCCCCCCCCTCCCCATGTCCCCCCTTCCCCTTCCCCCTTCCCCTCCCCCCCCTCCCCCTTCCCCTCCCCCCTCCCCTCCCCCTCCCCCCCTCCCCCCCCCTTCCCCCCCCTCCCCTCCCCTCCCCTTGTCCCCCCTTCCCTCACTTTAATATTCAGATCATTGAGGAGGTTACACACATTATCAGCATCACTTTGAGTATTTAGAGTCAGGGTTGAATGATGTGTGCCCTGTACAGGTGTGCCTCATGTCTACAGTATAAACCGCTAATAAACCTCATGTCTACAGTATAAACCGCTAATAAACCTCATGTCTACAGTATAAACCGCTAATAAACCTCATGTCTATAGTATAAACCGCTAATAAACCTCATGTCTACAGTATAAACCGCTAATAAACCTCATGTCTACAGTATAAACCGCTAATAAACCTCATGTCTATAGTATAAACCGCTAATAAACCTCATGTCTACAGTATAAACCGCTAATAAACCTCATGTCTATAGTATAAACCGCTAATAAACCTCATGTCTATAGTATAAACCGCTAATAAACCTCATGTCTACAGTATAAACCGCTAATAAACCTCATGTCTACAGTATAAACCGCTAATAAACCTCATGTCTACAGTATAAACCGCTAATAAACCTCATGTCTACAGTATAAACCGCTAATAAACCTCATGTCTATAGTATAAACCGCTAATAAACCTCATGTCTACAGTATAAACCGCTAATAAACCTCATGTCTACAGTATAAACCGCTAATAAACCTCATGTCTATAGTATAAACCGCTAATAAACCTCATGTCTACAGTATAAACCGCTAATAAACCTCATGTCTATAGTATAAACCGCTAATAAACCTCATGTCTACAGTATAAACCGCTAATAAACCTCATGTCTACAGTATAAACCGCTAATAAACCTCATGTCTATAGTATAAACCGCTAATAAACCTCATGTCTACAGTATAAACCGCTAATAAACCTCATGTCTACAGTATAAACCGCTAATAAACCTCATGTCTATAGTATAAACCGCTAATAAACCTCATGTCTACAGTATAAACCGCTAATAAACCTCATGTCTACAGTATAAACCGCTAATAAACCTCATGTCTATAGTATAAACCGCTAATAAACCTCATGTCTACAGTATAAACCGCTAATAAACCTCATGTCTATAGTATAAACCGCTAATAAACCTCATGTCTACAGTATAAACCGCTAATAACCTCATGTCTACAGTATAAACCGCTAATAAACCTCATGTCTATAGTATAAACCGCTAATAAACCTCATGTCTACAGTATAAACCGCTAATAAACCTCATGTCTACAGTATAAACCGCTAATAAACCTCATGTCTATAGTATAAACCGCTAATAAACCTCATGTCTACAGTATAAACCGCTAATAAACCTCATGTCTACAGTATAAACCGCTAATAAACCTCATGTCTACAGTATAAACCGCTAATAAACCTCATGTCTACAGTATAAACCGCTAATAAACCTCATGTCTACAGTATAAACCGCTAATAAACCTCATGTCTACAGTATAAACCGCTAATAAACCTCATGTCTACAGTATAAACCGCTAATAAACCTCATGTCTACAGTATAAACCGCTAATAAACCTCATGTCTACAGTATAAACCGCTAATAAACCTCATGTCTATAGTATAAACCGCTAATAAACCTCATGTCTACAGTATAAACCGCTAATAAACCTCATGTCTACAGTATAAACCGCTAATAAACCTCATGTCTATAGTATAAACCGCTAATAAACCTCATGTCTACAGTATAAACCGCTAATAAACCTCATGTCTACAGTATAAACCGCTAATAAACCTCATGTCTACAGTATAAACCGCTAATAAACCTCATGTCTACAGTATAAACCGCTAATAAACCTCATGTCTACAGTATAAACCGCTAATAAACCTCATGTCTACAGTATAAACCGCTAATAAACCTCATGTCTACAGTATAAACCGCTAATAAACCTCATGTCTACAGTATAAACCGCTAATAAACCTCATGTCTACAGTATAAACCGCTAATAAACCTCATGTCTACAGTATAAACCGCTAATAAACCTCATGTCTACAGTATAAACCGCTAATAAACCTCATGTCTATAGTATAAACCGCTAATAAACCTCATGTCTACAGTATAAACCGCTAATAAACCTCATGTCTACAGTATAAACCGCTAATAAACCTCATGTCTATAGTATAAACCGCTAATAAACCTCATGTCTACAGTATAAACCGCTAATAAACCTCATGTCTACAGTATAAACCGCTAATAAACCTCATGTCTATAGTATAAACCGCTAATAAACCTCATGTCTACAGTATAAACCGCTAATAAACCTCATGTCTACAGTATAAACCGCTAATAAACCTCATGTCTATAGTATAAACCGCTAATAAACCTCATGTCTACAGTATAAACCGCTAATAAACCTCATGTCTACAGTATAAACCGCTAATAAACCTCATGTCTATAGTATAAACCGCTAATAAACCTCATGTCTACAGTATAAACCGCTAATAAACCTCATGTCTACAGTATAAACCGCTAATAAACCTCATGTCTACAGTATAAACCGCTAATAAACCTCATGTCTACAGTATAAACCGCTAATAAACCTCATGTCTACAGTATAAACCGCTAATAAACCTCATGTCTACAGTATAAACCGCTAATAAACCTCATGTCTACAGTATAAACCGCTAATAAACCTCATGTCTACAGTATAAACCGCTAATAAACCTCATGTCTACAGTATAAACCGCTAATAAACCTCATGTCTACAGTATAAACCGCTAATAAACCTCATGTCTATAGTATAAACCGCTAATAAACCTCATGTCTACAGTATAAACCGCTAATAAACCTCATGTCTACAGTATAAACCGCTAATAAACCTCATGTCTACAGTATAAACCGCTAATAAACCTCATGTCTACAGTATAAACCGCTAATAAACCTCATGTCTACAGTATAAACCGCTAATAAACCTCATGTCTATAGTATAAACCGCTAATAAACCTCATGTCTACAGTATAAACCGCTAATAAACCTCATGTCTATAGTATAAACCGCTAATAAACCTCATGTCTACAGTATAAACCGCTAATAAACCTCATGTCTACAGTATAAACCGCTAATAAACCTCATGTCTATAGTATAAACCGCTAATAAACCTCATGTCTACAGTATAAACCGCTAATAAACCTCATGTCTATAGTATAAACCGCTAATAAACCTCATGTCTACAGTATAAACCGCTAATAAACCTCATGTCTATAGTATAAACCGCTAATAAACCTCATGTCTACAGTATAAACCGCTAATAAACCTCATGTCTACAGTATAAACCGCTAATAAACCTCATGTCTATAGTATAAACCGCTAATAAACCTCATGTCTACAGTATAAACCGCTAATAAACCTCATGTCTATAGTATAAACCGCTAATAAACCTCATGTCTACAGTATAAACCGCTAATAAACCTCATGTCTACAGTATAAACCGCTAATAAACCTCATGTCTACAGTATAAACCGCTAAATAACTAATTGGTTTTAACTGTGAGTAAAATTACCATCAAGGAAGATGAACCCTTGATGACGATAATTATAACTATAACTAGCGGTAAAATTATACGTATATGCAGGATATATAACAATATTGAAATAAAGTTAAATTATACGGAAATTATTGATAAATCATAGTAAAAGTTAACACCATCCCCTACAACTTAAGAGAGATATGTAATTTGAGTGGGTCACCGCCAACCATCCATCAGTGGCAGCATCAGGAAATAAGATAAAAGCCGCCGAGGGAGACAACTAGAGGTAATAACTGTCGTATGTAAGACAAATGAACGTCTTTGTGTATTTGGTTTATTCGTTAATGGTCTTAGGGAGTTTATAACATGCGGAAGAGAAGGCCACTACTCGGAGACCTGAAGAAGGGCGAGTGCTGCGGGCGTAAATAATATATATAACTTTTTTATATTAACTAATGATCCTAACTTTACTAATCTAACCTAACGAAGTATATTTTAAGTTAGTTTTATTTATTCATGTTTATTGTGCAAGTGCATATATAGTACGATATATACAGTAATTAATTTATGTTCGTAGTCCTCCCACTTGACGCCTTGTTTACATGAGGGTTACGTGTCATTATTTCTAGTTATTATAGTCATTTTACCTTTGTTATGGACACTAAGCATTATTGGAGGACATAGCTTGTTTATTTAGGAATATTTACAGTATTACCACAGCGCTTGAGTATTAGCGACGTTATTTGAGCGTTGGTTGTAAGTGACCGCGACATTATGAGCATTTAGTAACAAAACTGCTGCTTAAAACACTGCAGTTTGGTATTAAATAATTACAGGGAAGTTAACCTTGTGTAACAGCTTGAAAAATGACTTAATTAGTAGTTAGTGTAGACGAAGGACAGAGTTTACAGTCATATATGAGTTTAAATCCGTGTTAAGATTTAGGTGGAAGAACTCTCTCTCATATACTGGGTTTATAATGATCTTCCCAGTTGTAAACATCTATTATAACAAAGACAGACAAAGCTACAGCAAAGAACCAAGATATACTAAAACAGAACAATTAAAAAAAGCTAAAACAGAAGAATTAGAAAAGCTAAAACAGAAGAATTACAAAAGGCTTTATTTACCAGCTATACAGAGTTCAATATGAGTTTTTGTGGTTCTGTCTCGATATATTTACCTGACATCCTTACGCATCCTTACCTTCAAATATGCTAAACATGCTGACATTCGTTCGTGCGCTGACATTCGTGTGCTGACAGTAATGGGACCCCTCCAAAAAAAAAACATCCATACTCAACAGCACCTCAGAGAGAAAAACAAATTCCCATGTTAGTTATCACGATAAATATTTAACATTTTAAACATACAACAGACATCGCTAAAAGACCTTGGTTATTTAAATCACCTCAGGTTCCTAAACACACACAAAAACACAAGAATTCTTAACTCAATGTCGTAATTTTTATAAGACTTTGAGTTGAAGAAAGATAATTATCAGTGCTCAGGTAAATTCTCTGACAGGTGAATCATCTTTAGGCAAAAAAAAAATAAGGAATTTAGGTGACGAAAACTGACAAGGTTATTACACGTTACTGAATATGAATGTCGCTTAATGCAGATGACTGAGGGGTTCTAGTGACCGTGTGTGTGTGTGTGTGTGTGTGTGTGTGTGTGTTTTGAACTAGAAGAAAAAAAACAGGCAAATGGACAGATACTGAAACATACAAACAGACGGAGAGATAAAACAGAACAAAAACAGACAGACAAACAAACGGAGATGAAAGAAACAAACACAGACAAAAACAGATAAAAAAATCAAACACAGAAACACATAAACAAGACAAAAACAAACATAGACTAAAAGACACAAACGACCATAAATATAAGACAGACAGACAGACAAATACAGTGAGAACGAGAATAAGCAGACATTTAGACACCCAGAAATACCACCAACACATTACTAGCAAATAAACCTCTCTCTTAAATAGCCACAATAGTCGCTAACAACTAGGAACCCGGGTGAAATATGTGAAGTAAATAGCTCCCCTAATAGCCTTCTGAGCATACCTGTGTCTTGTGGCTATTACACCTGTGCTCACCTGTGACGTATGTGAAAATAAATACTCAATACATAATGCTAATGAAGAAATAACTATACCTGGGATGTACTAATTTATTTACGTCAATGTTTGTAAATATGTAAATAATTACTGTGTTATGTGTGTTAGATCTAATGTATATATGAGTTAGTATGAAGAAAGCCTTGAAGTACACCACGGTAATGTTCTCACTGTAGACCCACCTCACACACCCCGTTATTAGCTGTTGAACCACCCAGGATTATTAACAGGTAACAGGTGGTGGTAACAGGTAACAGGTGGTGAAGAAAGATGTAACAAGAAGTATACTTATAAAAGGGTGAGGCGGGGGGTGGGGGGGGGGGGGGGTCAACAACCTCACACACCAGAGAGAAATATTCGATAATTATTTACGATTATGTTTTACGGAATTAATTACATAGGCCATTAAAGGAATATTTAATTGACCCTCAGGTAATAAGAGATTCACTTACACATTTATACTAATTAGGATAAGTACCGTAGAATTTTTTAAAGTTTGATTTGTTTATCAGATGCACCTGTTTGGTCATTAAGAGGTAACTCAGGTATACAGAGAGAGAGAGAGAGAGAGAGAGAGAGAGAGAGAGATTATACACTCAGGTATACACGTAAACAACCACCTTTTACACCTAACCACTAAAAAGCCTTAATTAAGAGACATCCTAATTGCCACTCAGAAGCACTTGTGGGACACGTAAATTAATGTGTACCTGCCCATCAGATTCACCGTCTGGGGACCTTAGTGGTTTCTTAATTACTAACCAAATAAATAGTTAGAGTACGCGGAAGTTCTCACAGGTGCCATGATGACGTAATCCTGGTTGACGTGATTGGCTGTAGAGTTGCCGTATGTTTATTATGACATATCTGATTGGTCGATGAGTTGCGGTGTAGCCAATCATAGGCCTTGTTGTTTGACGGATTGGGATGATGGATTAGACGATTATCATGGTTCGTTAAGCTAAATCAAACCGTAAAATGGCGGAGTTAACAAATTAATTAATCAAGGAGTAGAATAAATAAGTTCTTTTTAATGTCTTTCTGTTGGTAATATACAACTTCATAAACTAGTTCCTTAACGGAGTCACTGAAAAAAAAAAATTATCTATACAAAATTGTGTTGATAAAATATGACACAACGGACGAAGGATTTTGACAACCCTACCGAGACAAGAGGAGTCACAGTGTTCATTATGGGATTCATCGATCACCCCAGGTACAGATAGTTCTTTGGCGTTACTGTATAGAGGCAAGAGGAGCAGGTAACCAAACGTTGGCTAGTGACTGTGTGAGTGCTAGTGACTGTGTGAGTGCTAGTGACTGTGAGTGCTAGTGACTGTGTGAGTGCTAGTGACTGTGTGAGTACTAGTGACTGTGTGAGTGCTAGTGACTGTGTGAGTGCTAGTGACTGTGTGAGTGCTAGTGACTGTGTGAGTGCTAGTGACTGTGTGAGTGCTAGTGACTGTGTGAGTGCTAGTGACTGTGTGAGTGCTAGTGACTGTGTGTGTTAAGTTCGACCTTGAGGAAGAAACATGTTTTTTTTTAAGTTATTATAAACGTAAATTGACCATCAAGAACAATTAGTTAATATTAGAGACAAGATACTCGAAATATGTGTGTGTGTGTGTGTGTGTGTGTGTGTGTGTGTGTGTGTGAGTGAGTGAATGAGTGTGTGTGTGTGTGTCTGTGTGTGTGTGTGTGTGTGTGTGTGTCTGTGTGTGTGTGTGTGTGTGTGTGTGTGTGTGTCTGTGTGTGTGTGTGTATGTGTGTGTGTGTGTCTGTGTGTGTGTGTGTGTGTGTGTCTGTGTGTGTGTGTGTGTGTGTGCGTGTGTGCGTGAGATACTGCAAGATTCAGTGGTCCAAGGCGCCCCACCCCGCAAAGCAACGGAAGTCCTGTCAAACGGGTTTACTCTCCCCCAAACCCCTCACATTACCTCCCTCTTCTCTCACTTAACCTCTACCTGTCACTTTGTTTATCCCCCATACACCTCAGCCCGGCCCAGGTATACAGGTAGGTGGGAGAATTAGCAACGGGGAAGGTGGCGTCAGTGTTGAGTATAGAAATGTGATCACGTTAACAGGTTTTACAGCGTATGTTTTGAAGGCCGCAGTGTGTGTGTGTGTGTGTGTGTGTACAATATAACATTTCCCAGCACAATAACAGGGGAGGTGATGTAGGGATTACTAGCATCATTAAGAACTATATATATATAATTTACTGATGTGATTTATAGTAGTATGTGATTTAGGTATACTTAAAATACAGGTAGGGTGACTTACTCAGTATGATGGTTTAATTAAGAAATACACCTGTTCATTTAAATAGTGTAGGTGGATATTAAGCCTTCATAATAACAGAGAGAGAGAGAGAGAGAGAGAGAGAGAGTTACCAATGTCTTTACGTCCAAAACTAAACTAAGAATACACCAACAGGGTCGTTAAACAGGGGTCGTACGGGGGTAGTACGGGGGTCGATCAACTCGTCAAAAGTGAGGACCAATAACTCGCTTTGGTCCATAACTTCCGGTCCTGTTTTGGTCATAGTTACTGTTGATCTTTGTGCTTCTGTTACTGTTGATTACTGTTGTTTACTGTTGTTATTATCACTTATTTCTGTTAACTGTTACACCTGTTTATCTATCTATCTATCGCTCCTGTTGGCACTCCACCCTTCCTTCTTGTGTGTGTGGCTTAGATGGCCTTGGGTGAGGGAGGAGGTGGCAGGTGGTAGTGGTTTGTGGTGGTGGTTGATAGTGGTTGGTGGTGATAATGGTGGTAGTAGTGATGGTGGTTGTGGTAGTAGTGATGGTGGTTGTGGTAGTAGTGGTGGTGGTTGTGGTAGTAGTGATGGTGGTTGTGGTAGTAGTGATGGTGGTTGTGGTAGTAGTGATGGTGGTTGTGGTAGTAGTGATGGTGGTTGTGGTAGTAGTGATGGTGGTTGTGGTAGTAGTGATGGTGGTTGTGGTAGTAGTAGTGATGGTGGTTGTGGTAGTAGTGATGTTGGTTGTGTCTTGTGAATGGATTTTTTTTTATATATTAAATTCCTTCCGTTTTTGCTTCCTTTAGTCTACCCAATTTCTACCTTTTTTTATGACTTGACGGAGATTATTTGTACTACGTGAGGGATGTCTTCTCTTAACACAACCCGTATAAATGATCTTACAATCCAAAGAAATATTTTTAACAATTATATGTAACATTACATTAACAATTCGTCCATTTAATTACCATAATATACTGTGGCTTCTTCAACCTTAAGCTGTGACCTCTAATGGTGACCTCTGGTGGTGACCTCTCGTGGTGACCTCTGAGGTGTTTATAAACCTGTATTACGTCATACCTTCCCCGCCCGTACGCTGTAGTAATGGAATGATGGATCACCTGAACATTAGACACCCAAGGTTATTTCACTTGATGTTCGACAACCTAACCTAACACACCAGGTAGAGACAATTACCAATCACGAGCAGGTATATTATGACGGTGCGTGTTACCCTCTCACACACAGCCTATCACATTACGGTTTAATATCTACCAATCACTGGACGGATTTTTTTTTGGGGGGGACTCTTGTATTGGCCTATCACGGAGAAGCTGTTTTTTGACAGTTATAGACTGACCTATCACAGTACACCTTTTATTTTGGCGGTTATACATTGACCTATCACAGATGTGCTTTTTGATTATATGTTTTCTGGTAGGCCAATCAAAGAATTCCTTTTTGAGGATGCTGGGAGGCTGACCTATCACACACACACAGGGGTACAGTGTAGTGTTACAGTGGCCCCAGTGTAGATGTGACAATGTTGACTACAGACACACGAATACAGTCGCAGCTGTGTGTGTGTGTGTGTGATGTAATAAATACAGTGTCCCCGCCTCACATATTTTACCCTTACATAAGGCGCGCGCGAGAGAGAGAGAGAGAGAGAGAGAGAGAGAGAGAGAGAGAGAGAGAGAGAGAGAGAGAGACTAGTTCCTTGTGACGATACATTATAATACTAACCTTGCATTAGTCAGTAACCTTGTCTAGTCTTAGACCTTGTGGAGATATTTCTTGAATTCGGAAGAGCCATGATTTTGTGTGTGTGTGTGTGTGTGTGTGTGTGTGTGTGTGTGTGTGTGTGTGTGTGTCCAAAAATCCACATCAGTAAAATTTTGATCCCCTAACTCCTCCATCTCCTTCATTATTTTCTTTCTCTTCCTCCTCCTCCTCCTGTGGCCGTCTTAGGTGACCAGTGGACGGCAGAATTATTCCTTAATATACATTCCTTGACCACGACCTTCGTCTGTATGGAGACTCTCTCTCTCTCTCTCTCTCTCTCTCTCTCTCTCTCTCTCTCTCTCTCTCTCTCTCTCCTGTCTGTGTCGTTCTTCCTGTCTTTTCTGTCGTTACTCTTTCTGTCTCTTTTTCTCTCGGTATCTGTCTGTAAGAGGTCAGACCGAGAGATCTGTAGAGGCCGGACGTATCGAATCATCATATATGGAACTGGCAGAAGGTGAGAGCTGTGTCTCCATATTCATAGCCTCATATAAACAATGCCAGATGACAGTCAGCTGATCCAGGTGAACGAAGCCAGATGACAGTCAGCTGATCTAGGTAAACAGTGCCAGATGACAGTCAGCTGATCTAGGTAAACATGGCGTGGTTATAATCAGCTAATCTATTTAAACAAAGCAGAGCACGCTATACCCCTGGCCTTGGTTATGTCTCCCACGGCTCCTGCTCTGCACTAGACCGCGATGCACCTGACCTTTTAACTATGAATCGCTTGAGGGCAACAGGTGAAAAAGTGTGTGTGAGCGAAGGGGTGTGAGTGAGTGGATGTTAAGTGCGTGTGTGTGTGTGGGGGCGGGGGTGTTTGCGTGTCTGTGATGGTGTTTTGAGTGTGTGGGGGGCTGTTTGATTGCGTGTGTGTGGGGGGGGGGGGGTGTTTGTGTGTCTGTGGTGGTGTTTTGAGTGTGTGGGGGGCTGTTTGATTGCGTGCGTGTGTGTGTGTGTCAATATCAACAGGAAACATCATCACACGACAGAACCTTGGTGAGGGGCGGTGATGAGGTCTCCGGGGGAGGAGGTGGAGATATTATCGTATTACAAGCCATTAGTAGTATTTGGTGGTGTGCGTCTCCTGATAACTAGATACCTACCTTCCCTACCTGTACGTGATGTGTTAATTAATTAAGTTTTATCCTTGTTGTGTACCTTTCTTGTTTCATCGTCATCATTATTGACCAAGTATGAATTTGTCCGACTTAGCTCCCATGTACTTGACCCCAACCCTGAATATCCTGACATGCATCAAGACTACGATCATTACTACGCTATTTCTCGCCGGAAAAGCAATTATTTCTTTCTCACGATTAACTGTTGTTGCTGTTGTTGCTGTTTCTGCTGTGTCACGGCTGCAGGAGACCGGTTGTTTAAGTTGCTAAGGTGGGATTGAGCAAATTAGTCGCGGTCGTGATCTCAATATTACCATCACGACCCATAGTACCGATAAGCTCTTGTTAATAGACTAAGAGAACCTGTTTTAAACACGTTGCCATTACAGGAATCTGATTGGTTGGTAATTGTGCTGAATTTATGGGGTTATCTGAGGGTGAGGCTACAAGAGAGAGAGAGAGAGAGAGAGGGAAAGAGAGAGAGAGAGAGAGAGAGAGAGAAAGAGAGAGAGGGAGAGAGAGAGAGAGAGAGAGATATGAAATAACTATTATACCACCTCCAAAACAAGAAAATAATAAAGATCACCAAGATGGCAACACTGTGCGCCATATCACCCATTATACTCCTCTATAAATTACAGCTGACCGACTATAAACAGAGCTGCCATCTTGTTTACTTTACACACAACTACAGCTTAAGGAGTTACGTAGGTTAGGTTAGGTTAGGTTAGGTTAGGTGAGGTTAGGTTATCAGTAAACATTAAGTCATTAAGACATATTTACTGTACGTGTTTGAAGCTGTGAGGAAGATAGCTGGTGGGATAAAATATTGACGTAAGAGCACTGTTTGTTGAGGTGATATTATGTGTGTTGTTTTAACTTGTTTCTGTGTTTTATTCTGATTTGTGTATGTGTGAGTGTCTCCATAATGATGCTAATTTAATGGGCTACTGATGTTATGGGTGGTTAGGTTAGGTTAGGTCAGGTCAGGTTAGGTCAGGTTAGGTTAGGTCTCTGAGTGATATCTTGCACCAATATTCACCGAAGATTAGATTTATTATCCATACGTCTCCCTTCCACATCCCGACCCCCTCCTCCTATCCCTCCCTCCCCTCTACCCTCTCCTCCCCTCCTTCTACCCTCCATACCCCCTCCTCCTATCCCTCCCTCCCCTCTACCCTCTCCTCCCCTCCTACCCTCCCATACCCCCTTTCACACTTCCTACCCCTTTCTCCTATCCTCCATACCCCTTTCTATCCCTCTCCTATCCCCTCCTCCTCCCCCTCCCCTCCATACCCCCCACCCCCTTCTGGGTACGGGGTACTCATGTAGGGGCTCTGTACAGACGGGTAACGACCATTCATCCTCATTATACTCGTACAACTGCCTGCGGGAATTCCCTGTTGGGTTGTTAGTGTCAGTTACCTGCTTAAGCCTGAACAGGTGTGGCAGGTCATTAATTGCTGTGCATGTCTGATATCAAACTGGTTCCCTGTTGTTAGGTCTCTTGCCAACAGGTATCCACTGACCTAATGCGGGTGTGTGATTGGCTAATTTGTTTGGTAGTTTGATGCATCTATTGCTATTAATAATTTTGACCTCTCGTGCGCCATGTTTGTTTTGACAGCATCTTGTTGTTTCTTAGTTTGCAAATTGGTTACCTGTGGATACCTGTTGTGGAGAAGACTGGAGATTTTTTACTCATCCCTGTGTAGTAATGGAACGCTCGCCACCGCCCCAAGTTACCTGAGCTTAATGTAAACAAAGTGTATTGGTGCTGCCCAGGTGAACCGCTCCTCCCGCCTCACCTGTTTAATTTACGATCTTCCTCCCTCAATAGTACACCAGCGGCTTTGTTATCAAGAACTACCCACTCAACCACGCCCACAAGATCCCGTGGTTGAGTCTATAACAAATGAGTCTGAATGTTTAAAACCACTGCTATAGTAACGTAGTTATAGCAATGAAATTAAGGAGTAGTGAACTATCGATTCCTTTGGTCTCTTCATCAAAAATATTCCCCCCGGGGTGACCTACCACGAGTTGCGATCTCTGTTCGGTCGTCACGGAGGTCTGATGCACTTCTATATGCCTCGCAAACACGGCGGTACAGCTGTAGCCAGGTACTGCAACGAGCATTACAGAAAGCTCGGCCTTACCTTGGACGGCTACCCCGTCGGTGGTGAAGACCACTATAAAAATTCTCGTCGGTTCCTCCACGTGAATCATCTCCGCTACTCTCGTGCGTCCTTCAAGGATCCTCAGGTGTCCAGGACAACTTCCCACAAGAGGTGCCTGGAGGAGGACTACCACTGCCGCAAAAGGTATCAGGCAGAGGAGTACTCCTCCAAGAGGTACAGAGGCGAACAGTATGAAGATGAGGACGACTCACCACGCCCCCGTCGCAACTGTTCCAGCTACAGGCGCCAGAGGCCAACACCTGCAAATGAGTGGGTCCGTCGCCACTGATTATTTTGCGTCTATGTAAAACATTAAAATTTGAGTTTTGTATAAAAAAATATAAAAATAAAATATGAATATTATTTATTGTTTTACCTAACATAAATTAACTTACCCAATATGTAACTTACCTTGTACACATATGTAATATAAACATCCCAGGGTTATGGAAACTGGTTACGGAAATTCGCTCTTACCGATTTTGTAAAGTACGACCAATAAATTCGGATTACGGGGAAAAATTTCGCCCTTACGGATTTTGGGTAAATTTTTAAGTTATTTTTTTTTTAAATAAGGTCTGTCTGCTTTCAGTCAACTGTCAATAGCCCTAACAGAGGCTTCTGATGAAAATGTTGAACATCAAATGAGGCCACTGATTCTTGAACACTTGGGAGTCTTAAGAAAAAACTTTGAGAGGTATTTTCCCAAAGATCTGAGGAAAACATGAAGGAACAGAACTGGATCATTAATCCTTTCTTTCCAGCGAATTTAGAAGAAGAGAAACTCCTTGAAGTTCACTGTGATGCAAAAATGAAATCATTATTCATAATGAAATCACATTCAGACTTTTGGGCCGCAGTTTATAAAGATCAGTATCACCAAAGCTTGGCATTATTGGCCCTTAAAGTTCTTGTTGGCTTTCATCGTACATATATGCCAGTGCGAGCCTTATCAGACCTTTTGAACATAAAAAAAAAAGCGCGCAAATCTTTCACCAGGCTTGTGTAAGGCTCGCTGCCACAGACACTGTTGAGCCCAGATTTAATATACAGTGCTTGAAAGGAAAACCCAGCAGCAGAAATCCCAGTAAATTCGAACAGGTCATTAGGTCATAAAAGTAGTCAGTGTGTTGTTGTTATTACATTTGCAAATTTGTCTTCAGGTAATTTTATGTATAAAAGCTGTAATATATATATAAATAAATAAATATATATATATATATATATATATATATATATATATATAATATAATATAATATATATAACAAAGAAGTCTTTCTGTCTGTTTGTTTATTTGTTAGTGTGTCCACACGAGAATCTCGGAAACTATTTTACCATCTGTAGTGATGATGGATGGTGTTATATGTAGTGATGATGATGGGTGGTGTTATATGTAGTGATGATGGGTGGTGTTATATGTAGTGATGATGGATGGTGTTATATGTAGTGATGATGGATGGTGTTATATGTAGTGATGATGATGGGTGGTGTTATATGTAGTGATGATGGATGGTGTTATATGTCGTGATGATGGGTGGTGTTATATGTAGTGATGATGGATGGTGTTATATGTCGTGATGATGGGTGGTGTTATATGTAGTGATGATGATGGGTGGTGTTATATGTAGTGATGATGGATGGTGTTATATGTAGTGATGATGATGGGTGGTGTTATATGTAGTGATGATGGGTGGTGTTATATGTCGTGATGATGGATGGTGTTATATGTAGTGATGATGGGTGGTGTTATATGTAGTGATGATGGGTGGTGTTATATGTAGTGATGATGGGTGGTGTTATATGTAGTGATGATGGGTGGTGTTATATGTAGTGATGATGATGGGTGGTGTTATGTGTAGTGATGATGGGTGGTGTTATATGTAGTGATGATGGGTGGTGTTATATGTAGTGATGATGGGTGGTGTTATATGTAGTGATGATGGATGGTGTTATATGTAGTGATGATGGATGGTGTTATATGTAGTGATGATGGTGGTGTTATATGTAGTGATGATGGGTGGTGTTATATGTAGTGATGATGGATGGTGTTATATGTAGTGATGATGGATGGTGTTATATGTCGTGATGATGGGTGGTGTTATATGTAGTGATGATGGGTGGTGTTATATGTAGTGATGATGGATGGTGTTATATGTAGTGATGATGGATGGTGTTATATGTAGTGATGATGGATGGTGTTATATGTAGTGATGATGGATGGTGTTATATGTAGTGATGATGGGTGGTGTTATATGTAGTGATGATGGATGGTGTTATATGTAGTGATGATGATGGGTGGTGTTATATGTAGTGATGATGGATGGTGTTATCTGTCGTGATGATGGATGGTGTTATATGTAGTGATGATGGATGGTGTTATATGTAGTGATGATGGATGGTGTTATATGTAGTGATGATGGATGGTGTTATATGTAGTGATGATGGATGGTGTTATATGTAGTGATGATGGGTGGTGTTATATGTAGTGATGATGGTGGTGTTATATGTAGTGATGATGATGGTGTGTTATATGTCGTGATGATGGGTGGTGTTATATGTAGTGATGATGATGGGTGGTGTTATATGTAGTGATGATGGATGGTGTTATATGTAGTGATGATGATGGGTGGTGTTATATGTAGTGATGATGGATGGTGTTATATGTAGTGATGATGATGGGTGGTGTTATATGTAGTGATGATGGATGGTGTTATATGTAGTGATGATGATGGGTGGTGTTATATGTAGTGATGATGGATGGTGTTATATGTAGTGATGATGGATGGTGTTATATGTAGTGATGATGGATGGTGTTATATGTAGTGATGATGGGTGGTGTTATATGTAGTGATGATGCATGGTGTTATATTTCGTGATGATGGGTGGTGTTATATGTCGTGATGATGATGGGTGGTGTTATATGTAGTGATGATGGGTGGTGTTATATGTAGTGATGATGATGGGTGGTGTTATATGTAGTGATGATGGATGGTGTTATATGTCGTGATGATGCATGGTGTTATATGTCGTGATGATGGATGGTGTTATATGTCGTGATGATGGATGGTGTTATATGTAGTGATGATGGATGGTGTTATATGTAGTGATGATGATGGGTGGTGTTATATGTAGTGATGATGCATGGTGTTATATTTCGTGATGATGGGTGGTGTTATATGTAGTGATGATGATGGGTGGTGTTATATGTAGTGATGATGGGTGGTGTTATATGTAGTGATGATGATGGGTGGTGTTATATGTAGTGATGATGGATGGTGTTATATGTCGTGATGATGGATGGTGTTATATGTCGTGATGATGGATGGTGTTATATGTAGTGATGATGGATGGTGTTATATGTAGTGATGATGGATGGTGTTATATGTAGTGATGATGGATGGTGTTATATGTAGTGATGATGGGTGGTGTTATATGTAGTGATGATGGGTGGTGTTATATGTAGTGATGATGGATGGTGTTATATGTAGTGATGATGGATGGTGTTATATGTAGTGATGATGGATGGTGTTATATGTCGTGATGATGGATGGTGTTATATGTCGTGATGATGGATGGTGTTATATGTAGTGATGATGGATGGTGTTATATGTAGTGATGATGGATGGTGTTATATGTAGTGATGATGGCTGGTGTTATATGTAGTGATGATGATGGGTGGTGTTATATGTAGTGATGATGCATGGTGTTATATTTCGTGATGATGGGTGGTGTTATATGTAGTGATGATGATGGGTGGTGTTATATGTAGTGATGATGGGTGGTGTTATATGTAGTGATGATGGGTGGTGTTATATGTAGTGATGATGGATGGTGTTATATGTCGTGATGATGCATGGTGTTATATGTCGTGATGATGGATGGTGTTATATGTAGTGATGATGGATGGTGTTATATGTAGTGATGATGGATGGTGTTATATGTAGTGATGATGGATGGTGTTATATGTCGTGATGATGGGTGGTGTTATATGTAGTGATGATGCATGGTGTTATATTTCGTGATGATGGGTGGTGTTATATGTAGTGATGATGCATGGTGTTATATGTCGTGATGATGGATGGTGTTATATGTAGTGATGATGGATGGTGTTATATGTAGTAATGATGGATGGTGTTATATGTAGTGATGATGGGTGGTGTTATATGTAGTGATGATGGATGGTGTTATATGTCGTAATGATGCATGGTGTTATATGTCGTGATGATGCATGGTGTTATATGTAGTGATGATGGATGGTGTTATATGTAGTGATGATGGATGGTGTTATATGTAGTGATGATGGATGGTGTTATATGTAGTGATGATGGATGGTGTTATATGTAGTGATGATGGGTGGTGTTATATGTAGTGATGATGGGTGGTGTTATATGTAGTGATGATGATGGGTGGTGTTATATGTAGTGATGATGGATGGTGTTATATGTCGTGATGATGCATGGTGTTATATGTAGTGATGATGGATGGTGTTATATGTCGTGATGATGGATGGTGTTATATGTAGTGATGATGGGTGGTGTTATATGTCGTGATGATGGGTGGTGTTATATGTAGTGATGATGGGTGGTGTTATATGTAGTGATGATGGGTGGTGTTATATGTCGTGATGATGGGTGGTGTTATATGTAGTGATGATGGGTGGTGTTATATGTAGTGATGATGGATGGTGTTATATGTCGTGATGATGGATGGTGTTATATGTAGTGATGATGGGTGGTGTTATATGTCGTGATGATGGGTGGTGTTATATGTAGTGATGATGGATGGTGTTATATGTCGTGATGATGGATGGTGTTATATGTAGTGATGATGGATGGTGTTATATGTCGTGATGATGGATGGTGTTATATGTAGTGATGATGGATGGTGTTATATGTCGTGATGATGGGTGGTGTTATATGTCGTGATGATGGGTGGTGTTATATGTAGTGATGATGGGTGGTGTTATATGTAGTGATGATTAGACAATAAAATAATAACAGTTTACTGCTAAAAAAATATACTTTGCTGTACCTTTGTAGTGAAAAACATGATGGAACTTACATACACCGTTAATGAGCTATTGATGGAAGAACAAGTTTTGGGGACTGAACAGTGTGATAATGTGGAGCCTCCCGGAAGGTGGCGTCCTACCGTGGCCTAGCGGATGATTCTGCTATATGTTATAAATTACCAAAGTACATACATGTGTTTCCCATTATGGATTAACACTAAGCTGTTAGAATATAAAATTTAATCATCATTATGTTGCCTTCTTTACACACGTACCCATACATACTACCCCCGTACCCATACATACTTCCCCCGTACCCATACATACTACACACGTACCCATACATACTTCCCACGTACCCATACATACTACACACGTACCCATACATACTTCCCACGTACCCATACATACTTCCCACGTACCCATACATACTTCCCACGTACCCATACATACTACACACGTACCCATACATACTACCCACGTACCCATACATACTTCCCACGTACCCATACATACTACCCCCGTACCCATACATACTGCCCCCGTACCCATACATACTTCCCACGTAAAGGGGAAAGGAGCTTGGGGAATTAAGTGAGGAGGACCACACTACATCTGTCGTGGTAGGCCGTGACGTCATACGTAAACAAAGGGATGGAGATTCAAGGTCTGTACTCTACTACTGACTGACGTATCCGTTTACGTCTTTGTGTAATTATGTGTTGTATAACGGGGTGTGTACTGTCTGTTTCTGTTAACATGCACATCTTAGTTATTAACGCCATACCTTCCCGTACACACATATGACTGTCTCTACCACAAGTATTTCCTGATGCTACACACACACACACACACACACACACACACCTCTGATATTTATGTTACGCTTACCTGAAATTCAATAATTATTTACCCCATGTTTAAGTTTACCTGCGTACACCTGATGTTTACTTAATATTTTCCTTGTGTTAGCGTAGAGAGAGAGAGAGAGAGAAAGAGAGAGAGAGAGAGAGAGAGAGAGAGAGAGAGAGAGGACATAACCCAAATACATATACAAAATAGTGTGCATACTGGTGACATGTCCAAAAGGGGGATGAGGGAGAAGGATAGGTATAGCGTGTCCCGGGGGGGTGGGGGGGGGGGGGGGTACAAGGGTCGGGGAACACGATATGGTAATGGTTGGCCATATTTAGGAACTGTGAATGACTGTCAGGGAGAATCTTTTGGCCAATAAGGACTGTAGTATTAATTGTTACTGTCTGTCTGTCTGTCTGTCTGTCTGTCTTTCTTAGCCCTCTGAGTACGAGGTATTAAGTTATTATCTCCAAAAAGATTAAACCAGCATACTCAAAGGATTAAACCATCGCACTCAAAGGATTAAACCATTGAACTTAAAGAATTAAACCATCGCACTCAAAGGATTAAACCATCGTACTCAAAGGATTAAACCATCGTACTCAAAGGATTAAACCATCGTACTCAAAGGATTCAACCATCGTACTCAAGGGATTAAACCATCGTACTCAAAGGATTAAACCATCGTACTCAAAGGATTAAACCATCGTACTCAAAGGATTAAACCATCGTACTCAAAGGATTAAACCATCGTACTCAAAGGATTAAACCATCGTACTCAAAGGATTAAACCATCGTACTCAAAGGATTAAACCATCGTACTCAAAGGATTAAACCATCGTCTAACGTCTAACTTAATTTTTTGTTGACACGAGTAGGTCGACTTCTTGCCTCACCGTGTTGACATTTGGCGAAGGCCGATGGTGGTGGTGGTGATTGTGGTTGGTAGTGATTGATGGTGGTAGTGTGGTGGTGGTGGTGGTAGGGGATGGTGGTAGGGTTGATGTTGGTTGGTAGTGGTGGTGTTGGTGGTGGTGGTGTTGGTAGTGCTGTTTATGGTGGTAGTGTGGTGGTGGTAATGTGGTGGTTGTGGTGGTAGGGGTTGGTGCTAGAGGTTTGTTGTGGTATTGGTAGATGGTGGTGATAGTACTAGTGATTGGTGATAGTAGTCATAGTAGTAGTTGTGATGGTGATGATAGTAGTAGTGGTGGTGCTGGCTGAAAGAGAGAGAGAGAGAGAGAGACCAGAATTAACACTACCGTAAGACCTTCATATAAATAAACACAAGTTAATTAACAAAACTACCCACACTTCTTCTTTTAACATTCACGAGACAAATCAAACCTTCAGATAAGAATTAAGTTTAATGGCTAAATTTTGTCTTGGTTTATTTTACGATACTGGCTTAATTTTGGGGTGTTTTAGTGAGTTGTTTTCTGTGGTTTACAAGTGCAGTAGTCTGACTGGGACATATAAACGGTAAATTATTTATAGACTAAGATATTACGACATTATTGAGGAATGTTAGTACAGTATATATTAGTTCCAGTGTTGTTGTGCTGGTATTTCTGCCCCGTCATTAAAGTCTTTGAAAAATTGATAAATTATGGTTCCAATAATGTTGTTGTACAGTGCTCTTATTTCTCCCTTGACGATAAAGTGTTTGAAAACGTTATAAACAAGATCCCGTTCCAATAATGTTGTTGTACAGTGCTCTTATTTCTTTCTCTACCACAAAGTATTTATAATAAAACACTAGGCAATTTTTATTAACGGAATGAAAACTTTTAAGATAGAACTAAAAACAAAACTATTTAATCACATTAAAAATAAGGGTTTTAATCTCAAAGGCTAACCTAACTTAACCTAACCTAACCTAACCTAACCTAACCTAACCCCACCCCCCAGGTAACGTTAGGGTGTTTTATCTTCAGGTGAAATAAACTGAGGGGGGGGGGCTATAATCTTCAGGTGACTCAGTATTCATATCTTTATTTTTCTACTAATTACCTAAATGTGTTTATATAAAGTTGTACATAACCCAGGTATTACTACACCTGTTGACTCTCATTAATTACGAAATACAGGTAAATTATGGTCTGTTTTAGTGTTGTGGAAGCTGTAACATTTGCCTGTGGTAGGCGGGTAGTACTTCAGGTGGTAGTGGTAGGCTGGGGTATATCAGATTGCAGGTGTAGTGTAGTAAAGGTATGCTGTTGAGGTATGCTGCTGAGGTATGCTGCTGAGGTATGCTGCTGAGGTATGCTGCTGAGGTACTCTCGAGTAATATTCGTATATAGTTTTGATTTGATCTTTCTTTTAACCCGTTTGAGTACGATGTCTTTTATACCTTTGAGTACGCCTTAAAACTTTGTGTACGATGATACCTTGAGTACGATGTTTTTTATACCTTGAGTCTTGAAGTATTGAGTACTATGGCTTGACACCCTTGAGTACGAAATCTTGACACCCTTGAGTACAATGTCTTTACTCCTAAACACACACACACACACACACACACACACACATATAAGAACATAAGAAAATAAGGAGTCTGCAATAGGCCGGTTGGCCTGTGCATGGCAGCTCCTGTCGAGAGTTACTACCACTCTCTATCATCCATGAATCTATCCAGCCTCCTTTTGAAACTTTCCAGAGTTCCAGTACTTACTACAAAGTTGGTAAGCTTGTTCCACTCGTCCACCACCCTATTTGTGAACCAGTTTCTTCCTATCTCCCTCCTAAACACTCTCTCTCTCTCTCTCTCTCTCTCTCTCTCTCTCTCTCTCTCTCTCTCTCTCTCTCTCTCTCTCTCTCCCCGCCCGTCCATACCCCACAATAAACCCGCCCCTGACATGCCCCGCGGGGTACTGCTTCCGCTCCGGACTTTCTCCCCGAGGTGAGGGTCATCCCCCCCCCCCCCCGCCCCCCTTAGTAACCTCGCTCGTCTTTCCTCGTCCTAATTCCTGCTCGCATATTTGGCATCATTCTCGGCCTACCATTGTGTTGATATGCGTACGGTATCTGGATTCTGGGTGTACGATAGTAGTAGTAGTTAATAGTAGTTGGTGGTGGTTGTGGTGGTAGTGTGGTGGTGGTGGTGGTAGTAGTAGTAGTAGTAGTAGTAGTAATGGTGGTGGTGGTGGTGGTGGTGGTAGTGTGGTGGTGGTAGTAGTAGTAGTGGTGGTGGTGGTGGTAGTAGTGGTGGTGGTGGTGGTGGTAGTAGTAGTAGTAGTGTGGTGGTGGTAGTAGTAGTAGTAGGTGGTAGCAGTCGCCTGCTTCAGTACTGTTGTGTTTTGTCTTAAGGTTCATCCAACTAACCTTTTAAGTGAGACAGGTTCGCTTACCACCACTACTTAATGCCGCTACCACCATCATCTACCACCACTACTACCACTTACCACCACCATTACCCACTACTACCACCATCATCTACCACCACTACTACCACTTACCACCACCATTACCCACTACTACCACCATCATCTACCACCACCACTACTACTACTACTACTTACCACCAGTACCACTTACCACCACCATTACCCACTACTACCACCATCATCTACCACTACTTACCACCACAACCACATCTTACCTACCACCATTACTACATACCACTACCACCACCTACCACCTACCGACGCTAATTAAATTCACCCCAGCCATAACACCGCCATGGAACGAATTGGTAGTTAGGTCATAAACATCACTAACTATCCTAAACTAGACACCTAATCATTGTTAATTAAGAAGGGCTTTATTTACTGTTCTAGTGTGAGAAACTTAACCACAAATTACTAAATAAAATAATATAAAAGTAGAAGAAAATAAATTAGTTTGTCAATAAAGAGAGAAGGATTATTTATATAGATTTCTGTTCGTGTTTTTATTAAAGTTTGACAACAGAAAACGAGAGTATATGTTAATAATATTTTCTTTGTGAGGGGAAACTATAGAAAAAGTTGCAGGAATTTAGTTCTTTATTAGGAATGTTGAAAGAAGAAAGGTCATTGCTGTTTTCATTCACTCGTTTGTCAGGTTTTAATAAAAGCTGCATTCATTCACCCGTTAGTTAGGCTGAAAGAAATGGTTGATATATATTAATAGTTTTAAAAAAAGGAGTAAGTATTTTGTGTTTGTGTTCAGATACAAGTACAGCTGCTGGTACAGATACAAGGACAGACCAAGATACAGGTTCAAGTACAAGTACAGATACAGAAATGTCAGGCTCAATACAGCGAGTACAGAAACACTACTAATAAGACTCGACCTATAATTACAGAGAGCGTGCCGATAATGACCTATTAAGAGGAAGTGTGGATGACCTGTAATTGGCACGAGGAGTGAGAGAGATAATGCTGGTAGTTGACGTTAATTGGCACACGATCCATTCCTCCTCCCCCCCCCCCCTTCTCTCTACTGCACCCGGGGTTGATTCATAACATTGTCACTTCAGTAATCGTCTTGAAAATGTCACCGTTCCACCTTACCCTTTCACACCGGTCCGTTGCTGATCCCACGAGATAGGAAAGGAACAGCTCAAGTAGGTAGATAAAAATACTATTACTTACTAGCCTCTACTAGCCTGTGTTGGATCCCACGAGATAGAAAAATACCGAAGATCAGCTAATTGACGGTACGAGACGCCATCATGAATAGTTGACTGATGATGATGATGATGCAACTGATGACTGTCTTATACCTACACACACACACCAGGTAGATGAATATATCAATATATAGGTGAATAAATACACAGTAATATACTAAATAAAAAATAATAATAAACTACGCCATTTTATAATATTTTAAAAGGCTTCAACGCTATAGAGTAGAATTCAAGCCTCTCATTGTTCCAGTATTATGCCATTATCACTGACTGACCTCCCCCACACGCCAGCTTATGAACTTCCGCATTCCTTTCTTTATCTCCAATATTCTTGTTTTTGTCCGTTTCTGTGCCGATATATTGATGTTTTTGTCGTGATAGACCAACAGAAGCCACATTTGGAGACTTTGGTGGACTATGTGGGTGAAAAACGACGACATAAACTCATTCTTGAGGAGGTCCTGATGGCAGTGATGTTTGATTCGATTTTGATCTCAGTTTGATTTGAATACGGTTTTGTGGGTTAGAGATGTGGTTTAATTGCCGTGTTTTTTTGTGTTGATTTGCTTCCGGTTTTATGTTCCCGTGGTTTACATGGACGAGAGAGCTACCGCGTATCTTATTTACCGTATTAATTTATATTTGTTCTATGACTTGATAATTGTAAGCCGTTTTATTTCTTATATTTAATTGTTACTGTGTTGGTGTAATTACTGGCCTTGCTGTAACACCCAAATACCTTAGTTGTTTGAGGTGATGTAATTATGTCCTAACTGTAATGTAATGAGTTCTCCTTGGATTACTGTTATTATTATTATTATTATTTACGATATTTCTTAACGCTAGCGCCCAGGTGGTCCTAACCTAACCTAACCAAACCTAGAGGTGACACAAGGTAATAAACAGCCCTTGAGTTAGTGAAAGCTGTCCCAAGTTTCACACATTAAAAAAACCCAAAAGAGACAGATAATATTATGTAATTAGTGGTAACATTATCTCTCTACATCTGTTTAGGAGTTAAGTGACATTAGACTTTTAAGCTGAATTAACCCGTATTTAGAACATTGAGGAAATTAGATGTGTTATCATAGGTGTTTTGAGGAGATAAAGAATAGGTTAAGTATGAGTCGTGTAAAGTGTTTTCTCTTCCTGTCTGATGCTCTTTTGTTTTTTGTAATTTATTGGTAAAGGTTTTATTGTAGGCTGGAGTTTGGTGTACTTATTGTTGTTATTGTTGTTGTTGTTGTTATTGTTGTGGTTATTGTTAATGTTATTATTATTATTATTATTATTAGTACTACGTGTTTCTTGAGTGAAATTATGAGTGAATGATGTAATAGCCTAAGATGACAGCGAGTGTAGGTTTTGGGCGTCTTGAAAGTAGAGTTTTCGGGTGACTATTTTGGGGAGAGTGGAATATTTTTAGAGTGAATGTACCATCTGGGTAAGGGTACGTACCGAGAAGTACCCTACAAGGCAGACAGGTTGACACACACACACACTGACTGGTAGTGACCCAGAACACGTTCTTCGTCAATTCCTCGATCTCTTTTACCTTGTTTAGGAAAACGAGTTGTGTGTGACAGTGAAGGTGAGAGAGAGAGAGAGAGAGAGAGAGAGAGAGAGAGAGAGAGAGAGAGAGAGAGAGAGACTGGTGGCAAACTCACAAAAAAATTCCTCACAGTGACCAACCCTCAATATCATGTCGGCAGGTAAAGGCTGTATAACCACCTGGTGACCACAAGTTCTCTATTAAAAAAAAAAACTGTGTAAAAAATTTCGACTACCGGCCCAAGCAAGGGTAAAACAATTATGCTACCGTCATCCTTATTCACTAATGTTTATGTATTTGTCTCAATCTATCCTTCATTAACATTATTTTTCAGACTACGGATATTAATGATGTATTTCTGACACTTTTGATTGTCATTTGTTTTGGGTGGTTTTAGAGGCAGTTCGGATATAGTACACTGCAAGCTTAAGACTTTGTGACATTCAGAAACTAGGAAGTAATAGCCAGTACATCAGTTGACAGCCTTCATATCCCCAAGAGTCAGGATAGGTAGCCATTTATGGTTGGATGGACTCTGGGTACTGTAAGAGTGAAGTAACTGGCTAAATATGGCTTTAAATTTGCTCCGAGATTCTGGCAACTCTATACGTTCATAATATCTCTATTTAGGAAGATATTTTGAGTATTTACGTTGATATATGAACAATTAGGAGGAAAAATTTACGTTTTATATAGTTACGTTTATATATCATTAGTTAGGAGGAAATATTAACCTACGAAGCTTTGAGAAACCAAGGTGTCCAGCTCGGTTAGTAGATATTAATTGACACACAAGACACGGTAAAACCCCTGAGGGAAGGTCAGTGGTGGTCGGGTGTTGTCAATAGGTCGGTGGTGGTCGGGTGTTGTCAATTCCAGATGTGGACACAATTATTCCTGGAAACATTAATCAATCGTTTATCTGAGTATTTTTATTTGTATTATTGCCTCGTCCCTTTTTTGAGTTGGCATAAGAGCTTTCACGTCAAGTTTATGTTTGTTTAGGTTTATTTATGTATACTCGCAAGAAAAAACAAAAGAAGATCAGTAATAGATAACATAAACCTTTAAGTCTTTGGTAGATATAAGAAAAAACAAAAGAAGATCGGTAATAGATAACATAAACCTTTAAGTCTTTGGTAGATATAAGAAAAAACAAAAGAAGATCAGTATAGACGCCATAAACAAACCAATACAGAGCGTGAAGCGACTGATGCCCCAGAGAGCTTGGAAAACTGAGCGAGTGTATAAGAGGAAACAGCAGAAGGTCGTTTACGTCATGCGCATCTCTTGTGAAACATTTCCTTGTACTGATGTATAATTTCCTCCTCTTGATAATACACACACACACACACACACACCTTGAACTAAAATGGCCACCTCATCATCTCTCTCTCTCTCGAAACTATGTATTTAAATCACACACTTACTCGTTATCTACACACCTTTACCTGGAGTCATTACAGTGCTAAGGAACCTATTCTCCAGGTGAGATATGGATAGGTGGTAAGGAGGAGAGGGAGGGAGGGGTAGGAAGAGGGGGGAGGGGGTAGGGGCGCAGGTAGGATGGATTGAGGTGAAATATAATGGTAAGGTTAGCACCACGCCCACAGGTGATGGTGATAAGCTGGGCAGGTGAACGTCTCGTATTGTGTGTTGAGTTACCTGAGGGTATCGTGGTGATGGTTTGTTGTGTTATGGTGTAGGGGTAATGTGGTGTTGTGTTCACTACTACGACTGCTTGATTTACTTACCCTCACTACCGCCACCACTACCCTCACCACACCACTACCCTCACCACACCCCCCACTACCCTCACCACACCTCTCCCACTACACCACTACCCTCACTACCGCCACCACTACCCTCACCACACCACTACCCTCACCACACCTCCCCACTACCCTCACCACACCACTACCCTCACCACACCCCCCCACTACCCTCACCACACCACTACCCTCACCACACCCCCCCACTACCCTCACCACACCACTACCCCCACCACACCACTACCCTCACCACACCCCCCCACTACCCTCACCACACCACTACCCTCACCACACCCCCCCCACTACCCTCACCACACCCCCCCACTACCCTCACCACACCACTACCCTCACCACACCCCCCCACTACCCTCACCACACCCCCCACTACCCTCACCACACCCCCCCATTACCCTCACCACACCACTACCCTCACCACACCACTACCCACACCACTACCCTCACCACACCCCCCACTACCCTCACCACACCCCCCACTACCCTCACCACACCCCCCCCATTACCCTCACCACACCACTACCCTCACTACCCTCACCACACCTCCCCCACTACCTTCATCACCTAGACCCCACCATTTACATATACATCTCGGGAAGATCTCCAGGTAACCGCGTGAAGCTGTTCCATATAACACCTGTACATCACGCTGCCTCACACAGCTCTCTTTACCTGAGGGCTCAAAGAGGTAATTAGAGAGCGTTTTGTGTATCTTTACCTGTGATTTTGTAAGAGTTAGGTGAGATAATTTGTATTTTACCTGTGGACAATAACAGGTATTTTTGGTGATTTGTGTTTTATCCAACCCAACCCAACCTAACCCAACCCAACCCAACCCAACCCAACCCAACCCAACCCAACCCAACCCAACCTAACCTAACCCAACCCAACCCAACCCAACCCAACCCAACCTAACCTAACCTAACCTAACCCAACCCAACCAACCCAACCCAACCTAACCCAACCTTCACCACCTACGCCTTCGTCAGTGAGTCACCTGAGTCGGGAAGAGAAAAATTTTACCTTCTGTTGTAACTTAATGTATGATTCAGAGGACGAGTCTACCTGCTTACCTGGCGCACCTGACCACATAACGGTATTGGGGGATAACCTGTAGATTACACTCACCTGTTTAATTCACCTTAACCTAACCTAACCTAACCTAATCGAACCTGACACTAATTAACGTAACCTAATATAACCTTCACTTTATTTCACCTTAAGATTAGGTTAGGTTATATTAGGTTAGGTTAGGTTAGGTTAGGTTAGGTATCGTAAGGTCAAGAGACAACAGGGCCCCACCGCCGACCTTCGCCTGCCCGGGTCTGTAATTTTAAAGAAGTTTGTAAAGATCACTTGTCCAGACCAGGTCCTACTTTCGTTGTGACGGTGGGGGGTGTGGGGGTGACGGTGGGGGGTGTGGGTGTAATGGTGGGGGGTGTGGGGGTGACGGTGGGGGGTGTGGGTGTAATAGTGGGGGTGTGGGGGTGACGGTGGGGGGTGTGGGTGTAATAGTGGGGGTGTGGGGGTGACGGTGGGGGGTGTGGGTGTAATGGTGGGGGGTGTGGGGGTGACGGTGGGGGGTGTGGGTGTAATGGTGGGGGTGATGTTGAGGGGTGACTGTAGTTAGACATTGGATGTTTGATAAGGAGGCTTTAAGTTGATGAGACAGACAGACAGACAGACAGGGAGAATAACACCAAAATAATTAAACATAACAGACAATAACAAAACTGACCTAATTATGACTCAAATGATTAATGACACTATGCAAATGACCTACACTAACTACTCCTAATGACTTGAGTAATTAAGGTGCGTCTTGGCAGGTAAACTATAGTCACCTAATTATACTTGTCTATAATGAAGTTGGATAGAAGATAGTTGTAGTGGTGTAGTGATGACAGGTAGAGAGGCAGGGGTTTTGTCTTACCTGTCAGTGCCTGTGTGTGTGTGTTGAGCCTTGGAAGTTACTACTACTACTAGTACACACACACACACACACACACACACACACGGATACAGAATTACTACTACTACTACTACTACTACTACTACTACTACTACTACTACTACTACTACTACTACTGTCATTCACGGAAGTCTAAACGGTTTCTCTCAGGGTATCGTTTCTAGGTCGAGGTCTCACACCAGTAGTTATTAACGAAGAGTCATGGAAAAAAAAGAAATATTGTTTTTTTTACTTGACATTGTTGTGTATAATGGGTTTAAAGGCATTAATGTTGGATGACCTCTAACTGCTGATTAACTTGGGTGTTGTGTTTGTTAGGTGGTCCTGTTGTTAGCTATTGTTAATTGTTATTGTTGTTGTTGTTAAGAGTAGTAGTGTTTGTGAAAAGGAGAGAGAGAGAGAGAGAGAGAGAGAGAGAGAGAGAGTAAACGTGTCTATCTGTCCGCGTGCATGTTGTGGAGGTTGGTACTCCTGTCATCAATCATCAACAAAGATACCGGGAGGGTTGGTATCACTGGCTGGGGTAAATTAGACCATGTAATAAAATAATTGAAAATACTTGTTGTGTAATGGTTGGTGGCGGGTCAGTGGTGTAACCTTGTCCCTTGACGTTCAGAAGAAAGGTGTGAGACATTCTTTGTAGATTGTTGTAACCATATACGCGGATTGTATTATAAACCATAGTATAGTCTTAATACACTTACGACGCCATTTTGACTACTAAGATAGCATCAGGTCGTAAGTTAGGTCGTCAAAGAAGTATAGAGGATCGAAACCTATGTCGTCTGAAAAAGATTAACGATGCTCATTTGTTTTCTTGATGGGAAAAAAAAACACTTCGTAAATCACCATATACTTTTCTATTACAAATTGAGGTTAAATTAAAATGAACGATAATTACGATAGAGATAAAATAGTGTTAATGTATCTAATTTGTAAACGAGTTATATAATATGAAGTATGGCTAATTACTTTTTAGTTACCTGGTTAATTAAAACACAGGTAACTTGGAGGGTTACATCGATCTACCTGTCTTGTCGCTTATACTAAATAGATTCGTCTTTTTTTAACAGTTTAAACAGGGGATCTATTTTCTATATTATATTTTCAGGTGGAAAATATCATATGAAAAAAATCCCCAAGACTCTCTCTCTCTCTCTCTCTCTCTCTCTCCCCTGAGTCGATGACCCCTCACAAGGTCATCTACAACCTGACTGCTGACCACACCCTCTTGCTCCTCCTCCTCCTTATCCTCCTGCTGGTCTTCTTCTTCCTCCCTTCTCCTCTTCCTCTTCCCTCCTCCTATTCATTACCCCCTCCTCCTCTTCCTCTTCTTCCCTCTTATATAAATAACAATATAAACATTTAATGGGGAAATATCACTACACATTAAGGACATTAATTTAATGGATCCGGCTCCTTAAGAAACTGTTGCCAGGTGTTATAAAAGTTACTTAACGAGACGATTAACTTGTTCGGTACAAACCTTTACAAATACTCGGTACTAACACTTAATAGGGACAGGTGATTTATTCGGCACAGCTCTGAATAAACTTACTGGGAACACGCTTAATCGATACAGGCGATTTATTCGGCACAGCCCTGAATAAACTTGCAGGTAACACACGTAACCGGGACAGGTAATTTATTGGCACACCTCTGATTAAACTTGCTAATATCATCTAATTGAAACCAGTACGCCACCTCGAGCCGATTATGTTTATAGGGACAAGGAAAACTATATAAGTGTCTCCATGAAATAACATAATCGGCACAGGATACCCACTGAGTCATAATTAGCACTAAATCGTTTAATCGGCACAGTATACGAAGGTTGGTGGCTCTATAATATCCATTTAATCGGCACAAGAGATAGCGCAATATCTCTCTATAATAACTATCTCCATAAGAAAAAACACAATATCTCTCACCACATAAATGAGACAGAGTAATTAATGCTTTGTGGTCACTAGGCAGCAGGAAGACGGTAATTTACATCAATTATATGACGAGAGGTGAGAACGGTGTGACAGGTGAGAATGGATGATAAATACCAGGTTAATCAACACGAGGAATGTTATGCAAATGTTAAATGTTTATATATATTAACTTGGTGTTAATATTGATAATGGTAGGATGATAATGATAGCCGTAATAACAGTGGCAACAACAACAACAGTAATAATAATAATAAACGCATCTATGTGTGTCAGTAAATTTCTTTATATAAACAATGAAAATTTAAATAAAATTAATAAAAGTGACGTAATAATTTTTCCTCTACGACAAAATAGGTGTAAATCGTCTCTATTCTTTCTTTTGTTTTAACTTTCTGTTGTTTTGTCTCCCACATGATGTTGAATATAACAATAGTCGTGTAAATAAAAGTAAAGTACTTGTTTTAATGACACACAATAGATGGCGTTATATTATGAAGATAAAATTAAGTCTGTTTTGTTGAAGAATTTATTTCAATACTTAATTTTGTTCGTTTTTTTTTCACTTAAGGGACAAACTGGGTCAAGATTCTCAATTGTTCGTAAGTTTACTACATAATTGTACCTTAATTAAAGCCTCAAGTACGTGTCTGACTTACTGAACTTACGATGCACAGTTCTCAAAAAAGCTCGTCACATTTACACACTGGCTTGACTGGTATGTTCGTGGAGAGTGATGGTGAGTAAATGGCGTCGATACAGCTCTGAGACTCTACCTTGGTTACCGTGGCGTCAGAAGTTCATTGACATTCTACGAGATCCGTTTTTTTTATCAGAAAAATTCAAACGAAAATTTATCAAGAATTCTGATATAATTTTCTTGTATATAATTACGTGTGGTTATGTTAATTTGAGTTTATAATTATAAGTCGTTGTTAGGTAGAATTAAGTGTATGTTCCTTGTGAAAGTATTCGATTTTTTTTCTTTTCTAGTGTTAGACAATCATTGTGTGGCTAAAAGAAAACCATTTTAAGTTCGTTGTTAATGTCAACACGCGGAGAGAGAGAGAGAGAATGTTTTCATCAGTAGCGCCAAACATCACGAGCGAGCCAGCAACGGCTACCTGAATACTAATTACCAGTTCATACAGGTGTGTGTGTGTGTGTGTGTCGCTACTTCACCTTTCCTACTAAGTAACTCAGGATTTTTATATTATTAATCTACTCTTATTGTTAATATATTTTGTAATTGTTATTTGTAATATTATTATTATTGTGTAATATTTAGCTATTGTTAGTATTGAATATATTTTTTATAACTCTTTTTTAAATAGAAGTTGCATTATTTTGATTTAACAATCTTAATTGTTTTATTATTTCTCTATGTATTAAAATAACAATCATGATGTTTCTAGTAATCAATAATATTTTAATAAAAATAATAAAAATCAATATATTAAAGGTTAGGCAATGTAATTTATACGTTATTATCACCTGGATTGTTCTTACCTGTGTTAATGAGCTCAGTAACATGTTGTCTTGACCTGACGGGAGATGTGTATACCGCCCGAAGGTGTTCTGTTCAAGTTTAACTTAACCTGACCTTGTTTAAACTAACCTGACCTAATTTAACATTCATCAACTTAAGTTAACCTAACATAACTTAGCCTGCACCTAGTTTGAGTTAACGTAACTTAACAATGTGACCTGATATTATTATTATTATTATTATTATTATTATTATTATTATTATTATTATTATTATTATTATTTTTTTATTATTATCTTTCTAACATAAACAATAAGAATGTTTCTTATTGGCAGGTAAGTGATGACGTCAAGGCCTAGATGCGTTATGATTGGCTTACCAGGAGGACACTTGGGGTGAGTTGCCATATCAGTTCTGAATATTATACCTCAATAATGGTTACTGATTAATATATCGTATACGTAGGTGATATAGAGTCACTGAGAAATGATTATGTATTCATTATATTTTACCTGTGTTAATTAAATCATAAACACCTTTTAATTTGTAAGGTGCTTACGTCTCAATCATCTTATTTACGATTCGATTCTATTATTTATATTTTGTCTATATTAGAAAGTTGTTTGTCTATAGATAAGTTACTGTTTTGTTGCATTTATTGTTTTTGATTGTTGATGTAAAATTGCTCGTCGTCTGTATATTCATTGTGATTTCTTTCTTTCCTGGTGATTTATTTTTGTGTGGGTAATTTCTTTGGTGAGATTATTTCCTTTGAATTTTGTCTGATTATTAGGTAAATGTCTCGATAAGTCAGAAGCATTGCGACTGGGAAATGTAGGTCAAACCACAACACTTTCAGAAATGTATAAATACCAGACTCTGAATTATAGGTAATTAAAACAAAATAGCATCAACCGTACAAGAGACAAAATGGCATCGTTTACAGAATTTATGAACGCCATGACAGTAAGATAGAATACCTATAAATGCCAGACTCCTTCCTCATCATGACGAGCAAGAAATATTATAATCGCGAAGAGAATTAATGAGACGACAGTAAAAATATAAGCAGCAGAGCCGGGCATAACAAGGGCGAATTAACATCGTGCATAAGTTACAAGACTCATGTGATGTTTAAGTACTAGAATCTCTCATTAGCATAACGTAATGATTTAGTATCGGGGAAGGAATAGAAGATATATTAGTGGGGTATAAATACTAGACTTCTTTCCTCCTCGTAATGAAACAAATTCACATCGAGCATAGAAGAAGGGACATGATAGAAATGTATCAGTACCAGACTCTCCTCTCTTCCATAGCATAACAAATGAACATAAAAAACATAAGGAACACAATACCTATAAGTACCAGACTCTTCTCTCTCGATTAAGAACATAAGGAACACAATATAAGTAACAGAATCTCTCCCATGCATAACTAACAAAAAATGATCATCAGCAACTAAAGAACCAAGTCACTTGTAAAATATAAGCGCCAAACTCCATTACTTGTCATACAAAACAAATTAGCATCGGGAACAGAGGACATTGAGGTACTTGTATCAAAACTCTCATTTACATAACAAAGGAAATTAACATATGGATCAGAACACTCCCGGCGCCAGTGAAGAATAATCACCCAACTCTGCTGCAGTGACGAAACGTATTTGCATGATGCGTAGAAGGAGGCAGTAAATAAATATTGACGAATAAGGATGGAACTCCCTTTTGAGGTTTACGAAACAAATGAGCATCAGACATATTAGCAAACGATATAATGTATAAGTAATCAAACTATCTCCCCTGCGTAACATAACAAATGAAACTCAAGATCATAAGGAATACAATATCCATAAGTACCAGACTCTTCCACCTCTGCATAACGTGGCACATGAGTATTAACGTAAGGAACACAATTCCTATAAGTACCAGACTCTTTCCCTTTGCCTAATAAAACAAATCCGCATCAGTAACGAGACACCAGTTATGCAAAGTATCATTAGCAGAAGAAAAAGACAATTAGCACCGATAACAGATGAGCAACGCTTGTAATAAATAAGTATAAGTATTCCTCTGTGTACATCGAAACAAATTAGCATCATGAGAGAAAATAAACGTAACTGGTAATAAATAAGTACCAGACTCCATCTTGTGAGCATCGAAGCAATTAGTTCCCAGCACGTAAGGATACTGGCGCTTGTAATTTAATTAAAACTCATTTACATAACGAAATAAATTACTCACAGAACACAAGAGAAAAACAAACGTACTCCGCCAAATGAACAAAAAACTGTTGTCTCTTATGTCTGGTGAAACAAAATAGCATCAAAATATACGAGAGCTCAGAAAACTATAAATCCCAGACACCTTCTCTCTCTCTCCCGGCCATGTTGATATACAGGGTGTCCCAGAAGTTTATATTCCTAAATGGACGAACTGAAGTGTATCTTTTCGAAATAAATGTATAAAAAAAAATAAACACAGCAGCAGAGAAAGATTAAGAGAGGATTACATATAAGAGTTGATGCAATATGGAAGTTAGTAGCATATAATTTGAACTCTTAGTTGAGATAAATGTAAAGAGAGAGAGAATTCTGTGTTTGGGTGTGGCCTTGTGTCTCACCCTGTACGTTACCCCAAGGAACTACAAGAAGCCAGACGGAGGTGATGCACAAGAACCCGTTCCTCTCTTTGTGCACCATGGAACAAATACGACACGAGAGGAGGGATGTGTACATGTTCCAGGCTGGTAGTGTACATGTTCCAGGCTGGTAGTGTACGTGTTCCAGGCTGGTAGTGTACATGTTCCAGGCTGGTAGTGTACATGTTCCAGGCTGGTAGTGTACATGTTCCAGGCTGGTAGTGTACATGTTCCAGGCTGGTAGTGTACATGTTCCAGGCTGGTAGTGTACATGTTCCAAGCTGGTAGTGTACGTGTTCCAGGCTGGTAGTGTACATGTTCCAGGCTGGTAGTGTACGTGTTCCAGGTTGGTAGTGTACAAGTTCCAGGGTGCCAGTGTATATAGAGACTGGAGGCGCTTGCTGGTAACGGCTAAGCAGAGGATCTCTTTCTTTGTATAAATCAGAGAGAGAGAGAGAGAGAGAGAGAGAGAGAGAGAGACGAAAGGGGGGGGGGGGACATAAACAGACCGTAGGGGAGAGAAAAGGAGAGAGAGAGGAGAAACCAAAAGAGAACGAAGGAGAGTGTGTGTGAGAGAGAGAGAGAGAGATTTAGGGATGGGCAGATAAAAGAGAAACCCTCCACACAATCACGTCATAATATATATAATCCAGTCTGGACCGAACTTGTCTGGACCGAACTTGACTGGACCGAACTTGACTGGACCGCGCTCGACTGCTACTCATAGTGGGCTTAAGTGTTCAAATTCTTGAGCCCAAACTAGCGGTGTAAAAACAGACAATAGCATCCTGGTTAGACGGGTTAGGGCAACGCTGAGGGATTTTAAAGGTGGCGGCCGACTACTCTCCCCCATTTATCACCGGCAGACAAATGGGGAGTAAAGCGGTGGGAGGCGGGGAGCTTGGCTGAGGTGTGAGGAAAGATGGGTGGTTATGACGCGGGAAAGTGTCATGTTTACATATACAAGAGGGAGCGGAAAGACAGAAGAGCATCGCTAGTAGAGAGACGCGGGAAGACAGAAGAGCATCGCTAGTAGGGAGACTCGGGAAGACAGAAGAGCATCGCTAGTAGAGAGACACGGGAAGACAGAAGAGCATCGCTAGTAGAGAGACGCGGGAAGACAGAAGAGCATTGCTAGTAGGGAGACACGGGAAGACAGAAGAGCATCGCTAGGAGGGAGTCTTGAGAAGGGTTACCTGGTCACTGAGAGGATCGAGTAGTGTTCTCGCAAGACTTCCAAGAGTCAATAGACTTAGAGCTGATAAGTGAGGCCACAGGTGTAGAAAAAACTGGTACTAGGAGGTGGAGCACAGCTGAGGTTGTTTCCGGAGTGTTGCCTGTGTGTTGCCCGAGTGTTGCCTGTGTGTTGCCCGAGTGTTGCCTGTGTGTTGCCTGTGTGTTGCCCGAGTGTTGCCTGTGTGTTGCCCGAGTGTTGCCCGAGTGTTGCCTGTGTGTTGCCCGAGTGTTGCCTCTGTGTTGCCTGAGTGTTGCCTGTGTGTTGCCCGAGTGTTGCCTGTGTGTTGCCCGAGTGTTGCCTGTGTGTTGCCCGAGTGTTGCCTGTGTGTTGCCCGAGTGTTGCCTGAGTGTTGCCTGTGTGTTGCCCGAGTGTTGCCTGAGTGTTGCCTGTGTGTTGCCCGAGTGTTGCCTGTGTGTTGCCTGTGTGTTGCCCGAGTGTTGCCTGTGTGTTGCCCGAGTGTTGCCTGAGTGTTGCCTGAGTGTTGCCTGAGTGTTGCCTGTGTGTTGCCCGAGTGTTGCCTGAGTGTTGCCTGTGTGTTGCCTGACTGTTATCTATTTTAACCTTCTAATGGACTGACACTAACAATACAGTCTTAGTGTTACGTTTATGAGATTTACAGTCACTCAGTCAAATGATCAGTCATACACTCACAGATACTTTCAGTCACACACACACACGGTCAGACTTCCATTATCCTTGACCTACTCCCTCGTGTGACTGCCAGCACCTCAGTCATAGGTCAGAGGTCAGGGTCATAAACCACCTGGGGGGGGACTTCATGACGGTGGCGTCTCGGTGAAATATTTTAAGGTCAAAGGCATTACAGGAGGACCTCAAGGCTATCCTGAAGGAGTTGCTGCAGCAGGTCAAAAGATCAGAGGTCCTGGATTGATGCAGTTGATGTCCTTGGCAATGTGTGTGTGTGTGTGTGTGTGTGGCATTATATAACAGAGAGAGAGAGAGAGAGAGAGAGAGAGAGAGAGAGAGATATTATTAAGCATCAAGCGAATCATTAATCTTGGTATAACCTGTCAATATCTCATCGTTTATTTGTCGTTAAGCTTCGGTACTATGAATGAGGTACTCACAACTATACTCACAAACACTCCCGCTACTCACAGATACTCACAAACACTCCCACTACTCACAGATACTCACAAACACTCCCACTACTCACAGATACTCACAAACACTCCCACTACTCACAGATACTCACAAACACTCCCACTACTCACAGATACTCACAAACACTCCCACTACTCACAGATACTCACAAACACTCCCACTACTCACAGATACTCACAAACACTCCCACTACTCACAGATACTCACAAACACTCCCACTACTCACAGATACTCACAAGCACTCCCACTACTCACAGTTACTCACAAACACTCCCACTACTTACAGATACTCACAAACACTCCCACTACTCACAGATACTCA
Organism: Homarus gammarus; assembly: GCA_958450375.1. Classification (NCBI taxonomy): domain Eukaryota; kingdom Metazoa; phylum Arthropoda; class Malacostraca; order Decapoda; family Nephropidae; genus Homarus; species Homarus gammarus. The sequence continues at coordinate 938,172 of CAUDMG010003229.1, forward strand.
CAAGCACTCCCACTACTCACAGTTACTCACAAACACTCCCACTACTTACAGATACTCACAAACACTCCCACTACTCACAGATACTCACAAACACTCCCACTACTCACAGACACTCACAAACACTCCCACTACTCACAGATACTCACAAGCACTCCCACTTCTCACAGTTACTCACAAACACTCCCACTACTCACAGTTACTCACAAACACTCCCACTACTCACAGTTACTCACAAACACTCCCACTACTCACAGTTACTCACAAACACTCACAGTTACTCACAGATACTCACAAACACTCACAGTTACTCACAGATACTCACAAACACTCCCACTACTCACAGTTACTCACAAACACTCACAGTTACTCACAGATACTCGTTTTATCAGTGAACAAGGTGTCATTAGCTCCGGCTGTGTTGTGTAATCACCTGACCTTCATTAATTAACAGGTGTTTTGTTGTCTTAACATCTCTTGATTGTATTAATTAAGTCAACTTTTGTGTCTTTTGTTTTACTGCAGGTTTATGAGTGTTTGTTTATTTGTTTGTGTTTTGTTTATGTCTTTGTTTGTTGTTATAGCTTGAATTAATGTCTTTATCAGTCTATTAATTTCCTATAATAACATGGCGGAGGAATATGATAACAAGACGGAGGCCATGAGCCGCGTAACCACCAACACACCCCCCCAAAAAAATCACAATCTCTGTGGTAAGGAACAAGTTCTTTTACCTTCCCCAAAGACATAAAGACTCCTCGACGCCACCCACGATATTAACTTACGATACACAGAGGAGAGAAACAAATAAAGGTTCTTCCTAATGGGTAAAATTATTATCATAGGATTATTGGCTTGCTAAAAGGTAGGGCATACGATAAATCCCTCCGAGGTGTTAACTAGTTCGTATACAGTACTTCATTGTTTTATATATATAGACTTTTGGCTGATAATGACGAAATTTATTCATTATACAGACAAAAACAGATAATATTTACTTATTTAAAGACAAAATATATAGAGATTTACTAGCAAAATCAGGTTGTTATCAAGAGGCGAAACATCACCACGACAGAGACTAAATTTTACAATGCTAGTTACTATCTCTCTTATGCCGCTAGATGGCATTATAGTTAATACTGACAGATACTCACAGTCGAGATAAGAACACAAACAGGAGACATATACTTGCTCTTGTGACTGGTTAAATAAATCGTCGCATTATCAGTTGGGAAAAAAATCTCCTGCGGTTTAACCAGTTTGTATAAATTACCGCAACTTGTCGCTAGGTAGAGTACTGGATGTTGTAGGTAACAGGTAGAGTACTGGATGTTGTAGGTAACAGGTAGAGTACTGGATGTTGTAGGTAACAGGTAGAGTACTGGATGTTGTAGGTAACAGGTAGAGTACTGGATGTTGTAGGTAACAGGTAGAGTACTGGATGTTGTAGGTAACAGGTAGAGTACTGGATGTTGTAGGTAACAGGTAGAGTACTGGATGTTGTAGGTAACAGGTAGAGTACTGGATGTTGTAGGTAACAGGTAGAGTACTGGATGTTGTAGGTAATAGGTAGAGTACTGGATGTTGTAGGTAACAGGTAGAGTACTGGATGTTGTAGGTAACAGGTAGAGTACTGGATGTTGTAGGTAACAGGTAGAGTACTGGATGTTGTAGGTAACAGGTAGAGTACTGGATGTTGTAGGTAACAGGTAGAGTACTGGATGTTGTAGGTAACAGGTAGAGTACTGGATGTTGTAGGTAACAGGTAGAGTACTGGATGTTGTAGGTAACAGGTAGAGTACTGGATGTTGTAGGTAACAGGTAGAGTACTGGATGTTGTAGGTAACAGGTAGAGTACTGGATGTGTAGGTAATAGGTAGAGTACTGGATGTTGTAGGTAACAGGTAGAGTACTGGATGTAGGTAATAGGTAGAGTACTAGATGTTGTAGGTAACAGGTAGAGTACTAGATGTAGGTAACAGGTAGAGTACTAGATGTAGGTAACAGGTAGAGTACTAGATGTTGTAGGTAACAGGTAGAGTACTGGATGTTGTAGGTAATAGGTAGAGTACTGGATGTTGTAGGTAACAGGTAGAGTACTGGATGTTGTAGGTAACAGGTAGAGTACTGGATGTTGTAGGTAACAGGTAGAGTACTGGATGTTGTAGGTAACAGGTAGAGTACTGGATGTTGTAGGTAACAGGTAGAGTACTGGATGTAGGTAATAGGTAGAGTACTGGATGTTGTAGGTAACAGGTAGAGTACTGGATGTAGGTAATAGGTAGAGTACTAGATGTTGTAGGTAACAGGTAGAGTACTAGATGTAGGTAACAGGTAGAGTACTAGATGTAGGTAACAGGTAGAGTACTAGATGTTGTAGGTAACAGGTAGAGTACTGGATGTTGTAGGTAACAGGTAGAGTACTGGATGTTGTAGGTAACAGGTAGAGTACTGGATGTTGTAGGTAACAGGTAGAGTACTGGATGTTGTAGGTAACAGGTAGAGTACTGGATGTTGTAGGTAACAGGTAGAGTACTGGATGTTGTAGGTAACAGGTAGAGTACTGGATGTTGTAGGTAACAGGTAGAGTACTGGATGTTGTAGGTAACAGGTAGAGTACTGGATGTTGTAGGTAACAGGTAGAGTACTGGATGTTGTAGGTAACAGGTAGAGTACTGGATGTAGGTAATAGGTAGAGTACTGGATGTTGTAGGTAACAGGTAGAGTACTGGATGTAGGTAATAGGTAGAGTACTAGATGTTGTAGGTAACAGGTAGAGTACTAGATGTAGGTAACAGGTAGAGTACTAGATGTAGGTAACAGGTAGAGTACTGGATGTTGTAGGTAACAGGTAGAGTACTGGATGTTGTAGGTAATAGGTAGAGTACTGGATGTTGTAGGTAACAGGTAGAGTACTGGATGTTGTAGGTAACAGGTAGAGTACTGGATGTTGTAGGTAACAGGTAGAGTACTGGATGTTGTAGGTAACAGGTAGAGTACTGGATGTTGTAGGTAACAGGTAGAGTACTGGATGTAGGTAATAGGTAGAGTACTGGATGTTGTAGGTAACAGGTAGAGTACTGGATGTAGGTAATAGGTAGAGTACTAGATGTTGTAGGTAACAGGTAGAGTACTAGATGTAGGTAACAGGTAGAGTACTAGATGTAGGTAACAGGTAGAGTACTAGATGTTGTAGGTAACAGGTAGAGTACTGGATGTTGTAGGTAACAGGTAGAGTACTGGATGTTGTAGGTAACAGGTAGAGTACTGGATGTTGTAGGTAACAGGTAGAGTACTGGATGTTGTAGGTAACAGGTAGAGTACTGGATGTTGTAGGTAACAGGTAGAGTACTGGATGTTGTAGGTAACAGGTAGAGTACTGGATGTTGTAGGTAACAGGTAGAGTACTGGATGTTGTAGGTAACAGGTAGAGTACTGGATGTTGTAGGTAACAGGTAGAGTACTGGATGTTGTAGGTAACAGGTAGAGTACTAGATGTTGTAGGTAATAGGTAGAGTACTGGATGTTGTAGGTAACAGGTAGAGTACTGGATGTTGTAGGTAACAGGTAGAGTACTGGATGTAGGTAATAGGTAGAGTACTGGATGTTGTAGGTAACAGGTAGAGTACTGGATGTAGGTAATAGGTAGAGTACTAGATGTTGTAGGTAACAGGTAGAGTACTAGATGTAGGTAACAGGTAGAGTACTAGATGTAGGTAACAGGTAGAGTACTAGATGTTGTAGGTAACAGGTAGAGTACTGGATGTTGTAGGTAATAGGTAGAGTACTGGATGTTGTAGGTAACAGGTAGAGTACTAGATGTTGTAGGTAACAGGTAGAGTACTGGATGTTGTAGGTAACAGGTAGAGTACTGGATGTTGTAGGTAACAGGTAGAGTACTGGATGTTGTAGGTAACAGGTAGAGTACTAGATGTTGTAGGTAACAGGTAGAGTACTAGATGTTGTAGGTAACAGGTAGAGTACTGGATGTTGTAGGTAATAGGTAGAGTACTGGATGTAGGTAATAGGTAGAGTACTGGATGTTGTAGGTAACAGGTAGAGTACTGGATGTTGTAGGTAATAGGTAGAGTACTGGATGTTGTAGGTAACAGGTAGAGTACTGGATGTTGTAGGTAACAGGTAGAGTACTGGATGTTGTAGGTAATAGGTAGAGTACTGGATGTTGTAGGTAACAGGTAGAGTACTGGATGTAGGTAATAGGTAGAGTACTGGATGTTGTAGGTAACAGGTAGAGTACTAGATGTTGTAGGTAACAGGTAGAGTACTGGATGTAGGTAATAGGTAGAGTACTGGATGTTGTAGGTAACAGGTAGAGTACTGGATGTTGTAGGTAATAGGTAGAGTACTGGATGTTGTAGGTAACAGGTAGAGTACTAGATGTTGTAGGTAACAGGTAGAGTACTGGATGTTGTAGGTAACAGGTAGAGTACTAGATGTTGTAGGTAACAGGTAGAGTACTGGATGTTGTAGGTAACAGGTAGAGTACTGGATGTTGTAGGTAACAGGTAGAGTACTGGATGTTGTAGGTAACAGGTAGAGTACTGGATGTAGGTAACAGGTAGAGTACTAGATGTTGTAGGTAACAGGTAGAGTACTAGATGTAGGTAACAGGTAGAGTACTGGATGTAGGTAACAGGTAGAGTACTGGATGTTGTAGGTAACAGGTAGAGTACTGGATGTAGGTAACAGGTAGAGTACTGGATGTTGTAGGTAACAGATAGAGTACCAGATGTAGGTAAGGTTAGTGCTGGGTTACGTTGGGTAAGGTTAGGTTAGGTTAGGTTAGGTTAGGTTAGGTTGAAGCTAGAGAGGTATTGATGGGTTGAAGGTGTGTGGAGGAGGATGGTTCAAGGACGACCGCCTACTGGAGCACATTCCTGCCCTCACTCCTTCTACCTCAGCAACCCATCTTCTTTTGCCTCCACCTACCCCTCCACTCCCCCATTTACCCCCTCCCTACCCTTTCATCACCTCCCATCTACCCTCCATACCCTTCCCCAACCAGCACACCCCTTCCATCCCCCTCCCATCTGCACTCCACAGTCCACTCCTCTTGCATTACTTCGTGGTAGCAGCTCTCTCTCTCTCTCTCTCTCTCTCTCTCTCTCTCTCTCATTATACCATAAGGGCTGCTCCATGAAGATCACCAGTAGCTTTCGCAAAAGTTTATTATGGGAAGCAACATTTCAGTCTCGTTTGTTTACTTATAGGGTACATTTATTATTACTTTCACGTCATCGTCATCATTATCATCATCATCGTCATCGTCATAATCATCATCATCATCATCATCATTATCATCGTCCGTTTTATGTGTTTTTCTCCCATTTTTTCGTTTATTTAATAGACTTGTACAGACGAGCGTTTATAACCACTTCCCGACGTTCTTTTTGTTTTTGTCGACTGTAATGACTGTATGACGTAGGTACTAGGGCTAGGCAGTCCCTCTGGTGATAAATAGAGTCTTTCATCTATTGATCTTTGGCAGAATATAAGTTTAGGAAGGTTCGATCCCTTACACTCCTCCAACACTCAGGTTCAAGAGGGTTGGATTCTTTACCTGGAGGTGTTATTGGTGATGCTCAGATACCTCGGTTGAACGTGTGTCGTGTTCTGACCATATGTTTTAGTTGCTATCTCTGGCAGCTAATTGGTTGATGAATACTGTAGTGTGAGTGGCTATCCATTAACTGCTTTATAATCTGGTCTAAAGTTGATGATAGATACATTTTTTATAGATATTTTTTTTTCTTTAATTAAGTCAGGTTAGGGAAGGTTATATCATCGTATCGCTAAGTAAAAGTATAGATGACAGAATAATTACTCGCACCAGGAAGACCGATGCTCTCTTGTCTTGAGATTACGTAAACAAAGGCCTCGTCAGACCCATCCCACCACAACCACATAATAGACGAAAGAATAAAGTACTGACGGATGACTGATGTTTATCTGCCTTGAAGCTGTTATTAAGGAGACAAACGGGAGTTAGCTTAATGTTGAATGACGTTTTCTTGTTCGTGAATCAAGCGACCTATTTCTTGACGATGCTCACTTGTCATAACCTAAACGTTTATACAGGGTAGTTATCTAAGCCATAGTATGATGCTCACTTGTCATAAGCTAAACGTTTATAGTTATCTAAGCCATAGTATGATGTTCACTTGTCATAACCTAAACGTTTATAGTTATCTAAGCCATAGTATGATGCTCACTTGTCATAAGCTAAACGTTTATAGTTATCTAAGCCATAGTATGATGCTCATTTGTCATAACCTAAACGTTTATAGTTATCTAAGCCATAGTATGATGCTCACTTGTCATAAGCTAAACGTTTATAGTTATCTAAGCCATAGTATGATGCTCATTTGTCATAACCTAAACGTTTATAGTTATCTAAGCCATAGTATGATGTTCACTTGTCATAACCTAAACGTTTATAGTTATCTAAGCCATAGTATGATGCTCACTTGTCATAACCTAAACGTTTATAGTTATCTAAGCCATAGTATGATGCTCATTTGTCATAACCTAAACGTTTATAGTTATCTAAGCCATAGTATGATGCTCATTTGTCATAACCTAAACGTTTATAGTTATCTAAGCCATTGTATGATGTTCACTTGTCATGGCACGATGGAAGGGAGGGGGTCAGTTGATGAATCAGGAGACACGCCGCAATACAACTCATTTATTTCACTCCTACCAGATAGATAGATAGATAGATATAACTGTTTGTTAATGCTGTGAAACTTATCTTGGGTTTACTTTATCCATGACAAGTGAGCATCAGTCTCCTTGATGGGTCTTATTCCATCGTCTATACTCGGGTAACATGGAGGTCCTGGTTTTATTCTCTTTACATGTTATCAGTGACAAGTGAGCATCTGTGTCACTGGTGCGCCTCGGTGTTCCGTGTATTCTGGATCGTGATGGGGGTCTGACAACTGCGGTGTGTACAGTATATTATTACCGGCAAGTTTGCATCAATCTTCCTGACGCGGTTTATTCTATCGTCTATGATCTCTCTCTCCTGGGGGCCTGGCTTGTTCTTTTGTTTGTGTTATCAGTGACAAAAGAGCATCGGTAATATTGTTTCGTTTATTCTGTAACCAAGCGAGATCTCAACCACTGAATAGACTAATTTTTTTGTGTGTGTTTGCTTGTATCCGGCCAATGTCAGCCTTTGTGTGTGTGATGTCACCTTTTCTTCGTACATTACCCAAAACAAGTGACCATCAATAACCCTACAGGCCACAGTCTTATTCTGTCATCTATACTGTATACTCCACCATGCACCAGGGGGGAGTGTGAGCTGTCAACACTCTGGTACACAGTGGCTGGTCCGCTAAACACAACCTTCATGTCTTATGGTTCACGAACAATGGTACCCCCTCCCACAACCTCCCATACACCCAGAGTCCAGGTTCACTGTACTCAACCCAGATTCCAAGTACTTAAAGGATCGTACATTGAAGTTTAGCATCTGAGTAGTAGCGTAAAGATAACTCTAATCTGGTTCACTTAAGCTGCCACATGAAGATGGCGAGTGTAAAATATGATTAATTGTATTAGGAATCACTGGTACTGTATCTTGCTCTGTGTGTGTGTGTGTGTGTGGTTGAACAGGATGTAGTGTGGTGGGTATATTTAGTTCAAGGCAGCACAGCACCACCACCACCACCACATATCAGAAATTACTCCCACTTGAAAGTTATTTTAATTAGCCTGAGATACCCGGTCTTTTTCGGGTTTGTTTTTGAAGACGTAAACTGGGTTCAATCCTCTCCTTCCTTCCCACAATTTAGACGTGTGTGAGTATTCTTCTCAATGTTTATATAATCTTAGTAAAATTCAGGTTAGTATGGTCATGGTCATAAATGTAGACAGTAGATAAGGGTATTAAATTATGTGAGTGTATCCCCTTCATATTGCCGCTTCAATTCACCAGTACTAAGCTCAGCCCTGGGATTCCTACACTCTTGAAAATTCTGGTTTGGTTGATTATTATTATTATTATTATTATTATTATTATTATCATTTAGAAGGTCCGAGTTTATTGTTGTTAAGGTACCGTTCAAAGCTGTTTTTATGTAGTGATGATAATAATAATAATAATTATAATAATAAATAAGTAGAATAACCTTCTGCTTAATCATAAATAATAACTTAAATCACGCTAGCACAGATACGCCTTTTAACCTTGTACATAACACAGTAAATAACACGAAACATAACATACAGTACATTTCTCTGGCAGCCATTTAAATAACCTCCTTGTACCGTATGATAACTTGGGTAATAACAACAGGGCGCCAATAAACCATACACCTGGCAGCGGGGAGAGAGAGAGAGAGAGAGAGAGAGAGAGAGAGAGACTAATTATGTAATATATCAGTTCATTATCTTATCGACACCCGTCTTGTACACATGTCAGGGGGTGTGTAAGGGGGGAGGGAGGGTGTAAGGGGGTGTGTAAGGGGGGAGGGAGGGTGTCAGGGGGGTAGGTAAGGGGGGAGAGTGTCTTGTTCACCTGATCCCGTCTCACCTGTTAGCCATAAAGGTGATAGATTAGATTAAGCCTGTTTGTCTGGTGACTTGCAGGTAATGTCTTGTGGTATGTCTTGATTTGGAGGGTAATTGTCTGTCTGTCTGTCTGTCTGTCCGTCTTATATTTTATCTTTTTCTCTTTATTTTCTTTTTTTTATTCTCTATCCATGTATCATATCTCTCCCTATCTGTCTCCCTCCCTCCCTCCATCCATCCATCCATCCATCCAACACACACCAGCCTAGCCCAACCCAGCCTAGCCCCAGCAATTTGGGAAATGTCAAGCGGCTGCAGTACCAAGGCCCGTTAGACCCCAAATGTTAAAGGGACACACACACACACACACACACACACACGAGGGGAGGGGTGGGGAGGAAGGAAAAAAGATGGAGAGTTAATGTCATGGTTGGTGAATGTTGGAGAGTGTTGGAGGGAGGGAGGAGAGGTGTTCCATTCTTATTTGATCTGTTGATGATGGGAGGTGGTGTTGGAGGTGGTGTTGGAGGGAGATGTTACAGGAAGAGATAGATGGATAGATAGATAGATCACACAAGTATTCTAGTACAGGTATTAATAATTTACTGTTAAAACTTTCATTATATTCTTATAAATTATCATTAATGGACGTATCGTTTTTTCTAACTAATAATAATATACATAAACCTACTTTTATTATTATTATTATTATTATTATTATTATTATTATTATTATTATTATTATCATTTTCAATTTGGTTAATATTATTTTGTTTGTTTTTATCCGTATCTAGTTGTTATTGTTACTTATATATACAGGTTACTTAATAATATATATGTTAACCTGTTCTTATGTATACTGTATTTATATGTTTACTTACATGCAGTTTAGTTATATGTATAAGTCATTCAGTTATTTTATGCCTCATTACATACAGAAAATTACATCTTATGTGGCAAAGACCCAACAGGCCAGGCCAGGCCAGGCCAGGCCAGGACGGGACCATAACTGTACAATGATTTACTGACACCCAACACTGAACTGATCACCCAACGCGGCGATGCCTTGTTGGGTTGTGGTCAGGACCCATGTTTGGTTTATACCCGTCCACTAAATGTCCGGTGTTATCCTGTTAACATTGTTGGATACACACACAGACACACACACACACAGACACACACACACACACACACACACAGACACACACACACACACACACACACAGACACACACACACACACACACACACACACACACACACACACACACTAGTTTGCTGTTATCATCTCAACTCGTCAAGGAAAGATGCACAAGTAAACCAGTTTAACACAGCCCCTCTAACACAGGTAAACAGCTGTGTCACTCTGGGTCACCTGCGTCCGACACCTATCATAAATCAACTTCAATTTTCCATATCTGTTCGTCCATTAGAAACTGTAAGCAAAATAAAGTGAAAAATAATTCTCTCTTAGTATATCATGGAACCAACTGCAAAAGGAAGAGGACAAATGTTTATAAACTTATCTCTTGAGGTATTATGACGTCAGGATTTGTTGACGTTCGTGATGAGTTTGTTGACACGGTGCAGTGAAGTCGGATTCTTGGTCTCACCCCCCGAGAAGGTATCGATCATCACTCGGAGTATTTTTCTCAAACAAGTTGTCATCCTTGAGTGTTTTTCCTGGTCACGACACACACACACACACACACACACACACACACACACACACTGGATTATAATGTCATTGTTTGTTTTCGTTCTTCTAAGACGCGTTTCCATGGATGTTGTTGATTTAGGTGACTTTTGTGAGGTAGTAGAGTTACTGCAAGTGTTTAAGATTATTTTGCCTGTCAGATGAGATAAAGTGTGTGTGTGTGTGTGTGTGTGTGTGTGCGTGTGTGTGTGTGTGTGTGTGTGTGTGTGTGTGTGTGTGTGTGTGTGTGTTAATACAGTGACTCTCTTCCACTACTTTCCTCCATATATACTGTATACTGCCCTTACCAATACAAGTCACTTCCCTCGCCCCTACACTACAGAGATCACTTCCCGTATGCCCTACTTCCCTCCCTCCTCCCCACCCATACATCACTTCCTCCTTCATGCCTAATGCACCTCTAGCACCACTTATGATATAGGGCGCCATTATGGGGGTCACAAGGGCGTTAGGGACCTGTTCCTGTGCCCTCCTCCCTTCCCTTCCCCATCTGTCTCCCTGCATATGGAACACCATCTCACTCACTCTTCCTATGTATTTTTCTTCCTCTTTCGTGGTGACATTTCTCTCTCTCTCTCTCTCTCTCTCTCTCTCTCTCTCTCTCTCTCTCTCACCTGTACGAGTGACGTGTGGCACCCTATATCACTATTCACAGGTGATCACAGGTAAGGTCATTTGTATGCGCGCCTTTCTCTGGTAGCGTCGATGGGGTTAGAGGTCATGGCCGTGTCCAGAGTGTGTAGCTGATGACGCCCCCTTGGCTGGTAACTGGAGGGCTGACTGGGCTAGATTTTGACTGTTAGAGGGTTGAGTTGGGTAGATTTTGACTGTTGGAGGGTGGACTGTGACTGTTGGAAGGTTAACTAGGGTGACTGTGACTGTTGGAGGCTCTGACTGGGTTACAAATTGATTGTTGGAGGGATGACTAGAAAAGGAAATGACTGTTGAAAGAGTTACTGGGCTAGATTGACTGTTAGAGGGTTGAGTGGCGTAGACTGTGGCTGTTGGAAGGGAAAAAAAGGTCTATTTCAAAAGTTTTATTCATTTTATCTCAATTAACAACAACAGTAAGGGCAAGATTGTGCCTGGAGGTTGACCTTTAAACCTTGACACCTGGAGGAACATATATATTTTTATCTCTTTTGACGCCCAGAGAGGAGAGGATGTTAACTGTTTATTCTGGAGGGGAAAATTAAATTCTTAAAAGCACTTGATTCTTAAGAGGTCAACAACACGTCCAGCAACACAGAGTCCTAGATTTTGAGGCATCCAGATCCTACAGAGAGTCCTTCAGACATCCTTTATGACCAGAAGGATGGTGTCTTGCCTTAGTGACTCAGAGGGATTCACAGGGGTGGCCTCCAGGCCCTCTTACCATTCCTTCCCGGCGTCCTTAACACACGCACACCAAACCGTACTTCCCACTATATATCACCAGTAGTCGACCTCAGTCACACTCCAATTCCCTCCTGTCACCTTATCGTAAATTATTATCGCGTTATTTGGACTGTCTACAACCCACGGCATATAAATCAGGTGTTTATAGACTCATCATATGAAATATATATTCAGTTGGTGTACAAGGATGTCGAGGCAGAGTTAATGATGTAAGGAAACAGAGTAGGACCATAAACACGACCTTGCGGTACGTCGGAGTCACGGGTCTTGGCCACCAAGAGAGATGGTGACGAATACCAACACGCTAATTTGAGATACGTCTAGAGATGTATTTTGTTTTTAATGTTATGAATCCGGATTTTTCCCTAACGTTCAGCAAATGTGAATCCTCCTACCTATCTCCCCCGTCGCCACAAACCCAACAAAAACGCCTCCACCTTCGTCCATACTGAGGCCTTGTTTGGTCAAGATCCACAAGATTATAGTCGTCTGGTGCTAGTCTCCAGGCGATGTTTTTATGATAATTTGGTCTTTTTTCTTGGTGATCACTGCCGTTGGTGTAAGAATATGTATATAACGAACATACCTGACGTTGCTAGGCTGTAGGTGTCGTCATCGTTGCCTCAGAATGTAGTTTAGCCAATCAGAACTCGGTAAATCTTTTAAAGCCGTTTTATTTTTATATTAGTGATACTTTCATCATATTTAAAGCCAGTAAATTCGTTTTATCGTTTATTTTTGCATATTTCACCTCCTTGGCTGTCACAAATTCACTCTTAACTGCTGTAAAACAAGTTCTATAATTCACACAACGTTTCTGTACTGTAACTCATGAAAGAAAACGGGAACTATTTAGCATCAAAGAAAACAAGAATTATGTTAACACCAGCAGTGCCTAAAATAGAACCCCAAGAAGACGAGGACAGCGTTCAGGGTTCAGCGGCCACAAAAACTAGTACTTTGACATTTGGTGACCTTGTAGTAATGGCGATTATTTGAATACAGTATCACTTGTGTCTCGTTAAGTTCACTTGTTGCCAACCTCTGTCGCTACCGTTAACCACCACCAAAACGGTACCGTTAAATTTACATCTGTTTTTATAAATTATTTCTATATTTCATTATATCTTCATTTAAACATGTATATTTATCACTTTTTTTTAATTAATCAATTATTCACATATTAATTAGGTAATATTTATTGAGTTAGTAATTTAAGACTGGCTGGGTGATGCTGAGAGGGGGAGGAGGAGGCCATGTTGGCTTTGAGGCGCCATGTTTGTTGACGTTCGGGAGAGCCAGCCAATCACGTGCGACTTGGAGATGCCCTTCTTGTCCTGAGGTGGAGAGAAGGATTATTATTATTTTGTTGTTTTTGTTGTTGTTCTAACTCGAGGGTTTAAATCATCATACTCAAGGCATTTTAACTACGGCTAACCATACACATTAGATAGATAGATAGATAGTTACATAGTTAGATAGATAGATTGAAAGACTTGTGCACCTGATAACTATTCCCTCAACGTCTAGATTGATAACCAGGTGAATTAATTGCCTTATGTCTTGGTCGTAACTCCATTCTCGTGTCATTAAGGTCATTAGCGCGTCTAATAAATATACTCTTATTGGGATTGGTTGGGAGTTACGACGTCAGCAGTGATGGATTGTTGTTATTGGTTGAGATTTATGACGTCACCTGATGGATTGTTGTTATTGGTTGGGAGCTGCGACGTCAGCAGTGATGGCTTGTTGTTATTGGTTGAGATTTATGACGTCACCTGATGGATTGTTGTTATTGGTTGGGAGTTACGACGTCAGCAGTGATGGATTGTTGTTATTGGTTGAGATTTATGACGTCACCTGATGGATTGTTGTTATTGGTTGGGAGCTGCGGCGTCAGCAGTGATGGATTGTTGTTATTGGTTGAGATTTATGACGTCAACTGATGGATTGTTGTTATTGGTTGGGAGTTACGACGTCAGCAGTGATGGATTGTTGCTATTGGTTGGGAGTAACGACGTCAACTGATGGATTGTTGTTATTGGTTGGGAGTTACGACGTCAGCAGTGATGGATTGTTGTTATTGGTTGAGATTTATGACGTCAACTGATGGATTGTTGTTATTGGTTGGAAGTTACGACGTCAACAGTGATGGATTGTTGCTATTGGTTGGGAGTTACGACGTCAACAGTGATGGATTGTTGTTATTGGTTGAGAATCATTAAATTGATAAATGGACATTACTTAAACTATTGTGAACCTTTGTCTTGATGTAATACTGAAGGCGATGATTATTATACCAGAAATATATCTCGTTGGCAACCTCTAATTAGTGGCGTGTACAGGTGATGTATCTCTCACGACCAGCAGGTGTGTGTGTGTGTGTGTGTGTGTGTGTGTGTGTACATGACCAAGGTAGTGAGTGTCTAAATTATTGTATTGATATTCTTACACACGTACACACACGCAGTCACACACGTTCACTAATATAAGGACACACGCGCGTCTACACACACACACACACACACACACACACATTCTCTCCTACACGTTAGGTTAGGTTTGGTTAGGTTAGGTTAAATAAAGTTAAATTAAAGTTAACCCCAACGAGACCAACTGGGACTGAAGCTGACCTGAGACCGTTTACTTGCAGGAGAAAGCGACCATAACCTAACCTAACCACCCCTTACCTAGCCTAACCTAACCACCACCTTACCTAGCCTAACCTAACCACCCCTAGCCTAACCTAACATATCCTCGCTATTGGTGTTAGGACGAGCACTTGGTAACTCTCAAACACCCATTAAGGCGTAAAACTCATCTTCCTGACCCGAGATATTGACAGAATTCACCCACTTACGGTCGAGTCCCTGTTCAATTTGGTGGCCATATTGCTTTCTGGGTTAGAACTGAGGCTTTAAGTGTCAAGTGATGTAGGTAAGGTGGAGGGAAGGAGAGGAAGGAGGAGAGGAGGAGAGGGAAGGAGAGGAAGGAGGAGAAGAGGAGAGGGAAGGAGAGGAAGGAGGAGAAGAGGAGAGGGAAGGGAGAAACGGGGAAGGAAAGAGTAGAAAAAGAATGGGGAGAGTGAATAGAAAGGATAAGAGAGGAGGAGAAGAAGAAAGGGAGAGGATTTGGGAAGGGAAGAGAGAAGGGAAGGGGGAGGGAGGAATGGGAGAAGAAAGGAGAGTCATATTTTAAAGGATGGAACGACAAAAATAAAACAAGTGAAGCATGACGTGCGCACTGGTACATCCTCCTCCTTCTCCTGGGATCACCACACACTCGCCTACGACACCTAAGCGTTGATTAGTTTAACAAGTAGCAGTACACCTGGTACCCACAGCTCACACAGCACCTTGGTTGAGTGTGTGTCTTAACCTAACCTAACCTTGAGATGATAGGTGCGGCGGCAGATAGGTGAGGTGATAGGGGGAGCAGGGAGAGAGAGAGAGAGAGAGAGAGAGAGAGAGAGAGAGAGAGAGAGAGAGAGAGAGAGAGAGAGAGAGAGAGAGGATGCTGACGATCTCAACGCAGTCTGACATGTTAACATTGCCGCCATAGACCAACTGTGTGTGTGTGTGTGTGTGTGTGTGTGTGTGTGTGTGTGTGTGTGTAGGTACTGTCTATATACTTTATATGTGAGCCACAAACTTTGCGGTGATATTCATGTGGGTATGTGTGTACGTGTACTGTATACGTGTGTGTGTGTGTGTGTATGTATGTGCTTGTCTATATGCTGGTATGTACAGTATGTATGTAGATCGGTGTGTGTGTGTGTGTGTGTGAGGGTCATCTTGCCAACGCCTGAGGGGGTTGGCGTAGGGCGTGGTCATTGAGGGGGGGGGGGTGAGAGAAAGAGAGAGAGGGGGAAGAGATAGAGAAGGGGGAGAAGATAGAGAGAGGGAGGGAGAGAGAAGGGGTGGGGAGAGAGGCGGCCAATCAACGAAACTGTGAGGACTTGGCGGGAAATTTAATTAAGGACAGGTGTGTAGGTACGGCCAGGTGGACGTGGACACACACACACACACTTAATATCTGCTGGTCTCCTCCTCCTCCTCCTCCTCCTCCTCCTCCTCCTCCTCCTCCCTGTGTCGACAATATTGAGTGTAGGTCATCACTTTTAGGTTAGGTTAGGTGTGACGTGTATTGTGAGTGTGTGACGTGTTTTGTGAATGTGTGACGTGTTTTGTGTGTGACGTGTTTTGTGAATGTGTGACGTGTATTGTGAGTGTGTGACGTCTACTGTTCTCCACCACCACCACCATCACCACCACTACAACGCCCACCCACCACACCCTCACCTTTGTTTACCTTCACTCTCTCTCTCTCTCTCTCACTCCTCCCTTACCTTCCCCCTACCCCCCCTACCCCCCCCCCCCCCGCCGGCTTATATACTGTATGCGTCTCTAACTTGCTTCCTTGATTAGTCTTCCTCGAGGTCTTGGTCTGTCTTGTTTATTATGATTGATTTTCAAGATTCCAGGGTTGATTGTGACGTCACTTGTTTTGTTTTCGTTGTTTTCTGTGTATTATAAACATTTCCCGCGAGTTTTCTTTCTTTTCCCGCGTATTTGATTGTAGTCGTGGTAGTAGTGGTGGTAATTGTGGTAATGGGGGTAGTAGTGGTGGTAATTGTGGTCGTGGTGGTCATTGTGATAGTGAGGGTAGTAATTGTGGTAATGGGGGTAGTAGTTGTGGTAGTATTGGTAGTAGTTGTGGTAGTAGGGGTAGTAGTTGTGGTAGTGGGGGTAGTAAGTGTGGTAGTGGGGGTAGTAGTTGTGGTAATGGGGGTAGTAGTTGTGGTAGTATTGGTAGTAGTTGTGGTAGTAGGGGTAGTAGTTGTGGTAGTGGGGGTAGTAATTGTGGTAGTGGAGGTAGTAGTTGTGGTAGTAGGGGTAGTAATTGTGGTAGTGGGGGTAGTAGTTGTGGTAGTAGGGGTAGTAGTTGTGGTAGTAATCGTGGTAGTGGGGGTAGTAGTTGTGGTAGTAGGGGTAGTAGTTGTGGAAGGAGAGTCACTCATGATCTAGACTCGTTTGGCTACATTGCAATATACTTGTTGATGTGTTGGTGGTAAGTGGGGATTGTGGTAGCTGGGGTGATGGTAGGTGGTGATTGTTGTAGGTGTGGTGGTGGTTGTGGTAGGTGGTGATTGTTGTAGGTGTGGTGGTGGTTGTGGTAGGTGGTGATTGTTGTAGGTGTGGTGGTGGTTGTGGTAGGTGGTGATTGTTGTAGGTGTGGTGGTGGTATGTATAGTAGTAAAAGTAGTAGTAGGAGAGAGAGAGAGAGAGAGAGAGAGAGAGAGAGAGAGAGAGAGAGAGAGAGAGAGCATACCTACTGTAGGTGCGGTACGTGATGCCAGTGATGTACCTGTAATTTATTTAGTACAGTGGACACAGTGGTCACCAGGAACACTCTACAAGGACAACAACTGCCTCTGTTTGTTGTACACACACACACACACACACACACACACACACACATACACAGTTCTAATGGTTAAATTTGGTTAATCTGGGGGCCCCATTAGGTCTGGGGCCCCATTAGGTCTGGGGCCCCATTAAGTCTGGGCACCATTATGTCTGGGGCACCATTATGTCTTGGGTACCATTATGTCTGAGGCACCATTATGTCTGGGGCCCCATTATATCTGAGGCACCATTATGTTTGGGGCCCCATTACGTCTGGGGCCCATTTGAGATCCATACCTCACATGCTATCTACTGAGAATAAAAAATAATGGTGTACATGACAAGAAAAATACGTCTTATAATATAGCAAATTTGGGAATATATCTTGAAACAAAATCCGTATATAGCGGAGGAAATTTCTTCTTGGTTAAACATTCCCTGAGTTAAAATTTGTTTCGTTCTTTGAGTTTTAAAAAAAATTGTGCATCTGTCTGTAAAAAATATATGTATGTAGCGTTAAAAAAAATCTCTTCTTTTCTTCCCACTCTCCTCACTACCACTGCCCCCTCCTCACACCCCACCATTCTCACTTCCTCCCCACTCCTCACACCCCATCCTCCTCACCCCCACCCCTCACCCCTTTGCAGATGAGAGAAGTTATTTAAATGGTGTCCAAATAGCGTTGAGACTTTACCTTACATAGAAAACTGATCCCTTTCTTAATTACAACAGGACGTCTTATTGATGGAGATGCGGATGGCGATGTTGTTTTGTTTTTTGTTGTTATTACGTTACACCATTAATACAACCTATTCAGCACTCCTAAACAGTGTTACCAATGCCTTAGCCTGTCAGAAGACGATGAATTATCACAATGACTCTGGTGTTTTATGTTGGTAATGATGACGCAGCGGAAATAAAAATGAATGAATTTGTTTAAAAGACAAGATGGAGGAGATGGGGAGGGGGGGGGGTGATGAAGGAGGGGAAACAGAGAGAGAGAGAGAGAGAGAGATGACTTAAAGAGATACAGAGAGAATGATAGGACACACACACACACACCAAGGTCACCAACATTCAGTACAAGACCAACAGAAAGATTTCCTCTGCCATCATAGACCACACTGTCTTGTTCATCACCAGGAGAACAATTGTGTGTGCTGGTCAAGTGTATGTAGTGTGGATGTGGATGTGGCTTAGGGTGTGGCTAGGTGTGTGTAGTGTATTGTGGGTGTGGCTGGGTGTGTGAAGTGTATATGTGAGTGTGGTTTTGGGTCTGACTTGGGGTATGGTCATGTATGTGTAAAATATACTTTAAAATATAGCCACATTATATATCACCACTATTAATTATTATCATCACTTTTACGATATTTTACTACTTCTGCTACCACTCCTGCTTCTACTTCTGCTGCCTCCTTCTGCTTCTACTTCTTTTGTTGCTTTTTACGATTCTGTGACCTCCTCTTAAACACCTCAGCTTCATACCATCACATCTTCACTCTGAGGAAAAAACAGATTATCGAGAAAATGTTTTAGTCTCGTGGGCATTTTCGTCTTGTTTACATTCTTCGACATGGCGGCGTCTGAGTCCTGCCGAGCAACACCATTGAATACTATTATCTTCATCTGTCTCTTGTAAGTAGCGTTAAACACCCTTATCCATGCTTGATTCTCCTCTTAATGTTATCCAATCCGATTATCCACATTTAACGACTCCAATGAGGAATACGAATCTCTTAAACCAACGAATTTTATTTAATGGAAGTATCTGGGATTTTAGTTTAGGCTCGTAATGCAGTTGTAGATGAGAGGGCGTCATAAATACCGGTCACGGAAACTATTATTGTATCTAAGTATAGCCATTATCCCCCACAATCATCATTTAGAAGTCATTAATCTTAAAAATAACCCTTGTGTTCATCGTAGTTTTAATTTAGCAGTTCTCTCGTAAACTGGAGATAGGTCGTAATTAGTAGGTGTTAACTACTGGTTATGTATCAGCGACAACAAGGTAAGGTTTGAAGGTTGAACTGCCACACTAAGTACAGGTTGTATTTTATCTCTCAAAGTCTAGATTCACAAAGATTCTTACGATAATCTTACATTCTGTCATAAGTTTACTAGTCTGTGTTTAGTGATGACAGAGACCCGTTAGTGTTGGTCACGTGATGTGGGTTTAGCCAGCGAGGGATGTCTCTGATTGGCTAGTTGAATCTATGAGTAGAACAAAAGCCGATTGGTCAGGTCTAACGTAACAACTTCCTCATGAATATCAACGATGAGCTCAATGATATATGGTTCTATCAGCTGGACCGATCAAGAATGTGTATGGTGTTGGGTAGTTGTATAGGTTACCTGCTACCACCATCACTACTACCACTACTACCACAACCACCACCACTACTACCACTACTACCACAACCACCACCACTACTACTACTACTACTGCTTCCACCACTACTAACACCACACTACCACCATTCACCACTACTACTTCTACTACTACTGATACTGAATAATAATAAATAGTAATAATAATAATACCTTTTACGTGGTATAATGGTGTAATAAAGTCTACGGGAATGACGCCATCAATTTCAACACTAAATAATGAACGATTTATTTCAGTCTAAATTAAATCAGAATAAATATTAAAAAACAAAAACATTATAACACAAAACAATCAAAGTAAATTGATGTTTATTTCACAATGTTCCCTTACCTGTATGAACCTTAATTACAGGTGTTGTGGAGTGACCAGGTAATTGATGTAATGCTCCTATGGTTTTTGGTATTGTTAAGCATTTCGTAATTTCTGTAGTTTGTGAATTACTGTAGTTCCTATTTAATATTGTCTGAATAAGTAGACATAGAATACAGTGATGCAGGCAGTGATAAGGGAGGCAGTGACAGAGGTGAGTGGCTGACAGTGACAGTTACAAAGGAGACATTATCAGAGGCAGTAGACAGTGACAATGACAAGGGCAGAAAAGACAGTATTTGGCACAGTGAGAGAGACAGTGACAGATTGGCCAATAGCAGGATCACTGACGGCAACAATATCAGGAAGGCGGTGAAGGCAGACAGTGACAGGTGAGGTGGGAGACGTGAGGTACATACAGACAGGTAATTAAGGCAGCTGGTGTTAATTAGTACAGGTAAAGGTGTAGTGTACTGCCTTCTACACCATGGTGGTCCAGCATTTCATTGACGCTTCCCGGAGATGTGTGTTGTGTTGCTGTGTTGTGTTGTAGTGTGGTGTGTTTTATGGTGTTTTGTGGTGTGTTGTAGTAGAGTGGTGTTATGTTGTGTTATAGTGTGTTGTGTGGTGTTGTGTTGTGTTGTAGTGTGGTGTGTTGTGCTATATTGTGTTGTGTTGTGTTGTGTTGTATATCTTTATTAAACGTAGATACTCCTCAGAACAGTTACGACTAATCATTTCATCATTAAATGAGTTGCATTAATTCTCGTACGATCTCACCTCACCAGAAATAAACACAACATTCTCTCCGTCATCCGGGAGCGTCACCTAACCTGTAGATCAGCGGGAAGTGGGCGGTCAAGGAAGGTGGGCAGGCAGGTGGGTGGGAGGGAAGTGGGCGGTCAAGGAAGGTGGGCAGGCAGGTGGGTGGGGAGGGAAGTGGGCGGTCAAGGAAGGTGGGCAGGCAGGTGGGTGGGAGGGAAGTGGGCGGTCAAGGAAGGTGGGCAGGCAGGTGGGTGGGAGGGAAGTGGGCGGTCAAGGAAGGTGGGCAGGCAGGTGGGTGGGAGGGAAGTGGGCGGTCAAGGAAGGTGGGCAGGCAGGTGGGTGGGAGGGAAGTGGGCGGTCAAGGAAGGTGGGCAGGCAGGTGGGTGGGAGGGAAGTGGGCGGTCAAGGAAGGTGGGCAGGCAGGTGGGTGGGAGGGAAGTGGGCGGTCAAGGAAGGTGGGCAGGCAGGTGGGTGGGGAGGGAAGTGGGCGGTCAAGGAAGGTGGGCAGGCAGGTGGGTGGGGAGGAAGGGATGAACGCACACAAGCAACTCACTATTCATCTCACATCACAGACCTCGCTAGTACTGTTCGCTGTAGTAATGGATGACGTTACCAATTTGTTAACTAATTATCAAGGCAACGCTATCAAGGACACTGTTCTTCACTCTCTCTCTCTCTCTCTCTCGTTATTATCGTTTTTATTGTTAACTGTGAAGATGTGGTTCTCTGCCGTGTGGGTGTTAAATTTTGGATAAATTTTTAATGTAAATATATCAATTATCATCATTAATTATCAAACTTGATACTCTAGGACACTATAAAGACCATTAATTATATAAAATATATATTAAGTGTAAATACCATCTGATATAAGACTGTTGTTTACATTGACGTAGATGAGTCGAACATTTCTGTAAGTTATCGTATGTTAATAATAATGATAATAGTTTATGATAACCAGAACTTTATATCAGCTTTACAGTATATACGAACAAATAAACTATCGTATATTGTCCAAATATCGCAAAGGATATAGTGTTGTTTATCCTCGCGTGTAGACACACTGCACGACAACAATAAACACAATAATTAATCATAAGAATACATATTTATGTCCCATCACGTGTTGGCAAGACGACCGTGTGAGCTGCCAGGTGTATGATGTTGAATTAAAATGGAGGAATGAGATGGTCTGGAATCACATAAGTGTGTGTGTGTGTGTGTGTGTGTGTGTGTCATGGAGGACGTATATTATTCAGTACAAGTTAGGGAGGTGACCTTGTCTAATCTCACCTCCGTTCTTACAGATGGTGTTGCTGGCGAGCAGTCAGAGCCGCGCGTTGCCGCTGAGGGCTCATGGCGGGGTCATCTTCGGCAGCGACTTCCTCCGCATCCTGGACCCCCGCGCACGACCCCCGGCCCACAACGACCCTTCTGACATGCTACGAGCAGCAACGACCAGCATTAGGACGCAGCAGCGACCACCAGGAGGCCGTCACGCCTTCAGGGACGATACCGCCACCTTCCTCGAGACTCCCGACACCCGGGGGACGCACGAGGCCTCCAAGTTGAGTTCTCGTAACTTACGGAAACTCGACCCTGTCGTATCTTCTTCCTCTTCTTCTTCTTCCTCACAATTTACTTCCTCTTCCTCCTCGTCTTTCTCTTCCTCTTCTTCACCATCAAAAGAGAATGTATTTCAACACATAGATTCAGTAACAGTTAAACCTCACGCCAGGAGGCTGCCCCAGACAGCAGCAGCTTCCAATTATCTTATACCTGACGGGAAGTTCACCACGCCGAGGAGTCACAGTGTCAAGCCCACCATCAGCCCGGCCAACACCCTCACCTCCTCCCACCGTGACAACAGCGACCCCCTCAGACCTACTGCTTCACCCGCCGCCACGAACCGACCTGAAAATACCTTCAACTTACCCTCCGATGATTACGACTACAACTACTACTATTACCTGGACGACCTGTATCCTCTCACCAGCTCAGGTCCACAAGAGACTGTTAGAGCATCAACCAGCAACACGGAAGACACAACAAAACCGTCTGGTCTGAGGTCGACGGAAGCCATCCCACGTGTTGGATCATCTACAAGAGTTACCCAAAGTGCGTCTACCGCGACCTCTGCGCTTTCTGCGTCTTCCTCACAGAGTCATGGAGTGGAGGCAAGGCAGACGACCTCCGCCACACCAACACTCTCTCCCGCCATCGCTAAGATTGACTCAACAGCCACAATCGCACCACAAAGAACGTCCGTCGTGTCCACCACAACTAAAAGACCTACAACGAAGAGGTCGACTTATAGATATCGCAGCACGACAGAGACGACACCAGGAGACAAAACGTCACTAGACAACCCTTCAGCAACGACCTCCAGACCGACGGTAGACCCTGACAATACAAGACGAACCACGGCGACAGAGAGATCTTCCGAGTCTCTTTCCACCAACCAGGAGACGCCAAGGACCACCACCATTACTACGAAGAACCCCACAGAGTCGTATCCAACACCAAAGCCGAGGACGTCAGTGACTGTTAAGACCTCAGCAAGATCATCACCACCTCTCACCACACAAACACCACCGACTGTCGACACCAAGACGACGGCTCCGGTCATCACCAAGCCTTCAGCGGTCATCACAAGTGAGTTGCCAGAGCCAGAGGATCAGAGGCCTAAGGGTACAGGAGGTAGTTCGCCCCGACATTTTCGTTACACTACACCAATACCGAAGGAAGATTCTGTAGTGAGTGTCGACAGGGCCCAAGACCCGTCAGCCCAACAAGACAACACGCCGAAGAAGAGCCTCGGGAGCACCTCATCCTCGTCAGTGGTGGTGGAGGTGCGTGTTGAGTCTCCCCACCGAGAGCCGCGCTTGATGACGGCTGCTGAAGCTACTCCACTTGTCCAGACCGTCACGGGAGGACCCAGCAAGGTGACACCAGCGCCCACCAAGACAGTACACACTGTCCACCCAGACCATCACACCTCCAGCTTCCTTCTCAGTGATCCTCTGATGGTGGATGTTGTCGCTGAACCAACAACCAGCGACCAGAACCCTCAATTACCTCTGCCCCGTCGTCCTCCACCTGTGGCCACAGCCGAGAAAACCACTGCAACCACAACTCCTCCTCCAACTACTACTACAACCACTACTACCACTACTCTTACTACCACTACTACCACAGAGGCAGCCACTTCACCATCACCACCACAACAACAAGCACAACTGGATGAAGCAGAAAGACTTACAACAAATAAAGTTGATAAACTTGGGGCCAACAGAGGAGGGAACAGCGAGGTGCAGTTCGAGACTTCTGTGGTCGAGGTGTCTGGCTCGGTAGGTTCAGACTCACAGCTTGACACTAAAGACACAACACCAACAACTCGACTGCGAGGTTCTCCTGCGAGTCTCTATCGGGACAGAGGGACCCCACAGGCCCAGCTCACAGGTCCAGGGGAACAGTTCCAGACTCAGCGTGTGAGCACGTCAGTGTCGCGGACAGAGGCGCGCACTGCTGAACGAGTGTCCAGTATTAAGATCTACGAGCGTCTGCCACAACCAACCTCCTCCTCCACCACACCTCCCCCTTCCACCACACCTTCTCCCTCCACCACACCTCCTCCCTCCATCACCTCGCAGGACATCGTCGCCGTCAACGCCACCAGTAACAGCTCACGACTTAGAATACGACTACCGTTCATGAGGACCCCTAGAGCTCAGCAGGGTCTGGCGCCGCTGGGCCTGGCACCCTTCGGTCAGTCTCCAGAAGGTCTAAGACCTTTTGGCGAGTCTCCGGCGGGCATGGCACCCCACGGTGTAGTGCCAGGGGGCCTCCACCCCCACGGGCTGTCTCCTCAAGGCTATGGAAGAGGAGCCAAATTGCCTAGCCAAAATAAGACGGCCATCAACACCACCGCCACCCAGGACAACGGTACCGGCCTGACCTTCGTGGACGCGACAGTAGTGGAGGGAGGCGCAGACGCCAACAGCACCGTCGGATACGTGGTTGAGGAGCCCAACGTGAGACGTAGCAGGCTGGAGGAGAAGACTCCAGACGGGTTCATCATCGGGGAGTACCGCGTGGTGGATCACAGCACCGGCGACGTGAACGGTGTCCGATACACTGCTGACGGCACCGCCGACCCTCACCTCATCTACGAGACTCTCATGAAGTTCCTGGAGTTGTAAGGTAACAAGTAACAGGTGCTCCTGGCCCGCCCGCTTGTTCTTATACCTGACACCACACCCTCGCCTCCCACCACCCTCCGCACAGACACACCTGCAATATCACACACCGTTAATCAACACTCACACACCTGCTGAACCCAAAAGTATTCGCGCATTAAAAAAAATCCGCCAGAGTTGCCCCAAGACACCTCACCACTCACTCACCTCCTATATAATGAACCTTTACGCTCTATATCTTATTCTATATTAATCTATATCCTTATAAAAAACAACAAAAAGATAATATTGGAATTATACGTCATAAAAAATATAAAATTTCAAAATATTTTGACAATCTGCGGCATTTAATAGAATATATGAGTGAATTAGGAGGGGTTGGTGGTGGGGCGGCGGGCGGGAGGGAGGAGGTGGCGCTGTGTGTGGGAGTCACCTGAGTGTGTGTGTACGTGTAGCATCGGTTGTCGCTATTTATTTGAACGGTATTTATGAGTCAACTCATTTTTCCCCTCCACTAGAGTCATCTCACTGTAACATTAATAAACTCTATTGAATTAAGTCATATTTCATGTTAACAGATAATTGGTATCTATAGATAATTCTCTTCATTTAGATTAATAATAAAAAAGACCATCCTTAAAGCCATAGATCGTTTAGTTAGCGACAAATATATATATACGGATGTTGGATACACTAAACTCCGGTTATAGTGGCCGGATGCTGCCTATACCGTACCGTCTTATCTGTGATGTTTATATATTGTGATGCTCAGCCTATGTAGAAGACACTCCTTCCTATATCGTTACCACAGTGTGTGTGTGTGACTCATAGTAGTACTGTGTGTTTACGAGAAGCTCACTCCTTCATGGTTAGTTGCCAAGGTCTGTTGTGTTTAGTTAACGATGGTTTTATTTTGTTTTGTTTTTTAGTTGGTGTTTATGATCGCTTGTGTTGAGATGATGTTTGCCTTGCAGTGGACACGTTCAGGAGGTACGAACTGACGTCACGGCCACCTCATGACTATCACTGACGCCATGACCACCATCAATGACATCACGGTCACCTCAACGACCACAAAACAGGGTCCGGTTCTTGCAAATTTACTGGCTAAATTCCTTTTCTAAGACAGTGAGAGTCGTATTTTACCGGTTCATTAAAGTAACGAGACAGAGAGAGACAGCTGCCAGGACGTAATTGACATTCTTGACGGCATTCTACCGTAACTCAGTGAAATTTGTAAAACACCAGAGGGAAAACTTACGACTCTTACATGAATTCAGTTTCTGAGGTCGACGTCACCAAAAAGATTCGTAAGGATATTTTTCGCCCTTAAAATAATACAATAAAAAACTAGATATGTGATAAAGTTTTTAAGTCTAATATCAACACCTTTTGGGGGCGTCAACTGTGCGTGCTGTAGGTCAGGTGAGCCCCTGAGATAATATTCCAACGTCTTCATTTTAGGGAGAAACTTAACACACGAACAAAACCCGGGACGCTGTAGTGTGTGTTACGTGTGTACTAGAGTGAGTCACTTATTTTAACTCACTAAAAGATTGGGCATTACTGTGTTAACGATAAATGTTGCACAACGTTCAGTAGACACATCAGCCTCTGACGACACCAGTATCTCCTGAACGAGAGCCTCAAGAGACTTAACAACAACATCATTATACAGCAGGAGTCTTGTAAACACAGCCTGGAGAAATTTGTTCAAGGCTCACTTAATATCTCCCCCCCCCCTCCCTGAAGGATGAGAGTAACTTGTCCCCCAGTGTCGGCCTGTGTCTTCCAGCCCACACTTGAAGACCTCTCTCTCTCTCTCTCTCTCTCTCTCTCTCTCTCTCTCAGGTTATGCAGCAGCTGTACTGAATATGAGATTTGTTTTATACACACAACAGTACAGCCTTGTGATGCCTACAGACACGCTTCACTCACTAACATCCTTACACACACAGATTCATCAACGCCCTCACTAACACCAGCCCTCACTAATGCCTTCACCAACACACAAACACTCACTTATGCCTTCACCAACACACAAACACTCACTTATGCCTTCACCAACACACAAACACTCACTTATGCCTTCACCAACACACAGAGACTCTCCAAAACCTCTCACCAACACTCACATACTCACCTAAAACCTCTTGATCGACATTAAAAACTAAAACTCAGCCCGAGAGATATATTTTCAGACCATTCTCTATTCCATGGTCGAGACAGCAAGATAAATACTCCTCTTCAAGAAAAATAAATAAAAAAAAAGAGACATCTACACATTTACAGCACATTTAGTATCTACAAGACACCCACGCCCGTTCATAAGTTGCTTTTAACGAGTCACTACATTGTAAACAGTATTTACCTTTAGCGTCGTACGTTCAACCCAAGTCTCTCAATTCAGATTTCAGACATCACTATCTTAGCTTAATGCATCTCATGTGAATACACCTGCCTTCTAATGACTCACTTGTGTGGTAGTCACATATACACATACACAGACATACAGACACAAATAAATGCCTGTTATTGGGTATATTTTCCAGGTCATATTTATACAGACACAGTTGATACACACACACACACACACACACACAGAATACAGTTCCCTCCTCCCCGTGGGGTTAAGACACACACACACACGTTCATCATTTCTCACATCACATTTAAGTATCAAATTTATCAGAGTCTTCGAGAAAATTTTATTCCACCTTACCTAAGTTAACTAAGAACTGTATTTTTTTCTCTCTCACATAATATTTGGTTTCTTGGTTCTTCTTCCTCAAAGTTTTGGGTTTTTTCCTAGATGCCTTGGTTTTATACAGTGTCGTTGGTGGGAAATATTAAGTTTAGAGCCAGAATTGTGATGATGATGATGATGATTGATGATGATGATGAAAAGTTTGTATTGTTAGCTCGTATGTTCACTTGATATTGTAGTTTCATAGAGATGCATATCACTTACAGTTAATTAAAGATCAAGTTTTAAATAATAATTATGTAATTGATGACGAGAAATATAATAATGAAATGATTATGATAAATATGTGATGTTTTATTTGTTGACTCTTATAGAAGTGTTTTCCTTGTTTCTTTATTAATGTATGACCAATAATACTGACTTTGTTTATAAAAGACTTTAATAACTTTTTGTGGAAGAAATGTTACCCCATGGACATGTCAAGTGGCAAATAATATGAAAAAGGTTAGGACTCCCTTCACTAGTCCACCAATAATTATAAATGATGCAGTATAGCATTTAAATGACCCGGCTAAGAACCATCTACAGTAATGCTAAGTGAACCTGGCACCACTCAGAATCCCTTAACTTGGGAGACTATACGACTTTTGTGACGCCTAGAGTCCCCTGGAGACACCAAGGATCCCTAGGGCCCCTGGAGACACCAAGGATCCCTAGGGCCCCCTGGAGACACCAAGGATCCCTAGGGCCCCTGGAGACACCAAGGACCCCTAGGGCCCCCTGGAGACACCAAGGATCCCTAGGGCCCTTGGAGACACCAAGGACCCTAGGGCCCCTGGAGACACCAAGGGCCCTAGGGCCCCCTGGAGACACTAAGGGCCCTAGGACCCCTGGAGACACCAAGGGCCCTAGGACCCCTGGAGACACCAAGGATCCCTAGGGCCCCTGGAGATACCAAGGATCCCTAGGGCCTCATGGAGACACCAAGGGCCCTAGGACCCCTGGAGACACCAAGGATATATACAGGACCATCCTGTAGGTAACCCAAAAAAGGTTACACAATATACAGGATGGTGACGTCTTGATGTCTTCCCCACAGTCTGTTCTATATCACATTGTTGACAATAACCGTCTGATAAAGTTATCTCCTCTTAGTTCACAGCTGAACTCAACTGCTCCTTAATAAATAACTCTAATGGTACTTGGTATTTTTCATGTAGTTTATAATGCTCACCAAAACTTGATTTATTCTCCCATAATGTTTAATTTACTGAACAATTGTGTTTGTATACCTGTTGTGTTTGTATACCTGTTGTGTTTGTATACCTGTTGTGTTTGTATACCTGTTGTGTTCTCCGTTCTGCTGACAACAATGAACCAGAGTAGCCAGCCTGTGAAGGATTGAGTTATATACGGTTATCATTGTTGAGAACTTTGCTTGTAATAATTAATATTTCGGCTTTATTAAGAGTTCAATACTAAAAATATAATATGATACAATTACTATATTATTAACTATTTAATTAATTTATAATATAATTGGTTTAGACTAAACAACGATATATCGCTATTACATGACCCGAAGTGGTAAACACACCAGACGTCAACATGAAGAGTGAGAGACATTTAATACTCTTTCTAACGAACGGGCCGGGAAGTTGACTGTGTAGTGACTACAACCTCTAAGAATATACATACATTAACAAGTTGTTACGTTAAGGACGTCTTAATAATGGCCAAAATATTCACCGTACCCAAGTTGCCAACACCTGTTGCTGTCGTCAGTTTAAAGGGAATAATGGAAGATCTTCAACGCTCCTGAAAACAGTGGTAATGTGAGACTTATAAGGATTTTGTGTGTTAGAATCATTTAAAATATATTTGTTGATGATGGGCCAACACTGGAACGATACAGCCAAGAAAATATGAGGTTGTGTTTACGTCAATGTGATGGAGGATGGCAGACGACATTACCTGGGACACTTGAACCAACAGGTGAGTGAAAGTTTACTTAGTTTATGGTAAGGTGTTGTGATAGACAACTGTGTGGCTGATGACGACCACATCCTGTACTCTAATGACCACACACACACACACCTTATTTCAAAATTAGTTGAGTCAGTGTATATACAGAAGATTCCTAACTTCAACTTGAATTCTGACAACTACGATTTAGACTCCCTTATTAAAGACATTCTGGTTAAAACTTTAACATAAGACCATTAGAATGGAGGAAGATGCAGCGGGCCTATTGGCCCATGGCCCATAC
The DNA here is from genome assembly GCA_958450375.1 of Homarus gammarus. Lineage (NCBI taxonomy): Eukaryota > Metazoa > Arthropoda > Malacostraca > Decapoda > Nephropidae > Homarus > Homarus gammarus. The sequence continues at coordinate 967,879 of CAUDMG010003229.1, forward strand.
AGGGCAGACCCATTTACACCCAACCCCTATTGCTCATATAATAATAATAATAATAATAATAATAATAAACGGTTTATTAATAGAGCTGCAGCCGTTGGCTGAAAATATACAGACTTACATTAGATTTAGACATAATGATATAATATGCAGTGAATACATTTACAGGGCTGTACAGTACATAAATTAGGAGTTGTTTATTATTTTAACAATAGATGGGATGGTGCTGTTCTTATTTCTATCGGTGCGGGCTGTTATGGGCTGAATTTTGTTGTAGTGGCGGACTGCGCGAGGTGGGTGGGGGGCCGCAGGAGGTGGCGATGGCGAGGGTGGTGCAGTAGTCCACGGCCAAACCTTTCCAGTGCTTGGTGGTGGAGGTCACCGAGGGATGGCATTTCCAGGGTGGAGAGAGCGTTGGTGTAGCCGGAGTATTCTGCGCCGAGCATGACTCTGCGCCGAGCATGATTCTGCAGGCCCTTTTCTGTACCTTCTCTAGCTGACGTTGTTTGAAGCTCTCCAGCGTATTGTGTTTCCTTTTAAGATCATTTAAATTTTCATTATGTGTTTCTGTTGTCATTTCCTTTTATTTAGTAAACGTAATTTATATATCCTGAGGTGGCATGTTTGGAACATTTTTACATTTAAACCTGATTATATATTATAGTATACTATTTTATTTAACTGATGAGGACTGCAGTTGTCAGTAGAAATGATTTAATTTTATTGCAATTTTTAGTTTTATGATTCACCTGTACTTCATCAAAGCATAGCAGTGGCGAGGCGCTGGACAACTCGTACTCAACAGAACATGTCAAGTTGTAAACAATTATAAGAGAACTCGTACCAGCTGTGACACATTTTGATTTATACACTTCTAAACTGTTTTCCCAATCTATGGGATGATTATTGTTCCTTATATGAACGAAAATGGCACTGCTTTCAGATGCTGTGTATGGGAAACAGCAGATGCAGGTATGTGCTTATTTTAATTCTAGTAACTAATTTTCTAAAGTTAATAAAGCAGCAAAGGCAAATATACGGCTGGTGACCGTCAGTGGTTAAGTAATTATGAGTTTTTTAAAAGAGAGTTTTGGTTAAACTGCAGTTTAGGACAATACCCCTAGTAGTTGAGGAATGTGTTTTTCCGATTGTTTAGACAATTTTAAGACACTTTTCTTCGATGATGATTCCGGTACATTTAAGTAATTTGCGAGGGATACGTTATAAAAGAAGTGTCTTAAAATTATCTAAACAATTGGAAAAACACATTCCTCAACTCAGATCCATATTGTCCGAAACTGCGGTTATACCACAGTTTTGTTCACTGATTATGCTTTTCATTCTATTCATTTTCTTGTGCAAATGCTTAGTATTCTAGATATAGGCGAGTTAAGATATAGGTTAGGTCAGGTCAGGTCAGGTCAGGTCAGGTCAGGTCAGGTCAGGTTAGGTTAGGTTAGGTCAGGTCAGGTCAGGTTAGGTTATATTAGGTTTGGTTAGGTTAGTACATAATTACCCTCATTTTAATCTTTTCCCCCAACATGATACAGTATTCCCTAATGTAATCAGTGAAAATTGCGGGTGAAATTTCAGTCGTGCACCGGTCTTTCTCTCGCTGTTATTAATGTGTTTTTCGTGATGTTTAGACAATTCTAAGACCTTTTTCGCTATGATATTTCCGCCGTAAATTGACGGTGACCGAGATGTAAATTTTTCAATATTATTAGATTTGGTCAGTAAAAAAAAAGTCATGTATTGTGAGCCTGTGTTAGGAGTTTATGAAGATGAAAATAATGGGGTCATTTCTGAGAACAACACTACCACCAGAAGGAGTTGTTCGATTTGATTAATTTTTCCACAGATGTTATAATTATTATAGTAAGTATTTTAAACGAGGCTACATTTACTAGAACCTAATGGAACCTGACCTAACCAACCAAAGAAACCTACCAAACCTTACCTAACTTCTAGCTGGGGAGGCTCTGTTCCCCGAATTTCTTGCCATATTAAGCAGAAAGTTCTTACTTTGATATCTGGTACCAATAAAAGCAACTTTCTTAATGTGTCATGGTGTCTTAAACTGCAGTTTAATCAGTCAATTGAAAGCACACATCCACACACATTTATGGTAACTTTAGGTTACACAGTAGTTACAGGACTGTCACTCAGTGCCAACACGGGAACAAATACCTTTTTACCCCTGCATTTTCCTTCCATAGTAATTGATATCGTGCTTGAACAATTACTTTGTGTTTGTAATTATACATTTTCAACTGCAGTTGTGACAGAATTTAAAGATCAATTATACAGAGTACTCTCCTCATATCTGTGGGTTGGCGACTACAGCCCAAGAACCTTTAGAGTGGAGGACTCCTCCACTCTAAAGGTTCTTGGGCTGTTTTTACCAATCCTCTGAGGTTATGTATCTCTCTGGGAACCCAGTTAGTAATTTATTTCATCCATCCCAGTCTCTGCCTTCCCTTGGCCCTCCTATCCTCAACTTTGCCCATTAATATTTGTCATTATTCCTTCATCCCTAATTATATGACCAAGTATCTCATTTTTCTTTTTCTCTACATTTCAAGTATTTCTCTTGAAGTTCTTAATTTGTTTTTCTCTCAGTGTAGACTTTTCTAAGCATTCTCCTATAACACCACTATTAAAAGGCCTCCAACTTCTGTATAGTATCTGCTGAAAATGTCCACAGGTTAGGATGTTAGATTAGGCTAGGTCAGGTACTAATAGGTTCTGTATAATCTTGCTTCCATTTTCGTTTTCAGTGTCATGCAAATAATATCTCCAGGAATTTTGGTTCAGATCCATAAGTTACTTCTGGTGGTAACTGTCTCCTCCACCTTTATCAATAATATTTGAAAGTGTTTCATCTTAATTAGTTATAATACTCGTACAGTATTACCTTTTCTTAACAAAAAAGATTGCCATCAAGAATGATATGAATCTGTGATAGTCATCTCAAAGTTTTATGTTTAATTCTTTCACTTCACCATCAGCACAGCAGGTGTGGGTGGTGATGAATCATGTTAAATCATTCTATGTATTTCAATGGGAAATTTAAGGTACAGTATGGGACTGCAGCCCTAAAACATACACCCAAAATTCCTGGACCCTTAACTGCACATTACAGATCTGTGGCCAACTTTGCTGTGCACAAAATATTTTGGTCTTTAAATTTTAAACTTACCTTCTAAAACTTTTAGCGTGTATACAAATTAAAAGGAAAACACAGTATAAGCCTGAAAGGTCTCTCCCCCCCCCCCCCAACACCAAGTTTACTGCACCTTGTAATAGCGGGATCACCTGATGAATCTCCACCCTAGTTTATTTCACCTTAAGATTGGCCACCCAAATGCTAACCTAACCTAACCTAACCTCATCCCCACAAATAGCATTCAGGTGGTTAATCTTTAGGTGTAATAAGTTGGAGTGGAGATCCTTCATGGGATATGAGTAAACCAATACTACCAGTACTGTACTGTGCAGTGTCCCAGTAACTAATGGAAGTTTTTCCTCTGTATCGCAAAGAATATTTCATATTTTTTTAGTTCCTTCAATATGAATTTCATTACTCAAGCTTCTGTACTTTGAGGGATGCCTGTACAGTATTTCACTAACTCACTTTTTATTGTGACAGATGAAGGCGAGGTCGGGGAAGTAGACTGAGTGGACCGACCAACAAAGATGCATTAGAGAAACTGTCAAAAGTTCACCCACTTCCTTCACTCATCCTGCAGTGGCCCAAGATAAACTCATCTCTTTTCAAGGTAAAACATATAGCATGCCACGTCCAGTATGTTCACTTGTGTGTTGTTACATGTTTTCCAGAAGGTTGGTTAAATGCAGTACCTCTTCTTTAACATATTTATTAGACATCTCTACTTTCTCTCCATATTTACACCTATCTTACACACACACACACACACCTCATCTGTACACCTCCCTGTATCCAGTACCTTTTAAAAACTTGTCTTCATTTGATATTACCATTTAAAAGCATAATAACAACTGAACACTCCAGGACACTTACTTTCCTATATGATTGCTGGAGCCTTGGTGGGTGGAGAGAGGCACTGCACTTTGGCTACTCTGACATTCTTAACATTAAAGTAGAAATATGTACAGTACTGTACAGTATTACACTAAACTTAAATTTACTTTACTGTACCTGTACTGTAGTGCATTGTACTGTACTGTACTGTACTGTACTGTATTGTACTAACTATATAATCACTACAATCAGCGCAAGACTAAGGGCTGTATTAAGACATGCTGAAGCCCTAAGGTATGTCAAGATTTAGAGGCTCCATACCTCAAAAAAAGTATACAGTACCTTTTTGTGGTACTGTATACAGTACTGTACCGTACCGTACCTGGTGTTTGCAGTCAAGCAAAAAACACTTTCTTCTTTACAGCTACCAAACTACAGTACATCAAAACCAGTAATAGTGTAAAACAATTCATAGCTAAACGTCAAAAATACATAACAGATGAAGCTGTTTCTGTATTAACCCCAATATATTATATTGTTAAATTGATCTGCCAACCTCGGTTAGTCCAAGTGCAATGTATTGCTTGTTAAATTTATCAGAAAACTTTCACTATTTCTCCTGTAGACATACTATTACTGATTAGAGACCTAGCTTAAGCAAAGTACCCTACTATAAATAAGTATCTGATGGCTTTGCCAATTAGTAAGTCTGTGAGTCTATCTATTTATCATTAAATCTACATAACTATTTAAATCATCTAACCTTACAGAAGTGAAGAACAAGGGACAGACTGCTGACAGAGGCTACATCACCACCACCAGATGACTGAGGCTACATCACCACCACCAGATGACAGAGGCTACATCACCACCACCACCAGATGACAGAGGCTACATCACCACCACCACCAGATGACAGAGGCTACATCACCACCACCAGATGACTGAGGCTACATCACCACCAACACCAGATGACAGAAGGCTACATCACCACCACCAGATGACAGAGACTACATCACCACCAGCACCAGATGACAGAGGCTACATCACCACCACCAGATGACTGAGGCTACATCACCACCACCACCAGATGACAGAGGCTACATCACCACCACCAGATGACTGAGGCTACATCACCACCAGCACCAGATGACAGAGGCTACATCACCACCACCAGATGACTGAGGCTACATCACCACCAGCACCAGATGACAGAGGCTACATCACCACCACCAGATGACTGAGGCTACATCACCACCAGCACCAGATGACAGAGGGTACATCACCATCACCAGATGACTGAGGCTACATCACCACCACCAGATGACTGAGGCTACATCACCACCAGCACCAGATGACTGAGGCTACATCACCACCACCAGATGACTGAGGCTACATCACCACCACCAGATGACTGAGGCTACATCACCACCACCAGATGACAGAAGGCTACATCACCACCAGCACCAGATGACAGAGGCTACATCACCACCACCAGATGACTGAGGCTACATCACCACCAGCACCAGATGACAGAGGCTACATCACCACCACCAGATGACTGAGGCTACATCACCACCACCAGATGACAGAAGGCTACATCACCACCAACACCAGATAGCTGGAGCTACTGTAGTATGTGGTCTACAGAGCTGGAGCTACTGTAGTATGTGGTCTACCGAGCTGGAGCTACTGTAGTATGTGATCTACAGAGCTGGAGCTACTGTAGTATGTGGTCTACCGAGCTGGAACTACTGTAGTATGTGGTCTACCGAGCTGGAGCTACTGTAGTATGTGATCTACAGAGCTGGAGCTACTGTAGTATGTGGTCTACCGAGCTGGAGCTACTGTAGTATGTGATCTACAGAGCTGGAGCTACTGTAGTATGTGGTCTACAGAGCTGGAGCTACTGTAGTATGTGGTCTACCGAGCTGGAGCTACTGTAGTATGTGGTCTACAGAGCTGGAGCTACTGTAGTATGTGGTCTACCGAGCTGGAGCTACTGTAGTATGTGGTCTACAGAGCTGGAGCTACTGTAGTATGTGGTCTACCGAGCTGGAGCTACTGTAGTATGTGGTCTACAGAGCTGGAGCTACTATAGTATAGTATGTGGTCTCCAGAGCTGGAGCTACTGTAGTATAGTATGTGGTCTACCGAGCTGGAGCTACTGTAGTATGTGGTCTACCGAGCTGGAGCTACTGTAGTATGTGGTCTACAGAGCTGGAGCTACTGTAGTATGTGGTCTACCGAGCTGGAGCTACTGTAGTATGTGGTCTGCAGAGCTGGAGCTACTGTAGTATGTGGTCTACCGAGCTGGAGCTACTGTAGTATGTGGTCTACCGAGCTGGAGCTACTGTAGTATGTGGTCTACCGAGCTGGAGCTACTGTAGTATGTGGTCTACAGAGCTGGAGCTACTGTAGTATGTGGTCTACCGAGCTGGAGCTACTGTAGTATGTGGTCTACAGAGCTGGAGCTACTGTAGTATGTGGTCTACCGAGCTGGAGCTACTGTAGTATGTGGTCTACAGAGCTGGAGCTACTGTAGTATGTGGTCTACCGAGCTGGAGCTACTGTAGTATGTGGTCTACAGAGCTGGAGCTACTGTAGTATGTGGTCTACAGAGCTGGAGCTACTATAGTATGTGGTCTACAGAGCTGGAGCTACTGTAGTATGTGGTCTACAGAGCTGGAGCTACTGTAGTATGTGGTCTACAGAGCTGGAGCTACTATAGTATGTGGTCTACAGAGCTGGAGCTACTGTAGTATGTGGTCTACAGAGCTAGAGCTACTGTAGTATGTGGTCTACAGAGCTGGAGCTACTGTAGTATGTGGTCTACAGAGCTGGAGCTACTATAGTATGTGGTCTACAGAGCTGGAGCTACTGTAGTATGTGGTCTACCGAGCTGGAGTTGTGTCTACCGGGATATATACACTAAAGCATCCATTAACATAACACACTCTAGGCTAGGTCAGGTTCATGGATGCTATGGTGTAAATATCCTGGAAGACACAACTCCGGCTCGGTGGACCACATACTATACTAGCTCCAGCTCTGTAGACTACATACTATAGAAGCTCCAGCTCTGTAGACTGTATACGATAGAAGCTACAGCTCTGTAGACTGCATAGTAGCTCCAGCTCTGTAGACTACATACTATAGAAGCTACAGCTCTGTAGACTGCATACTATAGAAGCAACAGCTCTGTAGACTGCATACTATAGAAGCAACAGCTCTGTAGACTGCATACTATAGAAGCAACAGCTCTGTAGACTGTATACGATAGAAGCTACAGCTCTGTAGACTGCATAGTAGCTCCAGCTCTGTAGACCACATACTACAGTAGCTCCAGCTCTGTAGATCACATACTACAGTAGCTCCAGTTCTGTAGAGCACATACTACAGTAGCAAAAGCTCTGTAGACTGCATACTATACTATAGTAGCTCCAGCTCTGTAGACTGCATATTATAGAAGCTCCAGCTCTGTAGACTGCATACTATAGAAGCTCCAGCTCTGTAGACTGCATATTATAGAAGCTCCAGCTCTGTAGACTGCATATTATAGAAGCTCCAGCTCTGTAGACTGCATATTATAGAAGCTCCAGCTCTGTAGACTGTATACTATAGAAGCTCCAGCTCTGTAGACTGCATACTATAGAAGCTACAGCTCTGTAGACTGTATACGATAGAAGCTACAGCTCTGTAGACTGTATACGATAGAAGCTACAGTTCTGTAGAATGCATAGTAGCTCCAGCTCTGTAGACCACATACTTCAGTAGCTCCAGCTCTGTAGACCACATACTACAGTAGCTCCAGCTCTGTAGACCACATACTACAGTAGCTCCGTTCCTTTTTTTAAAAAATTATTTTTTCTACTTATTAAAATTTCAGTGAATAAACTTTTAGATTAATCACCCTAATACAACCTGACCCCACACGTCTTCTAGCTTCTTGTGTTACCCTCTTAGTTCTATTATATTATGTACTATATAATAATCTTGTATCTGTAGTTCATACCCTAATGTGTACTTTATTATATTATGGTATTGTATTACAAATATTGTTTCTCTTGTTTTCTGATGTAATGTATTAATACAGCCTCCAAGTGGTCAACTCTTGTAAACCTTATTGACACGTCGTATGTAAATTAATGGAATGACAGCATAAAATAATGTCATTGTTAATAATAATAAAAATACGATCGTTTTCAATAGTCTAATACTCCTAAAATGTGTTAATAAATAAAGCACATTATGTACACAATAAAACTCTTGTTAAAGATTCAAGACAACTGCCCGAGCAGCTAGTAAGCTGATAAGGGCTAAAAATATACATATAACAAAAAATAAATACAAATAGGAGTAAAGGACCACCATGAAGAGTAAGCAGGGCTCAACCACTGAGCCATGACAAACTTAGTTATTTCACCTTAAAGTTCAAGAAACTGGATGAAAATAGTTATCGGGAAAGTAGATTATTGACTTTTTGGTGAAGTAGATTATCGACTTTTTGGGAAATATTACCTAATTTTCCGAAGTAGATTATCATAGAAAACGGGAAATTTGTATCATAGAAAATGGGAAATATCTACTTTCCGGGAAAGTTGGTTATCTACTTTCCTGAAAAGTAGATTATTTATCTACTTTTCGGGAAAGTAGATTATTGACTTTTTGGGGAAGTAGATTATCGACTTTTTGGGAAATATTACCTAATTTTCCGAAGTAGATTATCATAGAAAACGGGAAATTTGTATCATAGAAAATGGGAAATATCTACTTTCCGGGAAAGTTGGTTATCTACTTTCCCGAAAAGTAGATTATTTATCTACTTTTCGGGAAAGTAGATTATTGACTTTTTGGGGAAGTAGATTATCGACTTTTTGGGAAATATTACCTAATTTTCCGAAGTAGATTATCATAGAAAACGGGAAATTTGTATCATAGAAAATGGGAAATATCTACTTTCCGGGAAAGTTGGTTATCTACTTTCCCGAAAAGTAGATTATCTACTTTCCCTAAAAGTCAATAATCTACTTTCCCGAAAAGTAGATAAATAATCTACTTTTCGGGAAAGTAGATAACCAACTTTCCCGGAAAGTAGATATTTCCCATTTTCTATGATACAAATTTCCCGTTTTCTATGATAATCTACTTCGGAAAATTAGGTAATATTTCCCAAAAAGTCGATAATCTACTTCCCCAAAAAGTCAATAATCTACTTTCCCGAAAAGTAGATAAATAATCTACTTTTCGGGAAAGTAGATAACCAACTTTCCCGGAAAGTAGATATTTCCCATTTTCTATGATACAAATTTCCCGTTTTCTATGATAATCTACTTCGGAAAATTAGGTAATATTTCCCAAAAAGTCGATAATCTACTTCCCCAAAAAGTCAATAATCTACTTTCCCGAAAAGTAGATAAATAATCTACTTTTCGGGAAAGTAGATAACCAACTTTCCCGGAAAGTAGATATTTCCCATTTTCTATGATACAAATTTCCCGTTTTCTATGATAATCTACTTCGGAAAATTAGGTAATATTTCCCAAAAAGTCGATAATCTACTTCCCCAAAAAGTCAATAATCTACTTTCCCGAAAAGTAGATAAATAATCTACTTTTCGGGAAAGTAGATAACCAACTTTCCCGGAAAGTAGATATTTCCCATTTTCTATGATACAAATTTCCCGTTTTCTATGATAATCTACTTCGGAAAATTAGGTAATATTTCCCAAAAAGTCGATAATCTACTTCCCCAAAAAGTCAATAATCTACTTTCCCGAAAAGTAGATAAATAATCTACTTTTCGGGAAAGTAGATAACCAACTTTCCCGGAAAGTAGATATTTCCCATTTTCTATGATACAAATTTCCCGTTTTCTATGATAATCTACTTCGGAAAATTAGGTAATATTTCCCAAAAAGTCGATAACACTGGTCAACATAAAAAAAAATTCTCATGGTTCTGGATCAAAACAGTCTGATTCTAGTGTAATTGTATGTGCTGAACTCAATCATGACATTCGTATAGCTGTATCAGGCTCAGTTTTCCAGAGCCAGCATATCTATATATTTAGTGTACCATGCTATTCATACAGTATTTTATTCCTCCACTTATGCAATTATTTTGCCTTAAAGGATTTTTTGGACAAAAATACTTTTTCTCTCAGAATTAAAATTTAATGTGCCTACCTTCTTAAATACATCCAGAATAATACACAAGCACCAAGAAATGACCTTGAAAACCCAAAATGGCGAGCAATTAGCAATGCAAAAATAATTAACATTCTCTAAAAGCCATTTGAGCAAGTTATAATCAAGATATCAAATTTTGGTTAACAGATCCTTAAGCAGCACATTCAGGAGTACCTATACTGAGATTTTGAACAAAATCTATTTTTTGGCCGAAATTGACAAAAATTGTAAGCCTTAAAGGATTTTTGGCCAAAAATACTTTTTCTCTCTGAACTAAAATTTAATGTGCCTAACTATTTAAGTACATTCAGAATAATACACAAGCACCAAGAAATGACCTCGAAAACCCATAAGTGGCGAGTAATTAGCATTGCAAAAGTAATTAAAATATTCTAAAAATCATTTGAACATTTTCTAAAAGCCATTTGAACAAGTTATAATCAAGATATCAAATTTTGGTTAACAGATCCTTAAGCAGCACATTCAGGAGTAGCCTATATATATATATATATATATATATATATATATATATATATATATGTATATATATATATATATATATATATATCACTGTAGGTGCGCGTGATCTAGGTATATGCTGATAACCACAAGGGAAGAAGAAAACACGAAGTTCCCAAGCGCTTTCGTGTAATTCACATCTTCAGGGGTGTGGGTACAGACTATATATATATATATATATATATATATATATGTGTGTGTGTGTGTGTGTGTGTGTGTGTGTAAAATGTGTTCAATAAACCAAAACTACAGTAAGTTTAGTAACTATTCAGCCATTTGGGCGTGCTTAAATTTTGGGACAATTGAGCACTTAAAGCGAATATTTGACAACAGAACATGAATGGTCTTTCACCTCAAAGATAATTGGTATATATTCAATACTTCTTTGACCGAATGGATGGAATTATTTTTATACTCGTCAGACCATTTTTGTATGAAGGACGAACAAAACAGGAGAACAGTCCCGTTACACCGCGTGACGAGTGTAAAGTTTCTTTTAAAATGATCTCTTCTTCCTCGTTCAACAGCTAATGGAACCCAACCTAGATAATCCACAACGTGACAACACACCGAGATCATAACAAAGACGAAGCCAAGACGTGAACACGCACAAGGCGCTGTTCATTCTAGTATTAGCAAAGCTCTATTCATTCCCGCACGGGTGGCAGCTCTGAATTGAAGTATAATGTTACACCAGCTGTATAATTATTGACTACACGGTTGTGAGTAACTCTGTCGGTTAGTGAGTGTTGGAAGCTTCGTGTGAGTGAGACCACACAGTAAACAAGCGTTTGATTTGTAGTAGTTGAATGAGGGTGCGCCAGGCCCTTCGTTGTCAAGGAGGTAAACACGAAGACGCTTGTTTGACTTGTTATATATAACGTAACATGTCCGTCATGTAATTTCACCAAATTTACTAATTTCAATTTTTTTATTCTAGATAAACTCAATATCTATACTAGGTCATCGCCTGACCCACTATCTGCCCTGAGGTTTCATTGAAAGAGAGATCATTTAATTGATCCACAATATTATTATAATGATAAACTTGTACCTTATTATAATGCTTTGTGTGATAATAAAACAACAAGAAAAGAATAATTTATAGAACTCCTTTTATTTATAGAAGTATAATAATTAAGCTTCATCTTTCATTTCTACAACTTTTACGTGAAATAACTTGTCTTAATGACTCTTGCAATGTTTTTAATTAATTTTGCAATCGTAATTACTCACCACCTAAGATTTTTCAATGGAAATTGTTGGCGTTTTAGTTGTTCTGGACGAATGAAATTAAAAATAAATAAATAAAAAATCTTTAATTTCCAACTCAAAGAGAAAAAGTGTTTTTCAGCTCATGACCACTAAGGCCTTGCAGTTAATAAGGGCAAATAATTATGAAAATTTCGAATTCTAAGGAATATTAGAAGAATTATTATAGATCAAAATTTCGACCACAGATTCTTATTCAGAATGTCGAGAACTTCCTATCTACTGAAAATTTGAGCTAAATATATTTTTCGATCCATGAAACCTCTAGTAGTTATTTTAGGCCGAAAAATTAATCTTCAAAAGCTCAGTACCCTTGAGCATACTAATTAAGAATCTATGGTAAAAAAAAAAAATATATATATATATATAGCGGGGTAATTAGTGGTGCTATTGACAACTTGGAAATTTATAATGGCTTTTTCAACGCCAATTAATCGCCAACTTTGGTTTTGCGGGAATTTTTTGTTTGTGTTTTTGCGTTATTCTGGAAGTACTTAAACAGTTAACTTATTGATCGTGGAGCACTGTCACGAATGTGCTTTGGAAGTTGTTAGGTTAGGTTAGGATGCGCCAGGATAGGTAGGGATAGATCAAACTAGGTGTGAAACCGATAGAATAGGTCAAAACATATCAGTATAAGCGGTCAGGAGTGGTCAGAAGGCATTGCTTAGGTGAGGTCAGTGTTATATATTCAAGTCGTCAATGACCAAGGAACCAAAGATTATATGACATGTTTAGTCTATGTATTAGTCTAAGTGTGAGGAGTGAAGGTTCAATAAGAGATGGTCAGCTGTACTCCTCTATATAACATAGTGTCTTAACTATTATTACTCTCCACAAGGGTAGGGATAGGTTAAGTTAAAAGAGGTCAATATAGACAATTAGAGTGGTCAGGAGGCATTAGACAGGTGATGTTAGGTTAGATTTGCTTAGGTCAAGATAAAACAGGAAACCATAAATAGGTCATTAGCAAATGCCATTTGTCAGGAAAAATAAAAATTGCTCATGTCAAGTAACATTTTACTTGAGAATATGAGACTAAAATATGTAATTCTGATAATTATTTGTTCTAAGTCACGCGTTTGAAATTTTTATAATTAATTTACCTGATTAATTGTAGCATTTTTGGGGCTGAATTTTTTATTTTTTTCGAAATTTTAGTACAGGGTATAGGGAGTTTTTGACGCACAGCCTAAGGATCTGTGGCCCCCAAAATTTAATTCTGATTGTTAAGATGTCTTTTTCTCTTATCCTTACGTACTGTACTAAACATATTATATTAAACGGAGTGTATAGGAGGAAGTGGGAAGGAGGTGAACTGGTGGGAGAGGGTGAGGAGACTGAGGTGGTGAGGGGAGAGAGGTGGGAGGAGAAGTGGAGGGTGGTCAGTTCCCCCCTAAGGGTCACATGTTATCAGAGTCTGTCAGCATACAATCCAAGATATTTTTCTCTATACTGTATTATGTACAGTATACAGTACAGCGTTTACACCAAATGTATTGGTTCTCACGCCAATGAAAACTTGACCAGCAACTCGTGTAAGTGATGTCCCGCCCCTCCCTTTGTACTTCACATGAAGGTTCCTCAACATTAGGCAGCCCCAGTCTTGACGTGACAGCCACTAGGAACGGTCGTCAACAATGTGGTCCTCATTGTTCCTTCTTACCCTGTCAGTGGCCACAGTCCACCTTGCCATCGAGAACCAATTCTGGCATGCGTCTGAGGTCTCCGTCGAAAGGGTGACATCAATGAGGAGCACCCAGTTAGGATCTTTAATTCGGTGTGCAATGTTGGCTACCGAGATTTCATGGAGCCACTTGTTCGTCTTCAAGGACGGCGTCTGCTCTCTCTCTGACATGAGGGTCGGTAAATACCTGAATGACTCTGACCTAGGCCCGACCATCGCCTGCCATACCCGGCACATGTATGGTAAGACTTCTGAAGGAGAGAGTCACCCTCCTTCACCCACTGCACTAGAACACTGCCTTAATCAACACCTTCAATCATCTTTCACTCTATATGTTCATTCCTTTTTCATAACTTATTAAATTGTTTAGTTAAAGAAAGGGATGTTAGTACTGTATAAAGTATACTGTACTACTGCATGTATATTATACTATATAAATAAGATAAATTTCATTAACTCTAAAAATAAGAAAATGTTCCATGACATTCTAGGGACACACCTATGAGTTTTCTGGTCTTATAAGACAATTAAAAGTTCACTTTAAAGTATTGTGAGTGCTTGGTCACCTAGATGCCCAAATTAATATTACTCTAATAATGCTGAAATTCATTCTTAGCACAAAAAAATGTGTAGGTGTACGATCAATTCGATGAACACATTTAAAATGAGATCCTATGGCTGATTTAGATTTTCATTTTATTGAAAAATGCAGAATTGGCGTTGATTGAGCAATGAAAGAGCCGAGTTTTGATGGTAGCCATGGAGCCAACTGTCGGATTTTTGCATTATCATCAAGGTTTCTCTGCTAATACTGAAATTCAGCTTTATTAAAGCAACACTAAATACATTGGGGCTAAATTTTCTCACTGCTATAGCTTCTGATGAAGCCAGTACACTTGTTATTTAATTAGGAAGTCAATAATACTCCCAGAGATCATTTTACAATGCTAGAATTCATTTGCATGTAGAATTGGTTGATGTATAGTGATGAGAAGCTGTCCACTTGCTTTAAAGTCACTTGAGTTGGGTCAGGGTTGATTGTGGACTTTTTTCATGTGATGAGAGGAATTAATGTATTGCAGGGACACCTGCAATAGACTCAACTTACCTTGGAAAGTAAGTGCTGGAGACTAAAATATCCATATCTCCATTAATGTGGTCAGGTAACTTGTTCCTGTCTGTTATAGCTATAAAGAAGAAAGTGTTTCTCCCTTGACCCCAAACTCTGGTAAGAAATTAGGGCGGAAAAATGTTTTACAGTATGAAGATGTAACATGTTTCAGTGTGTAGAACCAACGGCTACACCTACGCTGATGGGGAATCGTTGGAGGCCATGTGTCGTTACTACTTCTGTGACCGCGGTACCGTCGGCAACATTATGAAAGGTACACTCCTTACACCTTGTTTAACTACTTGTACCAGAGCAACTGTGTGACTCCATTTCCCAGTGATAAATCCTTCTTTCCCTTCTCGTAAAATTCTCTTACCTTACACGTAGTTCTTCATTATTTCCTTTTCTATTTGTCTCCCTTACTCTCCTCTATGTGTGGCTCACTTTTCTGATATACAGTATACTGTATCAGCAATGGAAACGTCACCTGTGAAGCATAGTTTAATAATTCATAGTAATGCCAAGGCTGGGACAAAGATGAATGTCTTCACACTTATTCTTTATTTACTAACGTTTTGGTTATCGCAGTCACCATCATCACAACAATCTATAGAAAATAACAATAGCATTCAAACAAATCAAATAAATTCAAATGATCTTATCCAATGATGAACTTAAAGAGATGTTGTTGACCAGTGAAGTTAAGAACAGTTATGAACAGTTATAAGAATACACAGTGAAGTTAAAGTGTAAGGGGCAACCATTCTTGAAGCACACGAGTTCATTTACAGTCCTCTATTGTTTATTCTTAAATGTGCTTCAATAACCAAAACGCTAGTAAATAAAGAAGAATAAGTATCAAGTTTCACAAAGTTGCATGCCATATATGGTAAACAATACTGTACACTGAGTATAAAATTGGTGTGGGCAGATTATGGAGATCAAACAGATGTTGGAACCGCCAGGAAACTATTAAGGTAGATAAAAATTGAGGCGATAATTGAGTCATTTGAGGGATCACCCAAAAAATTCGTCAACAAGAAGAATTAGCGTCGACCTTGAGCAAGTATATGAAGGGGGATACATGTATACAAATATACAGGGTTTCTGTACTGAATATACACCTCCCTACCGAAGATATAGTTAAGTACATAGTTAAGTATGGACTAATATGTGCAACCAAGTTTCCAAGTCCTCTTAGGTAATGGCAGGAGCAACTTAACAATCCCAGACCTTGTGGGCCCTGCCAGTACCATCTCTCACACTGCTTTCTTGTTCTGGGGTAATTTCTTTTTCAATCTCTTTTGATAGAGTTCTTTTGTTGAGCCATTACTGACACTTTTCACTGTTTGTAACCCTGTCCTAACTCTATCACATTCCTCAGTTGTGTATGGAGTTATATTTCGAAAAGTAACATGAATGGACATAGACATCCTGAATATTATACTCACTAATACAGTAATTTGGTACAATATATTTCATATGATGTAATTTACAGCAACAACATGCCCTTCGCCTTTCACTGAGGATGCTGTCCTTGGGTGTGTCTACTTAAACACAGTGTCAATGACTTTTTGCGATGCAAGGAAATGGTGTGGGAAGCTCGGGGCTGATCTTGCTTTTACAGACTTCACAGCCATAGTCAACTACATCCCCAACGTTAATGGTAAACAAATTATGTTTTAATTTTGAGAAAGTGTCCCTATAAATATCATTTCCTTTTGTTTCTATTTTCCTTCACTTATATTGTTATTTACATGAGCATGAAGGATCATTAATATCTTCCCCAGAATTATGGGTGGGGGTGCAGGCGCAGAAGTGGGTAGATGGGCGGCCTACCCTGGCTTCGGAATGGAATCTTCACGAACCCAATGGGCCTCCCGATGACTGTGCACGCCTGATTGGACAACCCAACCCAAAACTTTCTGATAAATCCTGTACCAAAAGTTTTCCATTCCTGTGTCAGTTTCCTCTGTACAAAGAGAGAGTGTAGTAGGCAAGACATGGTGTTGGTGGTTAGTGGTGGTGATGATATTGATCGTGGTAGTGGTGATGTGATGGTAGTGTTGGTGGTGGTGTTGTGACAGTAGTGTTGTTGGAGGTGATGGTGGATGTTGTGGTGGTGGTGATGATGATGGTGGATGTTGTGGTGATGGTGTTGATGGTGATAGCGATGATGGTGGTGATGTTGATGGTGGATGTGGTATAGTAACCAGACCAAGGATGCACAATAAGTAGTTCCCTTCATGCATGTACTTCCTGCATGGTTATAGTGTTAATATAGATTACCAAGTAGAATGCCATTGGCTCTTATCTGTTGTCTGGTGGGCGATGGTGCCACAAAACACGCCAGCCACTGTACCTGTTATAAGTAGAAGTAACTGTACAGGTTGAACCTCTGTAATCCAGCACCTTGTGGTCTGGCAACTTCTGCAGTCGTCATGATTGGTTGCCGTGGTGAAACTGCTTGGCGAAGGTGGCATCCTTGTTGCAAGTGGTCCTGCGGAGTTTGTTTACACCCATCAGTGTTGTTCTTGCTTCTATTTAGCAATAATTTACCCTTTAATCCAACAACTGCACAAGTAGGTTTCTCGGCCACATACAATCATGCACAAAAAGCACATTGAAAAAATCTCGAAAGCAAATTTTACAGTATAGAAATAAAAATTGCATGCAGAAGTATGGAAAACTAAACAAATATGAATCCCCGACGTACCCTTGCCTTAGTTAAGCCATGGTGAAGTAATGAAGTTGAGCATCTTGGGTCAGGCAGGTGAGAGAGAGTTGTGGCAGAGAACCTTTCCATGAATTACAAATTTCTACTGTGTGCGTATTGTAAAAGTACACTGTATACATATTTACAAATTACCACACTGTACTTTACATAGTGTGGCTGTCACGTATAGCTACTCATCATGATGACTCAACTGATACTGAGGACATTTAGGGTGGTGAGAGAAGTGCGTGAGGGGGCAAGCATGAGTGAGCCACCAAATCATGTAGCTATGAAAGTCACAATTTGACACCAAATTTAAAAAACATACTGTAATAATAATAATAATTCATAATAATAATAATAATAATAATAATAATAATAATAATAATAATAATGATAATAAAAATAATAATAATGTTAATTAATCTTCCAAACATTTTACTGAAGTTACGTTAAAAAAATCAGCACTTACCGTAATCTTTCATGATATATATTCCACACTTTACTCCTTTACATCCAAGTATCATATCCTGAACTCTTTAACTATAAGTGTTGTACATGAACTACCCACAGCTATCAATATTGTTCCCCATAAAGATTTACCCAAATTTATGATTCAACGTTCATGTTATCTTCCCTGTAGGACATCTCATCTGGGAGTCTGGTGGTCTGCAATTTAAAGTTTGCATTACCTAACATTTCTGAAAAGGTTTAGACTACACAAACAATCTTCTAATACAACAGTGTAGTTCGAGCCAACCATAAGTTATAAATTTTACTCAATATAGTCAGCTGGTTGCAACTGATTAATTTAAAAATGAACACTACGACTCCTGTTGTCTCAGTAGGGTTGTCAAAATACTTCAGCCGTTATGTCATATTGCCTATCACAAAATCATAAAGATACATTTTGGACCATGTGGTACTTTAAAGTTATCCTCTCCTAATTTACTAAAATGTTACAGTATATACAAAACTACACTAAGACATGGTATTAACAAATCATTAACATTTTACATCCATATTATGTAATTGCATAAATAAAGACCAGGGAAGACTAAAAATTGACAAATTACAATTCTTCCTGCTATTTTTTTCTATTCATGAGGCAAACAAGTTTTCTTTTATAGAGATTTTACATTAGGTAGCTCGTTCCCTTCAGTCTAAAGTCCTTCTTAAGTCCAGTATTACACATTATTTGTAATTCCCATAAATACCTGCACTAATTACACACACTTTCTGTATACCTGCAATCTATGTACAGTACATTCATGGTAACAATTCTTCAGTCCTCCAACCATCTATGAACCCTGAAACTCATGAACCTGTGAATCCGAGACATCACACAGTGCACCACCTATAGGCCCACCAATGTGTGGTCTCGGATTCACAGGTCTATTACACATGCTGATTCAACTTGTACTTTAATAAATATCTACTTATATCTCTTTCATCAAGGCATCAACAATAACTACTGTACACACATGTCCTTGAACCTTCTACTTAATAAACCCCCCACAATATACGTACAGTTCTCGCATGACACCAGTGCAGTGGTCAGTGGTCACCGTCACACACCCATCACACCAACTTAATAATGTTCTGTAATAATACAATTTATTCAGTATAATAATCATATTAGTTTCTAATATGCTAGGCACATATACTCTGTATAGATATTATAAGTACACAATGTGAAATAAATTAAAATAAAAAGTACAGATAGTGCAGGTATTCAATTTTACCTAGACAATAATAGTAAACAATAAAGCAATCTGACCAATAATAGCCAATACTAAAGTTACTAGAGACCTTATGTCCAGTCGGGTCCTTTGCTTAGACTTGGTCACTAGTCAGTTATAGTATATCTTCACGTTAACTTTATCTAGGAATCGAGGGCAATCCATTATACAAGTCATATATCACTACCAGTCTACAGTCTCTCTTTACTCACCTTGTACAGTTGCTTCCTGTCACTCCTGCCATCACACAGACAGCCAAAACATCAAAGAGTTCCGATTTCCAGCCATGTTTGTTGACTCAAGCAGTTCCTGAGGCTAAATATTCATTTGTTTATAAATAACAAATGGGATATTAAATGTTAAGGATATACAGTGATATCCCCGTTAGCCGGAACAATTGGTGCAGAGCACTTCCGGGAATGAGAGATTTCCGGGTAACGAGACGACTCTCTCAAAGCCGCAGTCCAGGTTGATGTAACCAGTTTATGGTGAGTAAAGCAATATTTATTAAAAGAATAATCTTCACACACAATTCGTTACTGTTTCATCACCTAAGAATAAGTAACTACGAAAATGTAACATTGAAATAAGTATAGTATATAGTGTGAGTTTACGGGCCTAGTTCAGCACGGTCTGTTTGACGGATAAGCTGCTATATGGCAATGGGTCACTTGAGAATTAACAGGTGATTGGGTAAGTCCAAGTGGGGTCATGAGCGGTGGTCACACAGGGCTTAACTAATTAAGTACTTCCAGAATAAAAAAAAATCCTAAATTGCACCTCAGAAACCCAGAGTTGGGAAGAAATTAGGGTTGAAATAATGTAATTAATATCTTCCAATCATCACTATAGCCACTAATTACCCTGCAATCGAATCGTGGACCATTATTTGGGTGTGGTGTGTCGCATAAGTAAGAAAAATGCTGTAATTGTAGGAAAAATCAACATATTCGCAGACAATTTACCTCATCTTCTGTTAAATGCCAATAAACATAAACAGATTACCCAAAAAATTATTATGATGGATTTGTGGGAAAAATATCGTAATATGGACGTGAGGATAAACTGCTTCACTATCCATGCTAATACAATATTAACATTACTTTTGGGTTAGGTAGGATATAAATTTTGGTGGGTTGGCCCGCAGGAAAATACCTAAATCGCAATGCGGCCCATGACTGAGGAAAGGTTGCCCATGCCTGCTCTACATGATAACTGAACTGATGAAATTTTGGAGAAGAAAGTTTTAATATATCCAACTAAAGAAGTGTATTATAAGACCCTGGTACTGTGTCACTGTTACTACATTATGCAGTTTGTAGTCTTACTTACTTATCCTCTTTGTCACTTATCACTCTGTTGTTCAGAAGTATCTAAAGGTTGAAGTGAAACACAATACTGAAAAAATATTCACTTATATTTACACTGTGTCGGTTACAGAAGTAATAAATAGTAAGTGATTGGTCATTGTACAATACTTTTTTTTACATGTCTTTTGTTTTGTGTGAATTACATCAGTGATTATCATTCATCAAGCAGACCTGGTTTAACATCATCTAGGGCAGGATTCTCCAAGATTCAAACATTTATCCTTTCCCGAATTTTTAGGATCAATAATGCAACTATTTATGATTGAATTTTACAGCAACTTCAACACTGATTATCATAGATTATTAACCCATTCGGGGCTCCTGGCATTGAAAGGTGCTGAGCATAGCTGAGGTCTATTGGCATCCTGAACAACATGTGCTTTTTAAAGTAAGTCAGTTAGATGCATTTTTGTGAAAGTACGGGAAGGGAAATTAGCCGTGAAGACCCTGAGAATCCGGGAAACTTGGAATCCATTCACGCGGACTTATCACTCAAAAACTTAATTTTCACTGGTGAATATATTGACCACAGTTTCACCTTATTACACAAGAGTCGTGATTGAGGGTTTTAACCAATGAAAATAAGTTGTTTTTATAAACAATTGGTTGTTTAATTTGACCAGACATGCTACACTGTCAGTGTTCATTTACAGAAGACAACTGACCTTTGCATACATACATCATACATACATTTATTCCACACATATACACCACATACATGTACACTACATGCATGTAAGCAACACACATGTACACACATACATGTACACTACACACATGTACAACATGAACACCACACACATGTACAGCTCCTAGTCACAGGCCTGGCACTAGGGACCTGCCACTCTTTGCCATAAACAGATAAAATGTACCGGGAACTTTCCCCCCACACACTCATCATTCTCTCACTTTATGTAACTTGACAGAACCTATGACCCTTCAGGCTTTTACGCCCTTAATGTACGAGTCATAAAGGCAAGTATGAACTTTTCATACTTCCCTGTTGGGCGCTGTAAACGCTTCTGTGCTTCACCTTGCACAGGATATAAGGGGGTGCCCAATAAACTAGCCCCCTCGGGGGCAAATCTGAATCTGAAATCTGACACATGTACAGTACACCCACACATAGTCAAGCACTCTTCACGGGTGGCTGGAGAAACTCACATCATGGGTTCAAATTGACAGATGTTGAAGCACTATTATTTAGGTCTTAAATTCTTTAAAGTTTATATGATTAGATTTTATATGAACTGTAACTATGAGAACAAGTGTTAAGTGGAGCACCTTAGGATAAACTTGATTGCTAAAATGGAGTCAATATTGCATAAAGACCCTTATATAAGATGTACTGGGGATGGACACATAAGACGAACGACTAAATTTAATATTTTATTTCATCTAAAGGTAATTTTGTTTGGGTTACGTTAGTCGTTTGTTTGACCCCAAAAAATTGGTGCCACGAACACATATTACTACCAGTAGTACTTAATATTTTTATAAATTTTAATTATATGTGATATATGAAATGTCAAACATTTTCCAAATTGGTGGTACATTACTACAGTGATACTGGCGGCACACTTACCTCTCACTACAGCGTTCTGGGTTAGCTTCGCACTTGGTTCAAATGTGATAAGAGTGTCAATCAGTGAGACATTACCAAACATGGTGGGTCTTCTCCTGATATTTTAGTTTTCTCATGTTCTAACTAACACGATCCATGGGGGACGGCCTTAACTAGACCTCAAAGGAGACCATTTAAGTCATAACTGATGAGAGATAAACAGTATTAATATTATATCAGATGCAGTGTGACAGTGGTACAGTTAGGCAACTGAACTGTGTTGACTGTGTCAGATATGACGGTAATTTCTGAGAAAAATGACCAGTTAGCTGAACTCTTCATTAACACACACACACACCACGCACGCACACACAGCTCATATTATTTGGCAAACTACATACGTTCTATATATATATATATATGTATTTATATATTTATCAACCTTCAGACCCAAACAGTATGTGAACTCAAACACAAGAGGAAAGTGCATCACACCGAACTGTAAACAGATGCCGCCACCCTCCCCCAAAAAATAAACAAAACATAACTGGATATGGCGACAGTATTTGCCTGCGTTATAAGAGTGAGGTCAGTGCGTACAGGAGCACTCATAGGGAATCCCAGAAAGTTTAGTTAGAAGTGGTTAAGTTATGCTCCCATACTGGGATATTACGTTATTGATGCTAGATTTCCGGATAATTGGGTTTGGTTATGGTAGGATTCCGGATAATCGAGATACGTTCATTACGATTCCATAAGATAAGGTTAAATTTTAGAGAGTTACGTTAATATTCCGGATATTCAGTTATATTATACACTACAAGGATTCCGGAAAATTAGGTTAGGATTTTTTATACGTGTTCATTTTCAATTTCACTTATTGGCAAAAAGTTACGAAATCTTTATAATCCGGTCACCGAGGCGGATAAAGAGTATCTAGTGGCTGAATTTACCTAACGTCTTTTACCTGAATTTATGTTATGTCTATTTAGTTAAATTGACAGATTCTGTGGCCTTGTTCTTATAGATCCAGTTACCATAAACATAATGACAACCTATGGAGAAAAAAAGCTAAAATAATATAAAGAACATAACCTCTCGATAAACTGTAAACCATTATTTACGCACTATATAATAAAACAAATAGAATAAAATAATTAATACCCAGTCAGATGCACGTTTACATAATACAGTATTAATAACGACCCCTTCTCTCTACTATTCCATTAGGATGTTATTTTGGGAGGAACCGACAAGATACACATACCTGTATGACTGCTAATTGACCAGGTAATTTGCTCATGATGAAGGCCATTTGAAAGGGAATTCACATAATTTTCGGGGGACACTGTTCCAAGCATTAGCTGTCATCTATTTATCTGGGAACGTAATTTTTTTCCCGAAGTTTTTATATTTATCACCAAGTTCCATAATAATCAAGTTTATATTCTGTAATTATTTCATAACTTAATTTATTCTTAGTCCAATTCCAATTACTATTTAGATGTAGTGTCTTAATTATATTGACCTAATCAACGTATACCTAAATATCTATTAATCTCTCTGGTTTCAAATATTAATCATTATATATTAACATATTGCTTACTATTCGCTAAACTGATTCTTATTCTCAATCATGTTCTCAAATGCACTTTAAGATATTAGTTGTTGTCAAATCATGGCTGAAAGTTGTTTTGGGCAAAGGATATTAATTTCATATGTTAGTTTACTGAGGTCAAACACAATACTCGTGCTGTGTTTTCAAAGTAACATAAAAAGTTTGGAATGTCTAAACTATATTGACAAAAACTGCTCTACAGAAATCATGATCTAAAACTTAAACCATATACTGTAGTATCAAATAAACAATGTATCCAGGCAGCCTACACAGGGAGTGATTGCATTTTCCTCCTCACACGCAGTTGTTAATCATACTGTACTGAATATCCATCTACATAAAATGGTATTAAACTAACATTAGTATAATACGTACATGTATTGGGCTCTGAGTATGGCCGGTAACACCACTGTTTATACTCCACATTGTACACAGCTGGTCTTAATATTTTACTTTTCGTCCACTCTTACAGCACTACAGATATTGCCAGGTTTATTGCTCAGTTCTATTGCTGTTTTCTCATTTTCTCAGCTGGAAGAGTTTAAGTTATCCAGTTGAAGTAGTTACATTTACCCCAAAGTTTCTACGTTTGGACAGTCTTGCACTGGGAATAGTTAAGGATACCCCATAAGGAGCGTCATTTTCTCTAACCCATCAGAGAAAACTGTCTTCATTAATGCCAAGTATCAATACACCTTCTCTCTTCCACTATCTTCCATCCCTTTCTCTTGCATTATCTCGTCTTTTCTCTTCTTCTTATCACCTGACTTGACTGAAATCCTTAGGAGTGAGAGCTAATAAATGTTTGCACCAAAGGGAAGAATAATGCTGTACATAGAATCCTAATAAAACTGTGTTGGTGGAAAAATGTGGATGACACCTTACTTGAGTTATTTTATACACCATTATGATTTCCGGTGGACAGGTGTACCGTGTGCTACGCCATACTCGGCTTTACTTGATAGTCTGGTAGACTGTGCGCTACGCCTTACGTGGTTTCTTGGTAGCCATCATGTTGAGTGGGTCCTTGCCGTAGCGCGCGAACACTTCCTTCTTAAATCCTTCGAACAGCCGACGATTGGCATTGTTCTGTTTCTCCCTCCATGCTGGGCGACTCCGCTTCACCTGCATTCCCCAGTGGAGAGTAAAGATCGGCGAGAGGACGTGGAAGGTGTAGCCTGACACGTGCATCTCGTAAACCTGTGAGAGAGATGGAGAGCGACACAAGTGAGGAAGGTAAGAATTGTTAGAATGGGAGAGAGGGAAGGTGGAAGAGGATGGGTGGAGGCGGATGGGGGATTGGAGGAAGGAGGATTAAGGAGGGTGGAAGAGGTAGGGAGGGAGGAAGAAGGAGGAAAGCTGTTGGAGAAGGAGGAAGGAGGAGGAGGACAAAGGTGGTGGTGGTGGGGGAAGAGGGAGGGTGGAGAAGGAGGAAAAGGAAGAAGTGGAGGAGAAAGAGGGGGGATTGAGGAGGAGTATAGGTGGATAAGGAAGAGGCGAGGATGGAGGAAGAAGAAACTGTAAAAATGGTGAGAGGTGAGATGGAATATAGAGATTAGTAGAGAGAAAAGGATAAATGCGAAAGACAAGGAGTCGAAAGGGAAGGAAGGAAGGAAGGAGGGAAGGAAGGAAGGAAGGAAGGAAGGATGGGAAAATAGAGAAGAAATGGGATGAATAAGAACGAGACCAGGTAATCTACTACCTGGTGCAATTTCATTTAATTATTATCCTCAGGTAAGAGAAACAGGACATCAAGAAGAACCAACAATAAACCTAAAGATGTGTCTCAACTTGGCAGCAACAATGGGTCTAACTCCCCTAGATGTGGCAAGGTAAACAAACATTGTTGGAGAACAGACTGGCTCAAACTCTCAAGGTTAGTGGGGCTTCTTGTACCAGACTCCCGGTAATTGTTGTACTCGGGGTAAAAACACCTGCCACTAACTCACCAAAAAAAGAACTAAGTGAGGCAGGAAGGTGATTCATAAAGATAGAATTGGTGACCTGTTCAGTTTATAACCTAACGTAATAGAATCAGAGGTACTTGTATAATATCTCAGGTGTTTTCTACCTTTACCTTCAATGAGAGAAGTAATTGCCTTGTAATCTCTTCGGGATCTTCCACTAGACCTCCATCGTGTAGCGTTAGGGAGAACCAGAGATGACGAGGGGGATTTTCTTTCAGGGATCAAGACAGTATATGGGTTAGCTCCTTTATTTTATACCAACAGTAGTAATGTCCCTCTGCTCGACCGACCAAACAATACCTCACTAATGTTGTCTCGCGGCGCCACTACCAAGCACCTATAATATTTCACACACCCTTCACCGCCCCCAGAGATAGCTTCAGTAAGCCCCACGACTGATCTTGTATCCCTACGACCACCCTAACATGCGCCTCATAGCCACTAAACACTCCACCTGGTAATGCAAAGATAAACCACCAGCCAGAACCATTGGTGACCTGGACTGCCATATCAACAAAGACATAAGATTGTTAGTTAAGTGTACTGACCCGCCGCCAGTACTATACCTCCGAGTAACTCAATTATACCAGCAAGGGAAGGAGAAGAATGGATGGTGACTTATCTTACTGAGAGTTGGAGAAAAAGTTTTAGTGGGATTTTCCTGGACTACAACCGCTCTGTTATGGGAGTCTACCATCTCAGTGCTAAGTTATGTTGGCTTTATGATGTATTACTACACTTCAACGGGATTTAAGTTGGATGTAGAATTGTGGATGAAGGTAAATATATAGTAGATATCTTCCACCTTCAGATATTTCCCAGATACAGAGAAGATTTTAATTTCATCTTAATGACTGAAGCTCTTTAGGGAGGAGGAGGGTGCCTGCCTCCAGAGCCACCAATATAATTATCACGAGTCATCCTGCCTGAGGTCAGTTATAGGCTGTACATCAGAATCATCTAGTCTTCCTAACTGGAGATAACACAACACATTAGTTATAACAATCTTAGTGTAATTCTGGAGTCATAGGGGCGAGTCTGGGCTGCCATCGACAGTAACACAAGTTTTATTTCATTACAGATCATTTAAACAAAAAGATCAATTTAGATATTAATATACTATATACTAATTCCAAATATAGATAAAGAACTAAGGTGGAAAATAAAACTTAAATCGAATAACAAAAAAAAGTTTAATACACTTTTTTCTCAGTTGGGGAAGTGATGGTGGTCGAGTGTAGTGTCGGCCATAGAGCCCCCTTGTGTACACCGTGTGCAGTGTACTGTATCCGCACAGCCCCTAACTTGTCACCAGGAGCCAAAACTCTCGTATGGAACCCTTGAGGTGGAGTGATCAAGTAGACGCTAAGAGAGAGATGAGTGTGGTGGAGGAGAGGTGAGGGGGTCGATGAGAGAGAGAGAGAGAGAGAGAGAGAGAGAGAGAGAGAGAGAGAGAGAGAGAGAGAGAGAGAGAGATAATGAGTGACGATGATAGAAGGAGGACGTGCGTTATCTCGCCTCGTCTTCCCCTTGATACTGCTGACGTTGCTGACTGTCAGGCCACCCTCATACACCTGTCAGCACGGTGCTAACGTTAATATATTGTATTAATGGGTAGTAATTCAACTATTTCTTTTACAGCAGTCAATTCCCCCATCATCTAAGGGATACAGTTCGCTAAATAGAGGGTTCATAATATACCGGACCTATACACCCCCCTCCATATAGTCCGCTAAATAGAGGGTTCATAATATACCGGACCTATTCCCCCCGTCCTCCATATAGTCCGCTAAATGAAGGATTCACTCAATAAGGCCGCCAATTTTTATGAAGATTAGTAACCATGCTTTCTAATCCTGTCTCTTATAGTGTAGAGTGTAGTATAGTATACAGTGTAGTATAGTGTATAGTGTAGTATAGTGTAGTATGCTCCGTCTTCCTCCCCTCAATCTTTCCTCCTCCTCCACAGTTCTATAAATACATCTTCCAGGTCCTCGGGAAAAAAAAATCCCTTTCACCATAAATACTCACGTTTGTCGTAGTTTAAAGCCTTATTGTTGTTACTCATGAGAGAGAGAGAGAGAGAGAGAGAGAGAGAGAGAGAGAGAGAGAGAGAGAGAGAGAGAGAGAGAGAGAGAGAGAGAGAGTTTCTGCCATGTATATTTATAGTAATAACCTTAAATCCAGTACACTTACTTACTTTTGGTATATACACATTACACCCGGGTTCCCCCTCCCCTACGTAAAGGTACACCTCCCTACACCCTGTTGTACCTCTTCTCCACCCTACACCCTCCTACACTCACCTTTACCCTCTTACACCCACCCTACACCCTCCTACACTCACCTATACCCTCTTACACCCACCCTACACCCTCCTACACTCACCTTTACCCTCTTACACCCACCCTACACCCTCCTACCCTCACCTTTACCCTCTTACACCCACCCTACACCCTCCTACACTCACCTTTACCCTCTTACACCCACCCTACACCCTCCTACACTCACCTATACCCTCTTACACCCACCCTACACCCTCCTACACTCACCTTTACCCTCTTACACCCACCCTACACCCTCCTACACTCACCTATACCCTCTTACACCCACCCTACACCCTCCTACACTCACCTATACCCTCTTACACCCACCCTACACCCTCCTACACTCACCTTTACCCTCTTACACCCACCCTACACCCTCCTACACTCACCTATACCCTCTTACACCCACCCTACACCCTCCTACACTCACCTATACCCTCTTACACCCACCCTACACCCTCCTACACTCACCTGGGTGTTGCGAGTGAAGCCGTAGCCGAGGAAGCGTTCGTCGTGTGGAGGAACGTCGTCATGGGCCACATAGAATGGTTCGTAGAAGAACTCAAAGTTACTGACTGGGTGGCTTATGGTGACCTGGCCTTCTCCCGGGTACTCCCTCTCTCGTGCCTCCCACCTGCCGGAGAGTAGTGGGGTTAGTGGTGCTGGGGAGATGAGTTAGTGGCGCTGGGGAGATGAGTTAGTGGTGCTGGGGAGGTGAGTTAGTGGTGTTGGGGTGGTGAGTTAGTGGTGCTGGGGAGATGAGTTAGTGGTGCTGGGGAGGTGAGTTAGTGGTGCTGGGGAGATGAGTTAGTGGTGCTGGGGAGGTGAGTTAGTGGTGCTGGGGAGGTGAGTTAGTGGTTCTGGGGAGGTGAGTTAGTGGTGCTGGGGAGGTGAGTTAGTGGTGCTGGGGAGGTGAGTTAGTGGTGCTGGGGACGTGAGTTAGTGGTGCTGGGGAGATGAGTTAGTGGTGCTGGGGAGGTGAGTTAGTGGTGCTGGGGAGGTGAGTTAGTGGTGCTGGGGAGGTGAGTTAGTGGTGCTGGGGAGGTGAGTTAGTGGTGCTGGGGAGGTGTGACGTGTGGTTGCTAGAGACAGGTGTGACGTGTGGTGCTGGAGACAGGTGTGACGTGTGGTTGCTAGAGACAGGTGTGAAAACAACAGTGGTCAGGTTAAAGACCACAGGAGGAATACAGGTACGAGTTCAGGTGTATTTAACCCTTTGAAGGTGACTGGTTAACCCTTTGATGATGATGGTTTAACCCTTTGAAGACAATATTTTAACCATTTCGTCCTCAAAGGGTGTGAATAATATCAGGTATACCATCATGCTCTGGGAGAAACGAGGGACTCTAACCTAACCTAACCTAACCTAACCTAACCTAACCCAGGTAATATTAGGTCTCAGATTCTAGCGAATGTGTGTAGTAGCGAGGCGACATTTTGGCGTGAATCGGGGCGTGTTTTCCTTTTTTTTTGGCTATAATGACGTGGCCCCGTTAAAGTGATATCAAACCCCGTTGTTATTTTTGTTTTTCACAGTGGATACCCCAACGCCCCCCCAAAAGAAATCAAGTCTATCTCACTTCAAACACCAACCCATCAACAACAGTTCAAACATAAAAGAGAAAAATATCCACGAAAAATGCATCCTGTTAAATAGAGTCTAGACGTGTTATCGTTTTCCAGATCATATGAAGAATAGCTCCCCCCCCCCCCCCAAAGCTCATTTCGTCTGATGCTTAAACACCTAAACGCTCTCTAGGTTAGGTTAGATCAGGCCTGTAAAACTTATAAACAAAGACCTACATTGTATTAAAGACTCGACCATAAAACAGCACACTCATCGATTTATCCATTGAAGGAAAGTAAATTCTCGCGTACAAATACTGGAGAATATGAGACCTCTAGTGCCCCCCCCCCCCCCACCAGGTCCTCCCGACGCACGCACGCACACACACACACACACACACACACACACATTAATACAAACACTTTTACCAACTCCTGACAGTCAAATTTCCTGCACCTTCTTCTGAGTAAAGTTCCAAATATAAACACAAAATATATAAACAATGTACATAGATGATACATGCATACATTATACACCATGGGAGGTATAAACAGTGTATTTAGATAGTGGAGGTATACAAACGATACACATAGACCGTGTATAGCCGAAGCAAGAATAACAGAGAATGTAAACCGAGTGTAAATAAACAAACATTGATAAAGTGAGTCAATTCAACCCGACCATCAAACAACTCAAAAAGATTCATTACTGTACAAGTGATGAGGTTTGGCTGTTTCATATAGAGAGATAATTAAAACACGTAACACTTCTCCCCCTTCCTAACACTATCATCAATAAAGGGTCATGTACTTTACTTGTTCTGAACACAGTTTCTAATTTAGTGATAAGGAAGTGTTGCGGTGCAGGAGTGTTCATTATTTTACTTATAAACACTGGTGCTTCGATACAAACCCGACAGTGACATGGTTCGTGTCGTTTGTATAGTTGTGAGGAAAATGACTTAGGGTATTGGTTGGTCCTTTTATTACCTACTGTGTGTGTGTGTGTGGAAAGATACCCCCTCCCACACACACACACACACAGAGGGCTGATTGAATTATCCCCACATCCCAGTATGCAGATGAAATACTCTCTCTCTCTCTCTCTCTCTCTCTCTCTCTCTCTCACCTCCGTCTCCTTACATTCAGAACTTATGAACACAGAGAGAGAGAGAGAGAGAGAGAGAGAGAGAGAGAGAGAGAGAGAGAGAGACCCCACACAGCATCTGACAGCCTTAAGATCAAAGACAAAGTGAGGAGAGTGTTAGAGGCTGGTAATGGATTCTGTCTACCTGTATATCTGTCTACCTGTGAACTGTCTACCTGTGTATCTGTCTACCTGTGTATCTGTCTACCTGTGTATCTGTCTACCTGTGTACCTGTCTACCTGTGTATCTGTCTACCTGTGTATCTGTCTACCTGTGTATCTGTCTACCTGTGTATCTGTCTACCTGTGTACCTGTCTACCTGTGTATCTGTCTACCTGTGTATCTGTCTACCTGTGTATCTGTCTACCTGTGTATCTGTCTACCTGTGTAACTGTCTACCTGTGTATCTGTCTACCTGTGTATCTGTCTACCTGTGTATCTGTCTACCTGTGTACCTGTCTACCTGTGTATCTGTCTACCTGTGTATCTGTCTACCTGTGTACCTGTCTACCTGTGTATCTGTCTACCTGTGAACTGTCTACCTGTGTACCTGTCTACCTGTGTATCTGTCTACATTGTGATCTGTCTACCTGTGTATCTGTCTACCTGTGTATCTGTCTACCTGTGTATCTGTCTACCTGTGTACCTGTCTACCTGTGTATCTGTCTACCTGTGCATCTGTCTACTTATGTATTTGACAGTCCATCAATTTACGAGGTATAAAACTAATAATAACAATAATAATAACAAAATAATAAATCGGAAATAGAGGCATAGACTAATCTTAAATCTGGTCTCTTTTATTCTGGCTAATAAACCAGAATAAAAAAAGGATTTGGACTTTGCATCAGATTTTAACCTATTTTCATAATTTGGACAGATTTTAAAATAGCTTATATCACTCCGGGACAGATTTTAAAGTACTTCCATAATTAGGTCAGATTTTACAGTACTTAAATTTTGGGGTCAGATTTAAAAGGGATTTAATTTCAGGTCACACGTAGTATAAAGGAGATGAAATCTGGCGGGAGTTTCACAGTTTTGTTTACATGTGTGAGTTGCCAGCGAGACTTTTTGGGGGGAGTCTCTCTCTCTCTCTCTCTCTCTCTCTCTCTCTCACTCTCTCTGTCTCTCACTTTTTTATCTTTCTTTCTTTCCGAAATTTAACAATATGGAAAGCCAGAAAGACAATCATGCAACGTTATATAGATACATATATAGGAGAGAGAGAGAGAGAGAGAGAGAGAGAGAGAGAGCTATACGTTCATAATTACTACACTATTGCTAATATTACATCGTGTTCAAAATTCACAATTACTTTA
>CAUDMG010003229.1:1005000-1050000 GCA_958450375.1 Homarus gammarus
TCTCCCCTCTACCTCAGCCCCTCTCACCCTCTACAATCCCCTACTTCACCCCCTTCCACCCCTCTCTCTACCCCCCCCCCTCTTATCCATTTCGAGTGGTGGAGTGGCACACGACCAATAAGTCAGAAGGGCCCACTCACCCCACTCAGCTATGTTCTCTATAGGGGGGGGGAGTTATTGTTGTAACCATTGTTCTCCCTCTCTCCCTCTCTGTATTCTCTGACACACACACCCACATACCCCCCCCCACCCCCCACACCCACACACACCTCCCACACCCCCACAAAGATCAGTACCCATTCCCACACGTACCCTAGCTGCTGGTATCTCCACTATGCGACACATTGTAAACATATCCACTTAAGTATTCATAGCTCCGTCGTGCAAAGATTCTCTCTCGCTAAGAATCGTTTATGGGAATCGGGAGAAGAATCCCTTAAGGTCCTACGGCAGCCCATTTGGGGGATGATTAGGGATTGGTTTTCTTAGGGCCATTACATGAATCCCTTGAGGTAAATCGGGGAAAAGGGAGGAGGGGGCGAGGGAGGGGGGGCGTGATATCTCAAGCGTCCCAGTAGTCTCTCTCTCTCTCTCTCTCTCTCTCTCTCTCTCTCTCTCTCTCTCCATATTCAGTTATACACAACAGCTCACAACAGACACACACCAAGAACTGCCTCTCTCCTTCCTGGTCCGCCACACACACACACACACACACACACACACCAGTACCTTGGCTCTCCATAACGCTCTCCAGTTGGCTCGCCTCGTTTAATGACTCAGTGTGGCTCTCTTCTTCTCGTTAACCTCTCGTTAAGTACACCCTAAAGTCAATCTACCCAGACTCGTTAACCATAGGTCAAATCGTTAAGCGCACATCAAATCGCTAACCAATTCCTTATTCGTTAAGTCTCTTGGACACTCGTTAATCCACTCGTCAACTCGTTAATCCATTCGTCAACTCGTTAATCCACTCGACAACTCGTTAATCACTCGTCAACTCGTTAATCCATTCGTCAACTCGTTAATCCACTCGACAACTCGTTAATCACTCGTCAACTCGTTAAGCCACTCGACAACTCGTTAATCATTCGTCAACTCGTTAATCCACTCGTCAACTCGTTACCCGCTCCTCAAACAGATTCGTCGCCCTGTCGTTAACTCTTCCGTCGACCATTTGGTGAAAAGTTGCAAAACGAGAGAGAGAGAGAGAGAGAGAGAGAGAGAGAGAGAGAGAGAGAGAGAGAGAGAGAGAGAGAGAGAGAGAGACTGCTTGAAGTTAGCCAAGGACAGTCGTAAAACTTGCAAGTAACACCGACAAAAACTACGTCATCAGACAGACAGACAGACAGACAGACAGACAGACTGACTGACAGACTCTATAATACGGTACTTAAACACACTCAATTCATTGACTGAACAACTCCTATTAGATGAGACTGAAAAAAATACAAATACAACAAAAACAAACAAAACAACAATAATAATAACTAACAATAACAACAACCACAATAATAATAATAATAATAATAATGATAATAATAATAATAACAATAATAACAATAACAATAACAATAATAACAATAACAATAACAACACTAATAATAATAATAATAATAATAACAATAATAATAACAATAACAATAATAATAATAATAATAATAATAATACTAATAATAATAATAATAATAAATAATTACAAAGATAGTTAAACGTGGGTACCAAACACCGTAGAGTTTTGCAAGATCGAAAATATTGCTCAAAATGTTTTTTTTTCTCTATCTATCTATCCTTCTATATATTTACCAACGTTTCTATCAATCTATCTATCTATATTATCCATCTATCCATCTATCTATCTATCTACCTACCTACCTATTTATCTATCTACCTATCTATCACCATTATTCTCCTCTCCATTACCCTCTCATCCATCAAGATCAATATCAGCCTCGCCATCCATCCATCCATCTCACCCGTCACTCAGGTTCTAGTGAGGGAGAACTAAACCGACCTGGAACGACCTGGGCTAACCTGAGATGACCTGGGTTAAACTTGAAATGACCTGAGATGACCTACGTTAACCTGAGGTGCCCTGGATTGGCCTGAATTGATTTGGGTGTGACTTGAAGTGACCTTATGTAACTTGGGATGACCTGGAGTTAACTTGGGATGAACTAAGATGACCTGGGATGATCTATGTTGCTCAAGAGTGACCTATGTTTACTTGTGAGTGACCTCAATTGACCTGGGATGACCTAAAATAACCTGGGATGACCTGGAGGCTAGGCCAAGTGGTCATTACCTCTTGGCCTTCTGCCACCCTTCTCCTTGATCGAGAGAGAGAGAGAGAGAGAGAGAGAGAGAGCAACATCCATTCCACATATCTCTACTCCCCCCCCCACAACATTTTCTACATTCTTTCACATTTTCTACTATAAAACTCTTAGATGACAGACTTATGTAAATTCAGTATCTCTTTTTCTTGTGATTAATGTCCACGCTTCTCCTATTTAATGACCTCCATTATGTAAATCAGAGGCATAATGCACGCCGATAGTAGTGACCCTTTCAAACTTTTTATATTTTAGGGAAACAAAAAATTTTTCCCTTCTTTAAATAATGTGATTTTTTGAATATATATTTTTTTAAGAAGTTTATAATTAATGGGGATTTGATTATATTTTTCTTATACTAAAATTATCCTTCCATCCTGTTAATGATATTCTGCCATCTATGGAGAGAGAGAGAGAGAGAGAGACTCCATCTACTTGAGTCCTCCATCTAGCTATAAGGATGGGTGAGCTGGTCGCCCCATCTAGTCTAAGAAGAGGTCATTTACTGGAGTCCGGTACGTAAGCCGGATTTATGGGTCATCTTATGGTAATACTTTGATGCTGGTGTGCCCTATACTGGTGTTGTGTAGGAGGGAGGGAGGGATGGAAGGGGCCAGGGAGGGAGGGAGGGAGGGAGGGGCCAGGGAGGGAGGGAGGGAGGGAAGGAAAGAAAGATAAAAGGAAGGAAGGAAGAAAGAAAGAAAGGAAACAGAGAAAGAAAAAGTAAATAAGGAATAAAATACCAATAACGTTGTAAGTCAGTGTTACCAGTTGACCAAGAAGAGTCAAAACACTATCATACAGTGTTGCCAATAGCGGCATTATCTATCCTCAAATATTAGTGTTGTTTTTTCTTTTCGTTTTTATGTATTTATTATCGTCACGTCTTTCCTCTTCCTCCTCCGCCTCCCCTTCTTCCTCCTTTACTATATCCTCTCCTCCTCCTCCTCCTCCTCTCCCTCTTAATAACATCTCCATACAAGAAAGTGACAAGAATACGAAATACATCTCAACCTAAATCCCTAAAAAAGCCTTTATATACTCTGTCAATAAGGGTCAAATTCTCAACTTTTTTTTAACCCAATTTTCCACCAAACATTAATCATGTGAGAATTGACTCTTATACCCTGCGTCCATAAGGGTTAAATTCATGATCTCCGATTTATTTTTTTTACCCTTACAAACGAAATGGAAAAAACGCTCTTATACACGGTGTCAAATAGGTCGAAATTCTTTTTTTTTTTAATTTAAATTTTCCCACCATACACGTCAAGGGAAAAAACACCTTTATAGCACCTGTCGAAAAAGGTCAATTTCCTATATATTTTAACACGTTTTCTTAATTAAATTTTCCCACCATACACGTCAAGGGAAAAAACACCTTTATAGCATATGTAAAAAAAGGGTCAAATTCCTATATAGTCTGTGGATAGGTAATAGTGGCATCCTATAGGTGTTATAAGATAAGAACAGAGAGAGAGAGAGAGAGAGAGAGAGAGAGAGAGAGAGAGAGAGAGAGAGAGAGAGAGAGAGAGGGGGGGGAGAGAGAGAGAGAGAGAGAGAGAGAGAGAGAGAGAGAGAGAGAGAGAGAGAGAGAGGGGGGGAGAGAGAGAGAGAGAGAGAGAGAGAGAGAGAGAGAGAGAGAGAGAGAGAGAGAGAGAGAGAGAGATAAAGTAGAAAATAGTGTAGAAAGAAAGATGGGAGATAAAAGAAGAGAAGGGAGATAAGAAACGAGAGAAAAATTGAGAAAAATGGAACGAGGAAAGTTAAGGAGCGAGTATGTAATTATCTCTCTCTCTCTCTCTCTCTCTCTCTCTCTCTTCTTTCTCTCTCTTTATGTCTAATCATGATTTATTCATTTTCTCCCTTTCATCTTTTACATCATCATCCACATCCACCAGCCTACCATCATCATCCACACCCCCACCATCACCCACCATCATCATCATCCACCACCATCATCTTCCACACCCCCACCACCATCATCCACCACCATCATCCACCACCATCATCCACCACCATCATCATCCACACCCCCACCACCATCATCCACCACCATCATCATCCACACCCCCACCACCATCATCCACCACCATCATCCACCACCATCATCATCCACACCCCCACCACCATCATCCACCACCATCATCCACCACCATCATCATCCACACCCCCACCACCATCATCCACCACCATCATCTTCCACACCCCCACCACCATCATCCACCACCATCATCCACCACCATCATCTTCCACACCCCCACCACCATCATCCACCACCATCATCATCCACACCCCCACCACCATCATCCACCACCATCATCTTCCACACCCCCACCACCATCATCCACCACCATCATCCACCACCATCATCCACCATCATCATCATCCACACCCACACCACCATCATCCACCACCATCATCCACCACCATCATCATCCACCATCATCATCCACCACCATCATCATCCACACCACCACCACCATCATCCACTGCTCAAAGGCGGGTATTGTGTTATAATGATGTGGCGGTGTAGAGGACCTTACAGACATCCCCTACTGTGTGCGTGTATGTGTGTGTATGTATGTGCGTGTGTGTGTATGTGTGTGTGTGTGTGTTTTGAATCCCCTATGGTACGCTGCGCTTTTGTTTGTGTTGTAAAGCTCCCCCCCCCCTCTCCCCCCTCCCCCACCCTTAAGCCAGGCTCATCCCCTCCTCCGCACCATCCCCTCCCCTCCTCGCCACCCCCTCCCCTCCTCGCCATCCCCTCCTCCTCACCACCCCCTCCCCTCCTTGCCATCCCCTCCTCCTCACCACCCCCTCCCCTCCGCACCATCCCCTCCCTCCGCACCATCCCCTCCCCTCCTCTACACCGACCCCTCCTCCCCCCTTGTGAATGCTCCCTTCACCTATATCACAGCAAAATATATATAATCGACTTATATCTCCTCGTTCATATATATACCTAGATATATAAATATGTGAAATAGTTAATACTGTTTTTTTTATATAGTATTGGTGGCTAGAGAGTGTTAGGTTAGGTTAGGATTAAGAGCTTCGAGTTTGTTGTGGTGAGATGTGTTTCTGTATGTGCCACCATCTTAAATCGTGATGTCACTTCCTTCAATAATGATAAAATTACTTATTAAACCGAGTATTTCTTCGTATACAAATAAATATCTTATTATTTATTTATTTATTTTTTTTATTTTATTTTTTTTTATAAGTAATGTTGAAGATGAATGTCTATCAGTTTTAGTTGGAGGAAACAAAAATAGTGGGTTTGTTATGGTTCGCTGGGTTCTTGTTTTTCTTATACGAGGGGTCCCTGAGCCTAACTCATCCAGGCGGAAGATAATTTTTTCTCTTTTCTTCCTCCCAAAGGACACCATTCCGCGCCATTAATTGTATTGTGGTGCCATACACGACCTTCCTACCACCCAAACAATTGATCTTACTTTCTTTTGTTTCGATATAAACACTAGATTAACACCATTTCTTACACCATAACATCTCGTAACTCACCACCACCACACCACACCACACCACCACCATGTTCTCTCGTAGGCTATATACATTGATATTCTTTTCTCGTGGTTGTAAAAATATAAAACCATCAATCTCACTTAAACACCTGCTCAGAGATGGATGTGTGAACGAACCTCACAGACTACGATAAAACATGATATTGAACCGAGACTCAACCGCAACTACATGTTTTCTATTATATCCTGTTATGGGGGGTTTAAGAATCTATCATGGTGGAGCTGAGGTGACGGCAGATGAACGGGTCCCCAATATCATAAGTTAGAAGGATTTTTTTTTTTTTTTTTGCTGAGGATCCTTTGAAAATCCTAACCAAGAAGGGAGGCGAAGGATCATGGTGATAAGATCGTACCAGCCGATAAAACTGTGATGCAGGATGGTGGTGAAGCTTCCCCTTTCTTCCTCCCTCCCTCTTGCCCTTCCTCCCTCTTGCGCTGCCTCCCGCTTGCCCTTCCTCCCTCTTGCGCTTCCTCCCTCCTTATCTCTTGCGCTTCCTCCCTCTTGCGCTTCCTCCCTCTTGCGCTTCCTCCCTCTTGCCCTTCCTCCCTCTTGCCCTTCCTCCCTCTTGCCCTTCCTCCCTCCCTATCTCTCGCCCTCTCTCTAGCCTCTCTCCCCCCCCTTCACCTTTACCCTCTCCAGTCTTCCTCTCTCCCTCCTTTCGCATTTCCTTCCCTTTCTCTCCTTCATACACTCTCTCTCTCATTCCTTTGTCTTTCTCCTCTCATTACCAGTCTGTCTGTCTGTCTGTCTCTACCTCCAATATCCTCGCCTCTCGCTATTGTTATCCCCACTCAGTTTGTTTTAATGTCTTACCCTATTGGACACTTATGGTTAATAAAGACTCCAGCTGCGGCCATCTGTGAGCTAAGCCCTTCAACCATCTGTGAGTGAGACGTTGCAGCTGGTTAACTCACTGAATTGCCTCAATCTATGTGTGATGTAAAACCTTGGTCGTTTTCTATAGGTCTTGTGGTCGTCTCTCGTCTGGTTGTTTTGTAGTCGTCCTTGCGTTACCTGGTTATCTTGTGGTCATCTTCTGGTCGTTTTCGCGTCACCTAGTCGTCTTGTGAGACTCTTCAGGTCGTCCCCCGAGGTGGTGTCAAGTGAGAAACCCGGCAGTAGTATCTCAACCCTGAAGATGACAGGAAAAGCCACCCACTCAAGCCTCTCCCTGATGTCTGTGTTGATATGTGAGCTTCTCTTGCGTCCAGACTCTTGAGATGAGGACGTGTCTGTGGAGATGTGTCAGGTCCTCTTGCGTCCAGACTCTGAGATGAGGACGTGTCTGTGGTGATATGTCAGGTCCTCTTGCGTCCAGACTCTGAGATGAAGATGTGTCTGTGGTGATATGTCAAGTCTTCCCTTCCAGCTACAGCATCCGGAGTCTATAAGATGAGGAGCTCCTTGTGTTATCTCGTGTAGTTGTCGACGATAAGGTGCAGGAGGAAGAAGAGACCAACCAGAAATCTCTCCGTGTTTTGAATGTGAGGAGGGAACTCATGCCTCCGTGTTGGGATCTCTCTCTCTCTCTCTCTCTCTCTCTCTCTCTCTCTCTCTCTCTCCCTACCCTTTACACTTTACTCATTTTTTTTTCAGTTCCCTTCCTCAAGTTTATCCCTCTCTCAGCTACCTCCTCTCCCTACCAACATAGTTCTCCTTCCTTCTTTCCCCTCCTTCCTGCTTTTTTCCCACTCCTTCCTCCTTTCTGTTTCCTCTGTTTTCCATTCCTACGCCCATTCCTTCCTTCTTCCTTCACTTCCTCCTTCCTCAGTAAACCTCCCTTCCAATAAGAGAGTGGGAGGGAAAGAGAGGGAGTGGGGAAGGGGAGGGGAAGAGAGAGAGAGAGATGGGGGGGGGGGGTGGGAAGGGAAGGAAAGAGAGGGAGGAAGGAAGGAGGGGAAAGAGGGTGGAAATTGACGTATTGTGGGGAGGGATCACGTCATCAGAAAGTTGATGATAAAAGGGTGGCAAGACCAGGTGGTGAGAGGGAGAGAGAGTGGGAGGTAGGGTGAGTGGGAAAGGGAGGGAGGGAGAGCGTGGGTGAGGTACGGGGGGGGGGGGGGGAAGGAGGGAGGCTTGGAAAGAGTATATGAGAGGGAAATGTGGGTGCTATGGGTGTATATGTGATGCACCGTGGGTTATAGTAGCCATTGGTGGTACAGTATGGGTTAAGACCTTCACCTACCTACAAGGGGAAGAAGTTGATTACACGAGTCTTTGAGAATTTACCTTAACAGCGTCGTTACGGGTTTAAGTGTAGTAGTTTAGTTACTATCTCACGTCTGTATTGTAGGGTAAAAAGTTTGTTGTAAATGTAAGTAAAAGATGGAAGGATGTCTGGCTGGTGAGTGGAACATACATACACCTCCCCACATAACACCCACCTACACACACGACCAAGAACACACACACACACACACACACACAGACACACACACAGGAAAAACAACAAAGGTACAGTAAAATAACTACGCCATATCAGCAGATGGTCTCCCTCAAGGCACACAACACCATGACACGTAAAATATCAAGTTCTGTGTGTGTGTGTGTGTGTGTTACCTAACTCGACTTCGCCGCCTAGACACTTACCCTCTTCCCCTCACCTGCCAAACACACACCCACCTTCCATACACTGTCATTAAGATCTCATTATCACCTCTCTCTCTCTCTCTCTTACTACCATTCTTCTTCTTCTTCTTCCTCCTCTTCCCCCCTCCTCCCTTTCTCCTGTTCCCCTTTCCTCTCCCCCTTCCTCTCCTCCTCCATCTCCCTTCCTCTTCCCCCCTTTTCCTCCTACTCCTCCCTTTTTTCCTTCTTATTTTTTTTCTTCCCCTTAAAATGTCTAAACTTTTCTCGGGACTTTTAACCCTGACGGCTGAGTGTGACTTCCTTCCCATTACCCCCTTCCTTCCTCTCCAGCTCCTTCCCTTTCCAACTTCTAACTCCTCTTCCTTTCTTCTCCAGCCCCTTCCCTCACCTTCATCTCCCTCTCCTTCCTCTTCCTTCCTCTCTACCCCTTCCCTTCCTCTCACTTCTCCACCCTTTCCCTTCATTCCGCTCTTTCTCCTTTCCTTCCCCCTTCTTCCTCTCCACCCCCCTTCCATCCTCCCCACTCCCTTCTTTCCTTCTTCCCTCAGATAAATACTACGTCATCAACCTTCACTGCACTTCACTTTGCTCCTCTCTCTTGCCTCTCCCTCCCCCCCCCCCCCGCCCACACTCCCTCCCTTGCTCCCCCCGCCCACACGCCCTCCCTTCCTCCCCCCGCCCACACTCCCTCCCTTCCTCCCCCCGCCCACACTCCCTCCCCCCGCCCACACTCCCTCCCTTCCTCCCCCCGCCCACACTCCCTCCTACCATCCAACTTCCTAGATATTATATAAAAATCTCCGTAACAGTAAAATATTTCCCTAATTATATAAATAGTTCTCTATTTTATATCCAAATTTGTCCTAATTATTTAAAAATGTCCCTAAAATTGAACAAAATCTCCCTAAATATAATAAATTCCCGAATTATAACAATATTAAAAAAATCATATGAAAGAAAAAGTAAAATAAGTAAAAATATACAACAAAAATTTTACTACACTAACCTAACCTAACCTAACCTGACCTGACCTGACCTGACCTGACCTAACCTAACCTAACCCGTCCATCTGAGGCACACGGGAAAATATTACTGGAACACATCCTTCGAGGCCATAAAATTCCCGAAAATCTTCAAGATCTTCTGAAATATCTTTAAGAGGAGTTTAACATCGCCTCGAGACGTTGGGTAATCTTACCGCGATAAACTTAATATAAACATCCTGATACACTTAAGATCACAAGTGTATCCGGGAAAAGTGTATGGTTCCTTTTTCTTAATTTACTCGTAGGGAATAAAGAGTTTTTTTTTTTTTTAATTAATGTGAGAATATTTTTAAGTGGAATCAGTTAAGGGACAAGCCTGAGTTTTCCCAAAGTTAGGGTACAAACACGAAGAATTTCCCCAAACATAATCCTAAAACACGAAGAATTTCCCCAAACATAAGCGCCATCACGAATTCTCACACAGCCACAGGTGATTCAATATTCCCCCACCAACCTTGACACTTCTAAAAATTCCCCTGAAACGGATTCACTTAACTATGACGGACACAAAAAAATGACCTTAATTCCCCCCCCCCCAAAAAAAAAAAATTTCCCCACGATTAATTAGTTTTAATCTTACCTGGGGAAGAGACAATGCACCTGTCGGCTTCACTTAACGAACAACAAAAAAAATGAGTCACTGGAGGAAGTAAATATATAACAAAAATAAATAAATTATGCAAAAAACTTTCTCAATTTATACGGGTCATGATACTTCCTCACACCCATCCCCTCCTTCACCCATCCCTCCCTCACCCACCTCTCCTTCACCCACCCCTCCTCCACCCACCCCTCCTTCACCCACCCCTCCTCCACCCACCCCTCCTCCACCCATCCCCTCCACCCACTTCCTACCTCCACCAATTCCCCCCAGCTTATTTCACCTGATGATTAAACGTTACCTGGGGGGCGAGGTGAGGTGAGGTGAGGTGAGGCGAGGCGAGGCGAGGCGAGGCGAGGCGCAGTAACATATTATAACATCACAATAACAAAATAACAAATAACTTTAAATGTTCTTCATTGTGTATAAAGTTATGCAAAAAATTATACAACAATATCTTATGTTTTTAATTTATTAATATTTACAAAGTATTCATGAGACACTTAACTTTCCCGCCGGTGTCATATATTATGTAAATTACTTTTTAACTGTATTTCTTTTCTTTCTTCTTGTCTTAGGTTAGGTTAGGTTAGTTTAGGTTGGGTCAGATAAGGTTAGGTTGGGTAAGGTTAGGTTAGGTTAGGTCAGGTCAGGTTAGGTTAGGTTAGGGTATGGGTGCTTTAATTAGTAGGTGAAATACGCTGGGGTGTCTAATCTTCACGTGATCCTAATTAACAATGCCCTTAATATTCCGTTTAGCTCTATAATTGGCCCATTAGAGAGGTAATATACTTAATTGACCAATACATCACTAACCACATGGGATAACGGTTCAGTGGTACTCATTACTGTACACTACGGCTCAGTACTACACCTAAGTACCTTCCCTTCATCCCCTAACTACCTTCCCTTTAACGACCATTTAGTCTGGTGGCACCCGTTCACAAGTGGGTCAACCAGGAGTGCCTCAGGAGATAACCAGAGACCCTTATGGGAGCGTTAACATCTAGTCAATTTTAATTTTTCACTTTAAATATACTTTATAAATAGTCTTATTGTTTTGGACTTATTATTCCACTCAATGATACAACAAGTAAATAATATTAAAGATGTTTTTGTTTATATTGAATTTTTTAAGACTATCACTGGTAAAATTAAAGGTTCAATAACGTATAAGAATTTTTTTTTATGATAACTACGAAAAAAATAATGTACATGTGGTAATTTTTTCTCCAGATATTAAAAGGTCAAGTCAGAGGCCCCAGATGGTTAATAAAACTGCTTTAACATCACAAAAATATAGCAGAGACTTGCAGATGATGATGGCGGGAGACTCAGCAGGCGCCAGGGAGACTAGCCCGCCTCTGTTCCAGTAATGCTGCTGCTCCCACTCACTCAACTTAACGTGTCAACAAAACTGCCAAACTAATCCTGAAATGACTTTTACAACATGTCACTGCTGGGGAAAAAAAATAAATCACTTTTTTTTTTCTCTCTCAGCGTTTTTTTTTTTTTTAGCACATCCAGAATACCAATATTTAAAAGTTGGTCTGAATGGAAACTCAATTATGGATGTGTGAGAAGCATTACCCTGACTGAGTGGCCCCTGGCAGGTCACAGAGGCCGAATGTTACTTGAAATTCCACGGACTTTTATATTTATTTATCTCGACCCAATTACGCTTGCAGTCCCTCCCCAGATATTTACGCCCTCATAAATCCCAACACAACACAACTACGAAAATGATAACATCTTTAACACAGGTTCAAACATTTTACGAGTATCATAATTTCACGGTAGAAGACAGAGAAATGATTCATGCTGGCATCTTAAAGCTCTTAGGGAGTTAGTGAAGACGTGTGAGTGGGGGATCCATGAAGAGTGACGTCACACACACAAACACACATCGGTAGTCACTGTGTGTGTGTGTGTGTGTGTGTGTGTTTTAATGTATCATTGCGCTTCATTATATTATTGCTATAATGAACACATAATAAATAAACAAGCAAAGACAAGTACATCATATCATAATGGAGTCTCTCTTACTAATGTCTATACAATATATGTTAATACCGTCATCCTGCTGCATATAATTCCAATAAAACTAACCTAACCAAACCTGACCTTACCTAACCTGACCAAACCTGACCTGACCCGACCTAACCTGAACTAACCTGACCTAGCCTAACTTGACCCTGACCTAACCTAACCTGACCCGACCTATCCTGACCTAACCTAACCTGACCTGACCTAGCCTAACTTAACCTAACAATATTTTATGAGTAATCCCTTTAGCACTATAACTAACGGCACTTAAGTCATCATACTCAAGGGGTTAAGTTATAGTACTCAAGTTAAATACAATTAATAAAGACTAATTAACACAGATAATATAAATAATTCACTTCATCAGAATAAAAAAAAATAAAAATTCAATTCATATTTCTAAGACAAATTTCTTCACTAAAAATTCAAATCATTAACCTTTTAAAAATCTTCTCAAGACGAGTGGTTAATACCAATCCCCTTGTGAATACCTGCCATAAACCCCACTTACGACGCGGGACAATACAATCGTTAACATCTTAACCACCACGCGTAAGAAGGACCTAAGTAACCTGCCACCCCGTCAAGGAGAAATTCACCC
The DNA here is from genome assembly GCA_958450375.1 of Homarus gammarus. Lineage (NCBI taxonomy): Eukaryota > Metazoa > Arthropoda > Malacostraca > Decapoda > Nephropidae > Homarus > Homarus gammarus. The sequence goes on from CAUDMG010003229.1 coordinate 1,017,763, forward strand.
TTATGTAACAAGTCCATAAAGGTGTTAAGTGGATAGTGGAGAAGGGGATTGGGTACGAACCTCCGACGATGTCCCCTGGAGTGGTATTGTGATTATGGTAATTACGTAGTTGGCTCGTAATTGGCTGTTAGCTCGTTGAATGACACGGAGAGGAGAAGGAGGAGGGAGAAGGTTTGGCGAGATTTCTTGTTGGAGAGAGAGAGAGAGAGAGAGAGAGAGAGAGAGAGAGAGAGAGAGAGAGAGAGAGAGAGAGAGTGTGTGTGTGTGTGTGTGTGTGTGCACGTGTAAAAACATCTATTTACAGTACACATCAACCAACCTAACCCCGCCCACCATACCGTAACCTTACTTCATAACACAGACAGGTAAAGGGAACTCACCTGGAAAAGTTGGTTGCGTGTTGGTTGTGAACGAAGACCTTCTGGTGGAATGGCCTGGCTCTGCCCTTACCAGCCAGATGGAGGAGGGTGGAGCGGTTGTGTGGAAGTGGCGCCCTCTCATCCACCTCATAAGTTGGTACCACGAACGCACACCTGTAGAACCCCACGAGCTTATAACACCTGGGCATGTTAATTAAGGTCTATATAATAACACCTGTACATGTTAATTAAGGTTTGTTTTAACACCTGTACCACCACACGGGTAAACATCACCTGTATACATTAATTAAGGTGATTTAAATTAAGCTGTGGTACCAGGTGTATTAATAACATGCTTCTACCAGGTGTATATACGAGTTAATTACCTGTGTGACTAAATGGCTTCAGTACACGCGATAGACGAACAGAAAAATGATGATAAAATAAAACACAGACTTTCAGACACAGACAGAAACAAACAGACACAAATATAGACACACACACACACACAGACACACACACACACACACACACACACACACACACACACAGACACACACACACACACACACACAGGGATGACGTTAATCTCCTCCCCATTTCAACATTACTGAAACAAAACACGACACACAATTCTTGCACAATTTTTATTCGCCACTGAAGTAGTTTTATTAGAGACTGCTCCATAAAGTGATTTGTCCTTGAGGGCCGATTATAAGGCATTAGCAGATTGGAGTAATGAGGTCACTGGCTGTTATAATGACACACTTCCTTCTTCCTCCTAGTGATAGTGACTCCCATGGGCATAATGTATATAAGACACTGCACTGTATAGCATCTTCTTCCCCCAACTGTAAAATCAGGTACCTATTATTATGAGTTGGGTTTATTAGGCGTGTCTCGGGGGCTCGAACCAGTGTACCTTTGAGATAAGAGGCGAGAGTTGAATCTGATTTTCTTCTACACAGACAGACAGACAGATACAGACAGACAGACAGATACAGACAGACAGACAGATACAGACAGACAGACAGACAGATACAGACAGACAGACAGATAGATACAGACAGACAGACAGACAGACAAACATACAGACAGACTACACGACACTTACTTCTTACACCTGGTGGCTGTGTTGGAGACGAGGAAGGCTGCCAAGTTATCAGAGAGGCCAGGTATAGGTACAATATCCACATCGGCGAGGAATACCCACTCCGTGCCACAATTCTTACGGGCCACATTCCGCAAAACGTTCTGTGGATACGGCATCCGCTCCCGCCACATCAACATCTGGATGGAAGAACGAATGTGTGGATATCAGTAATTTTGGAATGTGGATATTAATAACTTTTCAGGTGATCGTGTGTGGATGATAAGAGGAGTGGATGTGAGTGTGGATATTAATGGATAAGAATGTTGGGGATGCTTGCGGTTAGTTGGATGTGAATGTGTGGATATCAGCAGTTTGTTGGATGTGAATATTTGAAGATTAGTTGGTGTAAAAAAAATTAGAGACTAAAACAACAACAAAAGCAAAACAAAGGAACAAAAAAACAAACAAAATCAAGAAATGGAACAAAAACAAATAAAAAATAAGTAAAAAACAACAACAATAATAACAATAAAAATAAAAACCATTGTGTGGAATTATGGTAAAGATTAATTTTGCTTGCTCTCTCTCTCTCTCTCTCTCTCTCTCTCTCTCTCTCTCTCATCACTTTCTTGTGTGTTTTTTGGTCTATTTTTGTTTCTCCTCTTTCGTTATTGTTGTTGTTTTTGTTGTCTTCTTTTCTTCCATTTTTATTGTTATTTTCCTTATTTTCTTTCTTTCTTCTTTCTCCTCTTCCTTCATTATCGTCAACTTCATCTTCTCTCCCTCTTTCATTATATCAATTTTCACCTTCTTCTTCTGGCGTTATTACTGATTACTTAACTTCTTTCTTTCTTTATCATCACCACCATTTGTTTCTTCCCCTTCTTCTTCATCATCATTATTCCTCTTTCGTAATATCTCAACATTGCTCTAATTCCACCTATCATCATTAATTTCTTCTTGTTCCCCTTCTTCATTATTCCCTCACACACACACACACACACACACACACACACACACACACACACACACACACACACACACACCTTAAAACATCAACACCACCAAATCGTCAAAAGACCAGTACTAATTGGCAGCTCATCATTAACGCGCCTTATCATTGGTGCTCACGTCCAGATGAACCTTGTGATTGGTGGCTCATGTGATGGATTCGTCCAATCAGAAACCGTCTAAGAGTACTGTCCTACTTCCTGGTTTTGATAATCGAGCCAATAAACGATTGTCCTCAGTACACGAGTCTCCAGCAACATTAATATACAGTCAATTTAAAATCACCAATATAAACTAACATCCCAACAATTATTGAATTTATTAACATCACTGAGTTTCATTTGCGTCGTCGATAGAAATATTTAAAAATAATATATCTATTCATTAAGCAGTACGATATCTTCCACCCTAGACTGGCAACGTCGAGCCTTTATATGTATAACCAATGGCTGATTTCCGGTCACCCCCTGTCAATATCAATCAGGGAGGAGGGGGGTGAGGGGGAAGGGGAAGAAGGGGGGTGAGGGGGGAGGGGTGAAGGAGGGGGTGAGGGGGAAGGGGAGGGGTGAAGGAGGGGGGTGAGGGGGAAGGGGAGGGGTGAAGGGGAGGGGTGAAGGAGGGGGGTGGGGGTGAAGGAGGGGGGTGAGGGGGAAGGGGAGGGGTGAAGGAGGGGGGTGAGGGGGAAGGGGAGGGGTGAGGGGGAAGGGGAGGGGTGAAAGAGGGGGGGACGTGATCTTGTTTTAATTATTGATATTTTTTCCTCGTTTGTGCAAGGGAAGGAGATAAGGAAGAAGAGTGGGTGAGAAAATGAAGGAATGAAGGATAGAGAGAGAGAGAGAGAGAATGAGTGATGAAGGGAAAAAAACATGTTATAAAAAAAGAAAGCGAAGGAAGAAAATGGGGAGAGAGAAAGAGGAGGGAGAGGGAGAAAGAGAGGAGGGGAAGGGAAGGAGACAGGGAAAAAACGGTTTGTGTGAGAGAGAGAGAGAGAGAGAGAGAGAGAGAGAGAGAGAGAGAGAGAGAGAGAGAGGAGGGGGGGGGGTGTCACAAGGTATTGACTCCAAGATTGATGGCTGGAAGGAAATGGGCCAGCCAGCATTTCTCTCCCATTAGTGGTGGACATAGGTAGGGTGTGAGGAAGACATGGGTTGGACATGGGTTAGGGCGTGGGTTTGACAGGGTTAGGACATAGGTTAGGACGTGGGTTGGACATGGGTTAGGACGTGGGTTAGGACATGGGTTAGGACGTGGGTTGGACATGGGTTAGGACGTGGGTTGGACATGGGTTAGGACGTGGGTTGGATTTCCCCCTCCTTGTCACCCCCCTCTTCTCCCCTCCTCCCCACCCCCCTCTTCCCCCCTCCTCCCACCCCCCCTCTTCCCCTCTTCTCCCCACTCCCTCTTCTCCCCTCCTCCCCACCCCCCTCTTCCCCCATCCTCCCCACCCCCCTCTTCTCCTCTCCTTCCCACCCCTCTTCCCCCCTCCTTCCCACCCCTCTTCTCCCCTCCTCCCCACCCCCTCTTCCCCCCTCCTCCCCACCCCCTTCTTCCCCCCTCCTCCCCACCCCTTCTTCTCCCCTCCTCCCCACCCCCCTCTTCCCACCTTCTTCCTCCCTCCACCTCAAAGCTTTTCCTCTATTTTTTTTTTACAAACTTTTTTTTAATATTTTTTTCCCATCGTCTCCCATAATTTTATGTCGGGTAATTTTCCTGTAAGTCTTCGCCAAACTTTATATATTTTTGTCGTCTTAAAAAATATAATATTCAAGAGTTTCTTTAATGTTATTTTACAGCTATTAAGATGTGTAAGGCTCTCTCTCTCTCTCTCTCTCTCTCTCTCTCTCTCGCTCTCTCTCTCTCTCTCCTCATTACAGCAGGATATGAAAATTTCCTCTCACTCCAAACGTGTGTGAGAGAGAGAGAGAGAGAGAGAGAGAGAGAGAGAGAGAGAGAGAGAGAGAGAGAGAGAGAGAGAGAGAGAGAGGGGTTGAAGGAAGATGTGGATAATGAGGAGATAAGGAAAGGAAGGAAGGAAGGAAAGAAAGAGAGAAAGAGAGAGAAAGGAGAAAAACAGAGAGTAATAGAAGAGAAGGAGAGAAGCAAGTAAGATAGGGGGAATAAGAGAGGAATGGTAAAACAGAGAGAGAGAAATAAAAGGGGGAGAGTGAAGAGGAGGAAAGGGAGAGAAAAAAAAATGAGAGGGAAAGGCAACTTAGGGGAAAGAGGGGAGATAATGAGATATTGTCCCCCCCCACCCCTCCCCCCCCCCCACACACCCCCCCCCTGGACGTGTTGCCTCGAGGGGTGAGAGAGAGAGAGAGAGAGAGAGAGAGAGAGAGAGAGAGAGAGAGAGAGAGAGAGACAAACAAAAACATCAACTACAGAGAACAAACATCAACATCATAAGTAAAAACACGAACAAAAACAATAATAAAAACACATAATAATCACCCATCTTGACCTATGATAATGTTAGTGGGGCTAAGAGGGTGTTAAGCCACAGGTTACAACAAAGGTGATCTTTTTTAGCTTTCTTGACATGTCATTATCGACCATCCTGCTTGACGTCTTCCTGTCAACCTCACTCCGGGTATAAATATTAATACCTAGAACAAGGTCATGTAAGAGGTGCGGTGGCTGAGTGAATAGAACGCTCGTTTTGTGTCCTAAAGGGTCCTTGGTTCACGGTGGGGTGAGGTGGGGGGGCACTCCTGGTCGACCTATCTGAGAATGGGTACCATGACTTTACCGTTTGGGAAGTGAAGATGGTCGAGTGCAGTACTGGCCATGGTGATAGGTGTGTGAGAGGTGTGACAGGTGTGTGAGATGTGTGACAGGTGTGTGACAGGTGGATGACAGGTGTGCACTAATTACATGGCGACACATGTCCTTCCGGTATCTAACACATTTTTATTTCCCAGGGAACGATAATTAATATTCTCTCTCTCTCTCTCTCTCTCTCTCTCTCTCTCTCTCTCTCCCTTATCACAAATTTCGGTTGGGGAAACACCCTCATTTAATTAAGCTGGAGACCAAATATTTACAGTTTGCTCAAAGACGTTGATACGCCACCACCGCCACCACCACACCACCGCCACCACCACCACTACCACTATCCTGCCGCCACTACCACCACCACCACCACTACCACTATCCTGCCGCCACCGCCACTGCCACCACCACCACTACTACTACCACTATCCTGCCGCCACCGCCACCACCACACCACCGCCACCACCACCACTACCACTATCCTGCCGCCACCACCGCCACTACCACCACCACCACCACTACCACTATCCTGCCGCCACCGCCACTGCCACCACCACCACTACTACTACCACTATCCTGCCGCCACCGCCACCACCACACCACCGCCACCACCACCACTACCACTATCCTGCAGCCACCACCACACCACCGCCACCACCACCACTACCACTATCCTGCAGCCGCCACCGCCACTGCCACCACCACCACTACCACTACCACTATCCTGCCACCACCACCACACCACCGCCACCACTACCACTATCCTGCCACCACCACCACACCACCGCCACCACCACCACTACCACTATCCTGCCGCTACCACCACTACTACCACCACCACCACCACCACTACCACTATCCTGCCGCCACCACCACTACCACCACCACCACCTTCTATTCTGTTGGTGAACTGCACTGCCGTATTAACAGTCAAAACCCTCCCCTTTCATGTCAAATCAAAGTGGTTAGGTTAGGTTAGGTCAGGTCAGGTTAGGTTAGGTAAGGTAAGGTTAGGTTAGGTCAGGTTAGGTTAGGTTAGGTTAGGTTAGGTAAGGTAAGGTTAGGTTAGGTTAGGTCAGGTTAGGTTAGGTTAGGTTAGGTCAGGTCAGGTCAGGTCAGGTCAGGTCAGGTGGTAATAATCAGACCGTGGCGTCATGGTACAATTCAACATGGCGGCGGAGGAAAGATGACAACAACACGCCCACCAATACTGCGGCAGTGACGTCATGACCCACAACAAGATTACTGTAGCGTTTAATATCAGTCTCTCAATGATACTTCTAACTGCCTGTATAAATGACCTAACTACTCTATTATCTCCTAAATGAGAGAAATAGTTAAGCATATATATAGTCTGTCAGTCACTTAACCTTACCTATCTAACCCTCACGATATCAGAGGAAAAACCCCGATATCAGAGAAAAAAAACCGATATCAGAGGAAAAACCGATATCAGAGGAAAACCCCGATATCAAAATAGACACAAAAATCGGATCTACGTCAAATTTACCTACAAGTTTTATTAGATAGAACAATTTACACTATTAACATAAGAGCCATTTACTAGTACAAATATATTAACATTTCAAAAGGTTTCCGGCAAAATAATTTAATGGTGGAAAAAAGTAAAAAAAAAAAAGATTCAATATCAAAAGACCTGATAAATGAGGTAATATATTTGTTATAAAGAATTCAGGAGTTATTAATGGGTAGGGGTAGGGGGAGGGGAAGGGGGAGGGGGAGGGGGGTGGACAGGAGGAATGGGGTGGACAGGAGGAATAGGAATGGAGGAGGAAGGAATAGGGTGGAGGGAGAAATGATAGGGATTGAGGGAGGAGAGTGGTGGGGGGAGGGAAGGGGTGGAGGGGATGGGAGGGGGGGGGGTGGAGGGGAGGGGTGGAGGGGAGGGGGATACAGAATTACCCAACCAAAATATTCTTAATAATCTTACAACTCAGTAATTAAGTCTTAAATAGCGAGAAGCGTGACGTGAATACTGGATGTGGGTGTAGGTGGGTGTGTGGGGGGGGAGGTATGTGGGTGGGCAGGTGTGGGGAAGTGTGTGTGTGGGTGGGCAGGTGTGGGGAATTGTGTGTGTGTGTAGGTGGGCAGGTGTGGGGAAGTGTGTGTGTGGGTGGGCAGGTGTGGGGAAGTGTGTGTGTGGGTGGGCAGGTGTGGGGAATTGTGTGTGTGTGTAGGTGGGCAGGTGTGGGGAAGTGTGTGTGTGGGTGGGCAGGTGTGTGGCTGTGTGTGTGTGTGTGTGTGTGTGTGTGTGTATTCCAACCAACCAAAAAGACAAACAAGCAACCAAACAAACCCCCTACCATGCAAAACACCTTTACACTCCTAATAAAGAGATAATTTCAACAAGAGAAAAAACAAACAGAGACAAACAGATAAAACACCAGAGGAAACTTTTGCAATTAGACGACATTTGGGGTCCAGCAAACAACAAAACACAAATAAAAGAAAATAAGAGAATTGATAAACTTCCCCCGATAATTTACATCTTAGGACACACACACACACACACACACACAACTTTTTACTATGATGCTGCTTCTGTCTGTCTGTTGATACATACATACATACATACATACATACATATATACATACATATCTATATATACTGTATTCATACAGACAAAAATTTAAAAGGATTGTCGACGATAAACCTTTACATGCCCTGTAAACTTCCACTCCCTGCTCTCACCCTTCCCTCTTCCCTCACTCTTCCACCTCACCTCTCCTCTTTACTTTTCACTCCTCCTCCCTCCCATCTTCTCTCCACCCTTCATTTCCTTACCCTTCCCCCCTCCCATCCTATTTTCCCTTCTCACTCCTCCACCTCCCTCTTCCCATCTACCCCTCATCCTCCATCTCTTCCCCCTTCCCATCCTATCTCCCTTCTCCTCTCCCATCTCCCTCACGCCCCCCCCCCTCCCCCGCCTGAGAACATAGCCAGCATTTGGGAGTAATATTCAGAATTCGAGCGTATATTTCTCGCCCTCTTCATATCGAGGAGCTCAGCAAACAACACTGGTTTATATTGCTTCATCTCACTGCTTCATAATGTTTCGTTTCTCCGCCTTCCTTCCTGCCGAGTTGGTCCAGATACCTTCGTTCAAAAGCACTGAATAAATATAGTGGTTTATCAGCAAATCACATAATAAGGTGCTTCGATTCGCTGTCTCGGTGATTCGGATCTGTGGTTCATAGAGGCGAAACAGTGAACCATTTTAGTGTTTCTATGAGGGTTAAATTCAGGTTTAATTCGCTGTCTCGCTGGTTCGGATTAGTGGTTCATTGAAGAGAAACACATTGAATCATTGGAGTATTTCGTTCGTCTCGTTAAACTGGTTTGGGTCCATTCGATAACAGCAGTGATTCGTTATAGTTATACATAGTTCTATTTCTGGGTTCATATTTTGGTTTCGATGCTTCAAATATTGTTCATAATGTAGAGTACAACAACTAATACAAACGAAGCAGTTATCATTCTCTTCTCTTCCTATTCTGCTTCATATTCGTTCGTTTAAAACACTGAATCAAAAAAGGTTCACTCAAAACTTCAAAACAGTGAAATAACAAAGATTCTCAATATTTCGAAACAGCGAACACTAAAGGTTTATTCAATACTTCGGGGTTTTTCTGAGTTATTTCCACTATTACTTTTTTTTTTCACATTTATTCGTTCGTATCGTGAATTCCATTGTTTTATTAAATGTTTCGTAGTGTTTCGTTATACTAGAAGAAGAAGAAGAATAAGAAGAAGAAGAAGAACTCCTGACATCAATACTATTCTTCCATACACTCCCCTCCTTCTCCTCCCTCCTCCTACTCTCCTTCCTCCCTCCTCCTACTCTCCTCCTCCTTCCTCCTACTCTTCCTCCCTCCTCCTCACAGATCTCAGCGTCGTTTGGTTAGTCTCAACATAACTTTCGTGTAATATTTTTAAGCCATCATTTTTTTTTTTTTTACACTTGTTGGAAGTTGACCATGCCATCACGCTACCATCCTCCCCTCCCCCTCCCCCCTTTCAACCTCCTCCCCCCTGCTGCTCCTCCTCCTACTGAATCTCATGTCCTCCCCCTTATTCTCCCTCTTCCCCCCCCCCTCCTTCTTCAATCTTCTCCCCTCACCCTCCTCTTCTTCCTTCCCTTCCTCCTCTTCCCCTTACTCCTTCCCTCCCACCTATCTTACCCTCCCCCTCACCTCTCCCCCTCCTTACACCTTTTATCAAGCAACATATTTCAAAAGGTTGTGGATTTTTCACCATTAACCACTTAAGTGAACCTTTGAACTTGGAAAAAAAAGGCGATGCTCCACTAACGCCGCCAAACTTTAATTATAAATCAGAATTGTGGGCGTGCAAGTGTATGGGCGTGTAATATGTGGGCGTGTAAGTGTATGGGCGTGTAGTATGTGGGCGTGTAAGTGTATGGGCGTGTAATATGTGGGCGTGTAAGTGTATGGGCGTGTAGTATGTGGGAGGGAAAGTGTATGGGCGTGTAGTATGTGGGCGTAAATAATTTATTAATGCTCATAACTCAATTACACTCATACAGTAATTTAATAAAACTCATAACATAACAAAACTCACAACATAATAACGCTAACAACATAACATTCATAACACTCATAATAACAGTAATAACACTCACTATTAACAAATCACTACCTTCTATCAGGCTAATCACCTTGTCCATCTCAATACATCCACTTGACGGGGGTAATTACACAAGCTAATTACCCTCTGAATGGTTGTAATCTAATATGGTAATGTTCATGTAAAGTCCTTGATGAAGTAGGCACAGTGCCACCTCCGTAAAACAGTGCCAAGAGGGTGACTGGCATCCTCTGTGTGTGTGTGGGAGGGAGAAAAAGGAGGGAAGAGAAGGAGGAAAGAAAGAAGGGAAGAGAAGGAGGGAAACAATGAAGGGAAGAAAGAAGAAAATATAAAAAAAAAAAGATGCAAAAGAGGAAGAGAAAGAAAAAACAAAAACAAACAGCCCCCCCTCTCTCCCTCCCCCCTCCCCTCCCCCCTCCCCCCCCTCTCCCCCTCCCCACAAGTAATATATTGGCAAAGTCTTTATCGAACGTCCCAATAATATATATAACAAGATAACAACACGTGATGTTATCGTCTCTATTTCCCTCTTGTCATAAGGTCGAGAATCCCTCCACAACCTCTTCCCTCTCTCACGACAGCTTGTACCCCTACGCTATTGGACGTCGTCTTGTTATTTTCAGCCAATCAGGAGGCTGGAGACACAAGGATGTAAATTGATGTACTGATAGAGATAGATAGATAGATAGATAGATAGATAGATCTTCCTCATCGTTACACAAACCATACCTAGAGCCTCCACAACCAATAACTGGCTTCAGCACAAACAGACTCTCTAAATAAAAAAACAAACACATCATCGTCAATATATAACCCGTATGAAACGTCCCACCCGCCACAATACAACCCGGATAAAGGATTTCAACACCAATATACAATATGGATCAAGTTTTTGTTTTCATCTCTATTGTTTAAACCCTTTCATCACCACTACACAACTCGTATCTACCTTCTCACCACTCCACTATATAAATCTGACCAGACCGCCCATCACCACAACACGAGCCGGACCCAAACCCTCCTCCATCACCATTACACGACACTGAACTAGCACTCTCACCTTACCACTACGTAACCCTGACCAAACCGTCCATCATCATTACACGACCAAACACTCTTCCATCATCACCACTACACAAACCTGATCAAACCCTCTCCCCTCACCACTACACAACCCTAATCAAACCCTCTCCCCTCACCACTACATAACCCTGATCAAACCTCCCCTCTCCCTTGATAACGTAACCCTGATCACTCACCTTTGAATTCCTCTGCTTGAGTAACTCCTTGAGAACGGATAGTGGTTGGTCACATTTATCTTCCAGGTGGTCGATAACGAGGGGCAGGTGACGAGGCAGGTGTTCCCGAGGGTAGGTGAAGTGGACGGTCATCTTTTCACCTAGGAAGGGGAAGCAGGTGACCAGGTAAGACAGGTAGGCGCGGGCAATGGCGTACTCCACATCAGGTGTAAACACGGCCACTGACATAGGCGCTTTCCAGTACCTCGCTACCTGTTGAGAAAAATGAGTAAGATTATATGCATTTGGGAATATCTAATGAGAAATATTACAGGGTTATATTATCATTGAGGAATATTAGTTGAGTTTGTAGTATGTAGGAGGGATATTTCTTGAACCTGTAATGCCTTTGAGAAATATTTGAATATATTATCATTGAGAAATATTTTTAGCAGCACTTGGGAATTAGCACATAGAAGATAATATTCCAAAAGGGTAAATTAACACGTAATTTCAGGGAGGCTAAACCATTACCTCATTTGACCTTTAGTATTACACAAGAATATCATTAATTACAGTATTTTAAACCCGCTTGAAATACTGTCGAGAATTTTTCATAATAAACGAGATAATTTTTCAAAACCTCTCTTGAGAAGTTGTGTAAAGAAGGAAGACATATTGTAAGACATATATTCTAAGACAGACATATGGCATAACCCAACAGGGAGAAGGCGCAATGTGATGAAACTTGAGCCATTGAGTGTGATGATTTAACCAGAAGTAAAAAATGGCCTGAGATACCTTCCAGAAACGGCCAGGTTAATTAGGTGTTGACAGGACAGGTGAGAAATAGGCCAGGTATCACTATTATCATTACTACTACTACTACTACTATTACTACTACTACTACTACTACTACTACCACCACCACTACCTACCACAACCACCACCACAACCACCATCACTACCACAACTACCTACCACAACCACTACCTACCACAATCACCATCACAACTACCACAATCTACCACATCCACCACTACTACCACAACCACAACTACCATCACAGGTGTAGTTACTTGATCACATCATTATAATAATGCCCAGGGCCTTGCAGGTAGCAGCATCACCCCCCCCCCCTCCCTCCCATTCAGGTGCTGGATGTTAATGAGGAAATCTCTACGGGAGGTGTGAGAAAGAGAGAGAGAGAGAGAGAGAGAGAGATCAACCCAACCTGACCCGACTCGACCCAACCCATCTCTCTCTCTCTCTCTCTCTCTCCTGCCGTCAACCACCATGAAGGTTGTTGCCATGTCGCCTTTTCCACCTCCCCAATTACGCCAGAATCTTTAAAATAAATTGTGATCCTGAGTGAACAGAGATTCTTGTAATTTGAATTTGAATGAATTACCCCCTAATTAGAGTCTAAATTGGCTGGCCTTTACCCTGATTGATCCTTACAATGTCGGGAGGGACGTGTGGGTGGAGGGGAGGGAAGGGGAAGGAGGGGAGGGGAGGGAAGGGGAGAGGGAAGGGGAAGGGGAAGAATTTTTTAAGGCGTGTAAGATAATAATACAGACATTGAAAAGCGCACGCACACACACACACACACACACACACGCACACACACACACGCACACACACACACACACACAGTGTTAAAATCAGCCCGCGAAAGAAAAGAAAGAAATTCCCACAAAGTTCTTGAAGGCCAAGTGATAGAATTAGATTAGGGAGTCATCAGATCCCGTCGATAGTGACCTGTGATGGTGACCTGGTGTAGAGGAAGGGAGGAATAGAGAGATGGAGGATGATAAGAAAGAGAGGAAGGAGGAAGAGAAAAGAAAACAAATCAACAAAAATCTCGTAACAGGAGAGAGAGAGAGAGAGAGAGAGAGAGAGAGAGAGAGAGAGAGAGAGAGAGAGAGTAGTATACAAGTCTCTCTCTCTCTCTCTCTCTCTCTCTCAACACTCGGGCACTTCCAGGAGTCATAAAGGAATTTCCTCCCTAAAATAACAGCGAGACGCCTCTAAAAATATTTCTATCAATACATCACTGCAGGAGAGACTGTGTGTGTGTCGAGGCGTGATATGGTGCGTCAGAATGCGTTAAAAAATGTGTCGTATTGCGTCTAATGCGTGTGTGGAATAAACGTAAGATGAAGATAAATGCTCACCCCCCTCCCCCCAAAGAATAATAATAATAATAATAATAATAATAATAATAATAATAGTAATAATAATAATAATAATAATAATAATGCGTTAAGATAGCTCGGAGGGAAGGGGATAGGGGGGGGGGGAATGGGATGGGAAGGAGGGACGGGGGAAGTGGGGCAGGGAGTGGGAAGAGTGGGGAAGAAGAAGGAGGTGAAAGAAGGAGGGGAGGGGGGGAAAGGAATGGAAGGGGGGAAAGATGGTAGGGGGAAGAAGTGGGGGAGGGAAGGAAGAGGAAGAAGGGTCAGTGAAAAGAAACCACGGTATCAAATTACAACACGACACAACACAATGCACCGCTGGCAGGAACACACAGCTCCTGCCAGACGCCACCACTGTTAATGTTTTTGTTCGAGTGTGTAGAGTGGCGAACAACGACCATCATCACTGCACCAGCCGGATGTAAGGGGGGCTGGCTCTCTCTCTCTCTCTCTCTCTCTCTCTCTCTCTCTCTCTCTGTCACTTTCTCTCTCTCTTTCTTTCTGCCTTTCTTTATTTATTTCAGTAAATGAGTGTGGACCTCTCTGTAAATAAGTGTACTGTTTTATCACTAAGCATGTGGAAATACAGTTTATAAGCTGCTTGTAATGTCAGAGATAACACCGACCTCGTAAAGGTAGTTAAGACAATCAGATACACGCAGGTAATTAGCAATAACATTACCTGGTGGAGTTAGTGACCTGGTAGTGATGTGATAAAGTGATTAACAGAGCTGGTTGACTGACGTGTGTGTGTGTGACAGCCTTGACACACACACACACACACACACACCTCGAACCACAACAAAACACAAACACTTTAAAAAGAATCAGACGAACAAACACACAGACACAAGAGTCCTACACCACTCCCTTGATCCTGGTGAGAGCCTTCACACGTTCCTAGCGGCCTTGTCCTAATCCTTGATCAAATCCTTCCAGACTCTGATAGGATACCTCAAGACTCCTGATGACTCGGAGGAGCTTCTTCCCACCTCACCCATCAAAACAATGTAATTAATCTTTTAGTGAGGCCCTTTTATCTCCACGGTGTGTGTGTGTGTGTTTTATGTAATCTTCTCAGTAACATGTACATAAACCCACCCTCATACATACACCGTCAGCGTTCGAGTGTCTCCTTAGCCATCTCTGCTTCACCAGTTTTTCCCTCAAGACGTCCTAATGGAAGACTTTAAAACTTAACACTGGCAACTCTCGACTCCTCCTGGGTTCAGCCTTTCTTTTGTAACTTTCGAAAAACAAATTAAATGACTTAAATAGACTAATTGTGTGATTTTACGACTATTTAACTAATATAAAAAATAAATTGTTTTGCATATATTTGAGTTCTTTTAAATATATTTCAATATCTTTCTTTTACAAGTTATATGTAAATTAGTTTGATATTTACAAGGTATATAAATATTTAACCATTAGGCTTTATTTACAAGGTTAAGTATATTTATATTAGTGGGAAATAATGCGGTATATTTCGAAGTTTTAATTACAGCCAGGTGACCGTGAGGGTGTACCTGTCCTCTCCCAAGTCTTATTAATGAAGAGGAAATATATTTACAAATTTACGATAATATCTAAAAAAAATTAGCGAATTATTAGAGTGATTAATGGACGATTATTACCTTAAATTAGAGTTTCTGATTAATATATATTTTTTAATGTATATAATTTCATATACATTATACTAGAGTTATAATACAGTATACATGAGGGTATACTGAACACAGGTTATACAGTATACTCAAGTTACGGGACTAGACGCGAGAATACAGTAATCTTACGAGTATACAGGTGTATTAAGGCTTGATGTATGGCAATTATCGCCTTACCTGTCCAAGCTGTTATATTGCCAATCAAAAAATCTATTTATCACTACTAAATAAATACAGGTTAATGAGGTAATTAACTTGTGTTGGTGGGATAATTATTAGCCTTCATGAGTCAATTACTTTTTCTCCAATAATGAGATAATTTATGTGTGTTGATGAGCAAATTAATACATACTGTTGAGCTAATTAATACCTACTGTTGAGCTAATTAATAATGATGAACTAAATAGTGTTAACAGCCGGTGGTTGTGTTGTGGCTGTACAGTACAGGTCAAATACCCGTTCTTCTCCTCAATACACGTAACACCCCGAACATTTTCTCGCGTTCAGGTACAACAGGTGTGGTATTTAAACATCCTGAGTTAATTGTTTGCTATATACTCCGCTTAACAACAATAGTAAAACCTCTATTAACGGACTATATGGAGAGAGAAGTTCGTTATATGGAAGTTTTACTGTACTACTACTACTACTAATACTACTACTACTAATACTACTACTACTACTACTACTACTACTACTACTACTACTAATACTACTACTACTACTACTACTACTACTACTACTACTACTACTACTACTACTACATACTACTACTAATTGGGGCCATATAATTCAAACTACTTACTTGTTATAGGGAAATAAAAGTATAAAATATAATATAGGATTTTGTATCTTATGTATCACTACTATAAGGTTGATTTTGTTATTTGTCTCTTGTTATTATTATCCTCGCTACTCATACACGGGGTTATAGATTTAGAGGTCGTCCATGTGTGTGTGTGTGTGTGTTCCTCATGATAAAGGATTTTACTCTCTATGTAACCAACTATTAAGGCATTTTTACGACGCTACTCTGACTGGTGAAAGGTTCTCTCACTGCCCCCCCTCCCTCCCCCCTCCCTCACCCCCCCCCTAAACTGATGACGTCAGAAGGCCCCTACACCTCCTTATTTAATTACGACACAAAATTGGCACTCTGGATGGCTTTCAAATTGCGCTGACACCTAACCTAACTTACCCTAACCAAACCAACCCTACCCACCTTAACCTAACCTAACCTAACCAGCCCTACCCACCCTACCCACCCTAACCTAACCTAACCTAACCTAACCAACCCTACCCACCCTAACATAACACAACCTAACCTAACCAACCCTACCCACCCTAATATAACCTAACCTTGAGGTGTTTAATCATCAGGGGAATTTAAGCCTAGGGTGCTTAATCTTCAGGTAATCCTACACCCAAACATGGTCATATTTAAAACACCAACAACGCGACACGACACACACACACCTGAAGGGCGGTAAATCCATCTATGTGTCCCGGCGGTCACACTTACCCGAGCCTACTACCACACTTTAAGAGCACTTAACACACTTTACGCACTACTTAACGGCTGCCATAAACCCACAACCCCCCCCCCCCCCCCCAGATCATCTCAGCAGTGACGCCCACACGCCCACCCCAGAAGTAGGTTATTCTTATAACAAAGGATCACTGTAGTACATGTTACCCAATTTTCGAAGTTTTTTTTAATCTGTCTGTCTTTCTCTCGGGTCGAATTCGCACACCTCTGGCCCCGGTCGGGTATTGTTGTTACCCGACCCATCTGCCAGTCATCTACCCACCTACTGTACCATCAATAGCTGCACAATTCACTAGCCAACACCCACATGTTGTACCCACCTGCGTGAGCCAGAAGAGCCTGTCTACAGAGGTCTGGGTGGCGAGGCAGACGGGGTAGATCCTGGTGAGGCGAGCGTACTGAGGCCCCGTGAACACATGGTCATGAGTCTTGTACCGTCTTTTGGCGTCCCACCGTCCCATCGCCTCGTCCACTACGAACCCTGAGCCTACTACCACGCCGGGAGGAGAGATGTTCTTCTGTTGTTTTCCTTCGGTGCCTCCGTCAGGGCGCGAGGTAGTCTCCGTGTTGATGGCTGCCGTCCGGAGGAAGGCGAGGTACTCTGTGTGATTGGTGGAGGAGAGAGCCGACGTCCAGGAGTGAGGGACGGCCTCTGGGATGACCACGCCCCCGCATCCCCCGCCGCCCACGCCCACGTCCTCACGCCCATGCATGAGACGCAGGGTGAGGAGGATGTTGCTGGTGGTGAGGGCGACGATGCTGAACATACCCACACCCCACACCTTGCACAGCATCTGTAACGAGACACAGGGGGAGTTAGTACGGTACACACACACACACACACACACACACACACACACACACACACACACACACACACACACACACCACAACACAAGAGAGCAGAAACAGTTCAGAGGACTAAACAGTTTTGAATTGGCTTCGTCTGGCCAGCGGCGAAGGGACAAGGAGGTGGAAGAGGAGGAAGAAGAGATGGAGGAAGGAAGAAGAGATGGAGGGAGGAAGAGCAAAGAAGGAGGGAGGGAAGGAGAGAGGGAGAGAGGGAATGGAAGCCTATCGAAATCATGTCCTTCCTTCCTTCCTTAAGACCTCTCCATCACCTGCCTTCAACCTCTTAAAAAAAATCTTATAAGCTTCCCCCTCTCTCCCCCCCCTTCCTCCCTATTCCCCTCCCTCTCATCCCCTCTCTCCCCCCCCTTCCTCCCTATTCCCCTCCCTCTCATCCCCCAACACATCCTCAAGACCCATTAACCTAAACCCTCCTCTACCCTCTTAACCCCCCCCACCCCCACCAATCCCCCACCCTTAAAAAAATTCTCCCCCTCCCCCCCACCCACTCACACACACCCCCACCCCCTCACACACCCCCACCCCCTCACACACCTCCCCACCCCCTCACACACCTCCCACCCCCTCACACACCCCCCACCCCCTCACACACCCGCACCCCCTCCTTCTCAAAATAAATAAATACAAAAAGTTACTTCGCTCACCAAAAAATAACACAATTAAAAAAAAAAAATTCTCCAAACGACCAGACAAAGACCCCATAAGGACCTAGGACCTACCCATCCCCTCCCCCCTCTCCTCTCCTCTCCTACCCTGTCTGAGGAGGAGGTGGAGGAGGAGGACGAAGAGGACAAGGAGGAGACAACGAAGAGAAGACGAAGAGGAGAGACAAGGAGAGAAAAAATATAGTAAGATAATTATTAATAAAAAAAACATTAATAAGACTGGAATATAAGGTGGAGTGTGTGTGTGTGTGTGTGTGTGTGTGTGTGTGTGTGTGTGAGGGAAGTGTGTGTGTGTGTGTGTGTGTGTCTCTGTGTGTGGGTGTGTGTGTGTGTGAATTATATAATGATGACGTCACACTCTTAAATTGACTCTTTCCCTCTCAAAAAAATTTAAAAATAAAAATCCGATGACATGAACAACGAATATCAGAAACATATGCCGATGACAGCACCCCGATGACAGCACCCCGATGACAACACCCCGATGACAGCACCCCGATGACAGCACCCCGATGTCAGCAGCCCGCGCCTTCCCCGATGACATATGACATTTGCTTCTCGGATTTCAAAATTGGTTTCCGATTACGAAAGACAGATAATACAATTTAAATAAAAGTTAATTGAATTTTTTTTAAATTAATCGATTAATCATATTACAAAGACTTACAGATTAATAGGATTACTACTATCATCACTACCACCACCCTCACCCCTTCTACCACCACCCTCACCACCCTCACCCCTTCTACCACCACCCTCACCACCCTCACCCCTTCTACCACCACCCTCACCACCCACCACCCTCACCACAACAACCACCATCCCCACTACCACCCCCACGTACATCTCCTCAGCGAATATATGGGAGGCAAAGCATCATACACCCCCGCCCACCTCTTCTCCACCCACTCCCGCCCACCTCTTCTCCACCCACCCCCGCCCACCATACCTCTCTCATAACCTACGGCCATTAACTTCCTCGTATCTTCCTCTGCCGACAAAAGACTGACGTTCTGACAGGTTTACGTCATCGGAGATATTCTTAAAAGTTCGTCTTGTTTGTGAGAAGGAAGAGAGAGAGAGAGAGAGAGAGAGAGAGAGAGAGAGTAAACTGGTCGGTTAGTTAACGAGTCGAGGACATAGACATTCATTTTTTTTTTTATGTTTACGTTTTTTGGCGGGAAGCGGAATGGCAAGCGTCCGTCCCACTACGTCAAAAAAAAATACGAGTGTTCTAATCTCCGTGAAAATGGGTGAAAGAAAATAAAATAGAAATACAAAAAAAAAGTTACTGATGTCGATTATAACCAACAGCAAGTGATTAAAAGTGACGTATAATTTACAGATTTTGGGACGAAAGGTAGAAGTATGTGTGTGTGTGTGTGTGTACAGAGAGAAACAACGAGAGACCAAAAGAAAACGAAAAAAACCGAAAGAACGAGAGAACGAAAGAAAGAGAACGAAAGAAAGAATGAAAGAGAACAAAAATGAACGAAAGAATAGAGAACAAGACAACGAAAGAACGAAATAGAGAACAAAAGACAACGAAAGAGAAAACGAAAGAAAGACAGAACGAAAGACAGACCGAACGAGACAGACACCATAAGCACAAGTGTAGGCGATATCATTACTAGCCACGAGGTTCTTCAGGTAGCTAATGCTGACAGTCACCACACACCTCCTGACAGTCACCACACACCTCCTGACAGTCACTGCACACCTCCTGACAGTCACTGCACACCTCCTGACAGTCACCACACACCTCCTGACAGTCACCACACACCTTCTGACAGTCACCACACACCTCCTGACAGTCACTGCACACCTCCTGACAGTCACCACACACCTCCTGACAGTCACCACACACCTCCTGACAGTCACTGCACACCTCCTGACAGTCACCACACACCTCCTGACAGTCACTGCACACCTCCTGACAGTCACCACACACCTCCTGACAGTCACTGCACACCTCCTGACAGTCACCACACACCTCCTGACAGTCACTACAGACTATATCAGACATGTTTGTACCCCTCCATCCATAGTTCCCACCCATATCACTGTAGTTCCCACCATGTCACTGTAGTTCCCACCCATGTCACTGTAGTTCCCACCATGTCACTGTAGTTCCCACCATGTCACTGTAGTTCCCACCCATGTCACTGTAGTTCCCACCATGTCACTGTAGTTCCCACCCATGTCACTGTAGTTCCCACCCATGTCACTGTAGTTCCCACCCATGTCACTGTAGTTCCCACCATGTCACTGTAGTTCCCACCCATGTCACTGTAGTTCCCACCCATGTCACTGTAGTTCCCACCCATGTCACTGTAGTTCCCACCCTTTCAGTGAACTTCAGGAAAAACGATCGCTACTGTGGCTCAGGAGTTCACAGCTGTTAAAACTCTCAGAACTCCCAGCGACTTGTGATTTCAGAGTTGAGTTCTTCCTCTTATCCTTCTTCCTTCTCCTACTCCTCTTCTTCTTCCTCCCCCCTCCTCTTCTCTCCCTTCCTCTTCCTCCTCTTCTCCCCCCTTCCTCCCCTCCTCTTCTCTCCCTTCCTCTTCCTCCTCTTCTCCCCCCTTCCTCCCCCTCCTCTTCTCTCCCTTCCTCTTCCTCCTCCCCCCTCATCTTCTCCCCCTTCCTCTTCCTCCTCCCCCCTCCTCTTCTCCCCCTTCCTCCCCTTCCTCTTCTCTCCCTTCCTCATCCTCCTCCCCCCTCCTCTTCTCCCCCTTCCTCCTCCTCCTCCCACACCTAAATGGGTTTTCTTCTTGCATCACCATTTAGGTTAGGTTAGGTTAGGTCAGGTTAGGTTAGGTTAGGTTAGGTGAATTGCGTAAATAACAACTAAGAGGAGGAAGAGGAAGATAAGGAGGAAGAGGAGGACGAGGAAGAAGAGGAGGAGGAAGAAGACCAAGGAGAGAAAGAAGAAGAAGAAGAGAAACAAGAGGAAGAGGACACCCACACACACAACTCTTTTAGGCGAGACGGATTCTAAGTTTCAAGACGAACTGGTTGTGTCACTTAAGGCTGAGACAAGAGTTTAACAAGAGAAATGACTGTATGAAGAGATAGGTAAAGTCCTCCCACACACACACACACACACACACACACACACACACCTGTATTTCATTAGGACACAGACACACAAGATCACCTGTCCACATAGTACATTATCCTGCAACGCCCTAAAATACTCTCTCTCTCTCTCTCTCTCTCTCTCTCTCTTTTCTCTCTCTCTCTTTTATATCTATCTATCTATCTATCTGTCTAGAACTGTAGTGGGGTATTCATTTGTTATGCTCGTGGCGCCGTCCAGTAATTGGTCTGTGTCTGTGTCTGTCTGTAATTATTTCCCTTGAGAAGATGAATGGCCAGAGATAAGAGTCTTGGGTTCCAGCAGACAGGCAGGCAGACAGACAGACAGACAGACAGACAGAGAGCAACAGTAATGCCGGGGTAAACATCAACAAGTATTATGCAAATTGTATGCAAATTACAATACTGATTTGCTCTCGTTAACAACTTTATGAGAGTCAACGAAGGTCTATAGCAACACAGACGGCTTACAACAACAAGAACAGTCCAATAAAGTAATATGTATGTATGTATGTATGTATGTATGTAGTGATAGGTGTTTTTTAAGCCTACATTAAGTAAAGGTAAGGTAAGGTAAGGTAAGGTAAGGTAAGGTAAAATTAAGTAAGATTAGATTAAATTAAGGTAATTAATCCTTAGGTAATCCTCCAATTTTACTCATAACTCAAAACAGACCTAAAAAAAATATATATAAAAACCCTAAATTTCAGCTACAAATTTTAAACACATTTTTTTTAATAAATATAAATCTCACTCACAACACAAGGCTGAACCAATTGACATATATAAAAAGACCACCACAACCCCCCCAAGCCATTGTTTACTAGAAATCATTTAATTGAACTACCAGGGTGATCAGGTGAATAAAAAAAAAGGTAAAATAAAAAGGTAAAGTCCCCAGGTATAAAATATTAATTAATGGATCTTTTCACCTGGGTGTAAATTGTCGTGTTATGAATTAATGAGATATTAAGCCTTTGGACAACACAACATACCAGTAGCCTACCTGTAATACCAGTAGCCTACCTGTAATACCAGTAGCCTACCTGTTATACCAGTAGCCTACCTGTTATACCTGCATTATACCTGTAGCGTCACTATACAGGATGAAATTGTACTTATAAATTGTCACCTGAAGATTAGTTTCCCAAGATTATTTCACCTTAAGATTAAACACGTTAGTGCCATCTAACGTAACCTAACCAAACCTAATCTAATCTAACCTTATCTAATTTATCCTAACCTAACCACACCCCCCCCCCCCAGGTAGCGTTAGGGTGTTTAATCATCAGGTGAATTAAGCTAGGGTGCTAAATCTTCAGGTAATAGCCTCATAATATACTACAAAAAATATATATTCGTAAAAAATAGACCTAATACAGCTTTTTTTTTGCCTCCCAGATACCATGAAGTGATGATGGCGTCAGATTATGATAATGTCATCTAAACTTTATTAAGGTCGTAAATCCCATATGATCTAGCGACTTAAGAACACTCAACCATCCATCACACAACAGATCAACACAGACCTTCCAACAGGAGTGTGTGTGGTGGACGTCTTTCTTCCTCACCACACTCAACCATCCATCACACAACAGATCAACACAGACCTTCCAACAGGAGTGTGTGTGGTGGACGTCTTTCTTCCTCACCACACTCAACCATCCATCACACAACAGATCAACACAGACCTTCCAACAGGAGTGTGTGTGGTGGACGTCTTTCTTCCTCACCATCTTCCTTCATCTTCTTTATTGGAGAGATATTTTTTTTTTTTATAAAACTCTTCCAACTTTTTATTTTTCAAAACAAACATGTCGTCTCTTAGAACATTTTATCCTCTCTCTTGCCTTCCCTCTTCCCTCTCCCCCGTCCTCTCTCCCTCCTATACTCTCTCCCTATCCTCCCTCACAAGGCCAGTGAGATAAAACGGAAAAATTATTCGATAATCCTGTATAATTGTTCACCGTTTAGGGAGATAACGACACTAGTTCCTCCCTTTAGTAGCTGAATCTCTCCCTCCCTACCTCTCCCTGTCTCCCTCCCCCTTCCTGTCTCCCTCCCTACCTCTCCCTCCCCCTTCCTGCCTTCCCTTCCTCTTCCTCCTCCCCTTCCTGCCTGAAGGAAAACTGTCCAAACTCTCTCTCTCTCTCTCTCTCTCTCTCTCTCTCTCTCTCTCTCTCTTGGTGGTTTGGAAGGACGGGAGGACGGGAGGACGACGTGGGGGAGAGAGAGAGAGAGAGAGAGAGAGAGAGAGAGAGAGAGAGTTGGAAAGGGGGGAAGTTGTGAGTTTTCCGTCAGGTAGAAGGGCAGGAGGGAGAAGGGGGGGGGAGGATGGAGGGATGGAAGGTGGGAAGGGGAGGGAGGGAAGGAGGGCAGGAGGGAAGGAGAGCAGGAGGGAAGGAGAGCAGGAGGGAAGGAGGGCAGGAGGGAAGGGAAGGAAGCCAGATTTTCCGGTTGACTTACAACACACAGTCTATGGTTTAGGGAGTTTGTTTTAAGCAAAAACAAAACTCTTTCAACTTTCTCGCTAAAACTTTCTCAACTCATCCCTCAAAAACTTTCCACCTTTCTTTCCCAGCAAACACTCTAGCTTTCCCACGGGATAAAAAATACCTCAAAAAATATAAACAGACTTTTCCCGCTAAAATACGCCTCAGTTTTCCCGCCAAAACCTTTAAGCTGGTCCTGACACGCTGGTGTTCCAGATTCCATCCACCGTTTTATCAACTGAAGTCAAAATAACCTTCGTTCACAGAGTAGAATAATTCACAAAACCATTTCCTTTTTACGACAAGAGAAACTCTCACAAAATAAATGGACTTCCACCCAAACGCACCTGATTCCCAATCGGGGGAGTTGCAAACGCGTCCATATTTTCGCGCCAAAACCGTGGCTTTTGTCGATAGCTGACACTGTTGGCGGGAAAAGAGCAGCTACCTAGGGATGATCACCGCCACACCGAGGCTGACCCTCCCTCGTGGGCGGGCAGGTCGAGGGATAAACAAAAAAAGGTCTCCCCACACGACAAAATCCCACCATAAAAATAACAAAAGGTCAACGTAAACTCGCCCACATTATCGCCAAAGTGGAGGGTTTTATTTACAGTTGGGATTTCATACAAGAGGATTTTGTACAACTGAAAACTGTTTGATGGGATTTATATCACACTAGAAACTATATGAAGGGATATTTTGGGTAATAGAAACAGCTTAATGGGATTTTTTTTACCGCTAGAACCTGTCTGGCGGGATTATATTGCTAGGATTTATAAAACTTCATTACCTCAGTCGCAGGATCTTTCTCTACTGAGTATCTTATCTAATGGTAGGTGGAAAAATGGTACCACAGACTAGACAACTCCCCCCCTACCCCCCACAACCCTCACCCTACCCTCCCCTATCATCCCACTAACCTCTCCCTATCTCCCCCCTAACCTCCCCCCCCCCTCCTGTGCTAGATGGATCAGTTATACCAGAAACTAGACAACACCCCCTTCCCTTCTGCCCCCCCCCCCTCCTGTGGTAGGTGGATCGGCTGTGGTGAATGTCTTGCAGGAGCCCATAACATCTTCCAGTTTCCTCACGAGTTGCGCTGGTCCATTACGGGCCGATTTCCTGTCTAATAGACGCCTATTCCGGTGAACGGCTTCTCTCCCGTCCTGCCTGGAACAAGCTGATGGACGCCGGGAATGGACTGGAATCCTGGACTGTTCCCAGATGACCGGATTCTTGCCTTCTGGAGTTAAGTAATCGATGGCTGGAATGGACTGGAATCCTGGAGAGCAGAGTTTCCTCATATGACCGAATTCTTGCCTTCTGGAATTAACTAAAGGCAGATCGAGGTCTGGAAAGTAACTGGAATCCTGGAATACATTTTTTTCTCAAACGACAAGATTCCTGCCATCTGGAATTAACTGATCGATGCTTGGAATAAAATAGCAACCTCGACTGTTCCTAAATGAGTGGATTCCTGGTTTCTGGAACTGACTGGAATTAGCTGGATCCTGATGGACGGTTAGACTGAAACTGACTTTCCTAAAAGCATCATTGTTACCATAAAAAATGACTGTATTCTTTCTCTCTCTTGGAACTGACTCGATCGGTTGGATTGTGTAGTTGACAGGAAGTGGTTTACTGCCTGGAAGTGTATGTATAAAACGGTTCCTCCAAGACCAGACGCACGAAGCAGCCACAGGATAAACAAGACAGGAATGAAACACGACTCGTAACCTACAACACTGAGGTCAGCAGCAGTAAATACTGACCCGTTAACTGGCTATTTGTAGTCCTCTCAAACAACCTCTACCTGATATACGCTATGACCCCCTTTTAAGCCCCCCCTCCCCCCGCTGCACTCTCAACGATCATTTACTGTGTGTGTGTGAGCGTTTTAAATACCTCATCACCTCAGGATTCTTTCATGCACCAACACAGTAAATTTTTCGAGCTTATAAAATACCGAAAACTAAAATACTAAACCACGAAAACACCACAAATAAACCCTGGACGGTGAATATTTATAAACACTCGTATCTACAAACACAAGAAATTACCCAAACTTTAATTAACTCGGTACATGCCTCAAAGACCAACGAACGAAACAAAATAAAAATAAACAATGAATAAAGGAAATAATAGCAGTCTCCCCTGGATCAAAACGACAACTTCATCAGTGGTGTTCGATCCTTTCCGAAATAAATGGCGCGCAATTTTGTAAACAAACCCCGAGATTTAACTGAACGATGTACTGTATAGTGACTTTGTATACTAGTTTCTTCCAATATTAATCGTTTTATAATGAAAAATAATGAAAAACAATGAAAATACAATACAAACAGAAGTATTTACATCAAAGAAAACCAATATATCTAATCCCTGGGCCGGAGAGAAACGACAATTCGTAATCCCTCGTACGATACTTTACGGGAAAATGTCCTAGGTTAATACAAATGAACTTGGGATAATAATGAGAAACGCGATGGGCGGTTTATATTTTCGATGTATATCTAATGGTTACGTCAGCCTGCAGGAATGTATATAATTTATATGAAAATATGTAAACCAGAAGAGACGGGGTTGATAATCTGCTGTGGAGAGAGAGAGAGAGAGAGAGAGAGAGAGAGAGAGAGAGAGAGAGAGAGAGAGAGAGAGAGAGAGTATCCCATATACTTCAAATTCTCTTTTAAATCTTTGTCATTAAATTCTCTTAATCTATTTCAAAAGACTAAACACACATACAGTCTTAAAGTCATTACAGTATAACAGTTATTATCATCTCCTTTATGTAACCTCGTTGTAATGTAGAGAATTTCTTGTATATAACTTGTATTTAGTGTATTATACGAGGCGGCGTTTAGGTAAGGTAAGGTAAGGTTAGGTAAGGTAAGGTAAGGTAAGGTAAGGTTAGGTTAGGTAAGGTAAGGTTAGGTTAGGTTAGGTTAGGTTAGGTAAGGTAAGGTAAGGTAAGGTAAGGTTAGGTTAGGTAAGGTTAGGTTAGGTAAGGTAAGGTTAGGTTAGGTAAGGTAAGGTTAGGTTAGGTAAGGTAAGGTAAGGTAAGGTAAGGTAAGGTAAGGTTAGGTTAGGTAAGGTTAGGTTAGGTAAGGTAAGGTAAGGTAAGGTAAGGTTAGGTTAGGTTAGGTAAGGTAAGGTAAGGTTAGGTTAGGTAAGGTAAGGTAAGGTAAGGTTAGGTTAGGTTAGGTAAGGTAAGGTAAGGTAAGGTAAGGTTAGGTTAGGTTAGGTAAGGTAAGGTAAGGTAAGGTAAGGTAAGGTTAGGTTAGGTAAGGTAAGGTAAGGTTAGGTTAGGTAAGGTTAGGTAAGGTAAGGTTAGGTTAGGTTAGGTAAGGTAAGGTAAGGTAAGGTAAGGTTAGGTAAGGTAAGGTAAGGTAAGGTTAGGTTAGGTTAGGTAAGGTAAGGTAAGGTAAGGTAAGGTAGGTTAGGTAAGGTAAGGTAAGGTAAGGTAAGGTAAGGTTAGGTTAGGTAAGGTAAGGTAAGGTTAGGTAAGGTAAGGTTAGGTTAGGTAAGGTAAGGTAAGGTAAGGTTAGGTAAGGTAAGGTAAGGTTAGGTAAGGTAAGGTAAGGTAAGGTAAGGTAAGGTAAGGTAAGGTTAGGTAAGGTAAGGTTAGGTAAGGTAAAGTTAGGTAAGGTAAGGTAAGGTATGGTAAGGTAAGGTAAGGTAAGGTTAGGTAAGGTAAGGTTAGGTAAGGTATGGTAAGGTTAGGTAAGGTAAGGTAAGGTAAGGTAAGGTTCGTGCTAAAGAGCTCCAATTATATTACCAGGTGTCTAATCATCAGGTGGTCCAGGCGGCACACCTGTACCGCATTCAGGTAACATTTGCTGAACGTCCCCTCCCCCCCCCCCCCCCCCATGAATTACCTGTACTGAATAAAGGTTTAGATTCCATTAACTAATCAAGAATCGGTTAACCAGGATTCTTTCTTTTAATTGGCTATCAGTTGTAAGAGCTGATTGGTTGGGAGGAGGGGAGGGTAGTATAGAACACCTTGATTGCGATTGGCTGAGCATGTGCCTTAATGCCTCTGATTGGGGCTGTGCTTGCATATATCTTAGCTGTGATTGGCTGAGAAGGTGAGGTGAGGTGAGCTTCTCTAGTGGATTATATATGTGGACTTGAGCTCCCAGATTATGATTGGTTGAGAACATAAGCATCTTGATTATGATTGGCCGAGTTGAGAAGCATCTTGACAGTGATTGGACAAATCCGACGTGTCAGCTGCTCGTAATATGATTATCTATTTTCACTACTAGGACTATCTATCTGTCTATCGATTGTATCTATCTATCTATCTATCTATCTATCTGGCACCAGCTCCGCCACCAAAACCACATGGCACTGGACGATGCTGGCACCCTCCTTCAAACGCCCACTTACAATGGCACTTCTCTTACCAATTCAGCGAGGCACCTCATCAGGGCGGTTGGCAACACTGTCCTCCCTCCCGTTCCGTCTATCTAAAATATATTCCTCCCTCCCGTCTGTCTAAACTGTCTCCCTCTCTGCCTCCCTCCCGTCTGTCTAAACTGTCTCCCTCTCTGCCTCCCTCCCGTCTGTCTAAACTGTCTCCCTCTCTGCCTCCCTCCCGTCTGTCTAAACTGTCTCCCTCTCTGCCTCCCTCCCTTCTGTCTAAACTGTCTACCTCTCTACCTCCCTCCCTTCTGTCTAAACTGTCTCCCTCTCTGCCTCCCTCCCTTCTGTCTAAACTGTCTCCCTCTCTACCTCCCTCCCTTCTGTCTAAACTGTCTACCTCTCTACCTCCCTCCCTTCTGTCTAAACTGTCTCCCTCTCTGCCTCCCTCCCTTCTGTCTAAACTGTCTCCCTCTCTACCTCCCTCCCTTCTGTCTAAACTGTCTACCTCTCTACCTCCCTCCCTTCTGTCTAAACTGTCTCCCTCTCTACCTCCCTCCCTTCTGTCTAAACTGTCTACCTCTCTACCTCCCTCCCTTCTGTCTAAACTGTCTCCCTCTCTGCCTCCCTCCCTTCTGTCTAAACTGTCTCCCTCTCTACCTCCCTCCCTTCTGTCTAAACTGTCTCCCTCTCTACCTCCCTCCCTTCTGTCTAAACTGTCTACCTCTCTACCTCCCTCCCTTCTGTCTAAACTGTCTCCCTCTCTACCTCCCTCCCTTCTGTCTAAACTGTCTACCTCTCTACCTCCCTCCCTTCTGTCTAAACTGTCTCCCTCTCTGCCTCCCTCCCTTCTGTCTAAACTGTCTCCCTCTCTACCTCCCTCCCTTCTGTCTAAACTGTCTCCCTCTCTGCCTCCCTCCCTTCTGTCTAAACTGTCTACCTCTCTACCTCCCTCCCTTCTGTCTAAACTGTCTCCCTCTCTACCTCCCTCCCTTCTGTCTAAACTGTCTACCTCTCTACCTCCCTCCCTTCTGTCTAAACTGTCTCCCTCTCTGCCTCCCTCCCTTCTGTCTAAACTGTCTCCCTCTCTACCTCCCTCCCTTCTGTCTAAACTGTCTCCCTCTCTGCCTCCCTCCCTTCTGTCTAAACTGTCTCCCTCTCTACCTCCCTCCCTTCTGTCTAAACTGTCTCCCTCTCTACCTCCCTCCCTTCTGTCTAAACTGTCTCCCTCTCTACCTCCCTCCCTTCTGTCTAAACTATCTCCCTTACTCTCCCGTCTGCTCCCTGTCCCTCCTCCTGTCTGTAATTCCCCATAAATCCAGGTGACAGAAATTTCCAAGTTTTACCGTCAACTCCATTTTAATTCGTTTAATTGGTAATGTGGGGACGTATCTTCACTATTTTACAGGGAACGATGAGTAAAGATGGCGGAGGAAGTGCTGTGAGACAGTACCTTGATATATTACTTTAGGTGTGTGAGGGAGGGGGTGGGTGGGTGGGTCTCTTAGTCTGTATGTTTTCTTCTCAAGCCTTCATCCTCTCCCCCTCGTTCTTCTCCCCTTATCTCTTTCTTTTCCTCCTCCCCCACTTCCTCCTCCCCTCCCCTCACCCCCCCCCCTCCCTCTCTCACAATAACCATAACAAGAACAGCCCGGTGTTGATGACGTCACCATAACAATAATCTCAGTTGAAATTGTGATGGCGGCAGCAAACTTCCTCTACTACCCTCCCTACCTCCATATCTCCCTACCTCCCTTCCCTACCCTCCCTTACCTACCCTCCCCTCCTTCCCTCCCTTACCTTCCCTCTTCTCCCTACCTTACCTACCCTCCCTCCCTCCTTACTCTTACCTCCTCTCCCTTCCTTTTCACCTACCTCTTACCTACCTACCTTCCTCCCCACCCACCTACCTTCCTCCCCACCCACCTACCTTCCTCCCCACCCACCTTCCCTTCCTCCCCACCCACCTACCTTCCTCCCCACCCACCTACCTTCCTTCCTCCCCACCCACCTACCTTCCTCCCCACCCACCTACCTACCTTCCTCCCCACCCACCTACCTTCCTCCCCACCCACCTACCTGTCTGCCTGCATGCCATCTCTCCCTCAGGTAATAAACGTAAAGGGTTTCGCGATTTGCCCAAATGCGAAGGAATGAAATTGGCGATCGTTTGAGATATTATTCGCGATTTCCATCGTTGGCTGGTGGTGGCTAGTGGTGGCAGGTGGTGGCTATCGGTGGCGGCTATTGGTGGTGGTAGCTAGTGGTGGTGGTAGCTGGTGGTGGTGGTAGCTAGTGGTGGCAGGTGGTGGCTATCGATGGCGGCTATTGGTGGTGGTGGCTACTGGTGGTGGTGGCTACTGGTGGTGGTAGCTAGTGCTGGCCAGTGGTGGTGGCTGGCAAGACTACTGCTTCCCTGCGTTACAACATACGAGGCAATACAGTGACATTTACAACTGTTGAGGAACGACTTACTATTTACAGATGAAATTTACAAGTTCCTCGTAAATTACCTGTGATTTACGATAATTACCCCTACAGTAATTGCTGCCGTTTACACTTTTATGTTTGTTCAACGCCCTGACTGTTGAATATAAAAGACCTATAATGGTCCTAATTTGCATAAAAATACATAGAGACGATTACTCCAGCGGTTTGTGTGTGTGTGTTTGCTTAGTGACAGGTCAATCAAGGTCAAAGGTCACAGCTTCGGCGAGAGAGAGAGAGAGAGAGAGAGAGAGAGAGAGAGAGAGAGAGAGAGAGAGAGAGAGAGAGAGAGAGAGAGAGCCTAGTTCATAACACGTGATGGACTCCCTGTCTCCCTGTTTCTCTTCCTACTTCCCTCCCTCCTTGCCTGTCTCCCTGTTTCTCTTCCTACTTCCCTCCCTCCCTGTTTCCCTTCCTACTTCCCTCCCTCCTTGCCTGTCTCCCTGTTTCTCTTCCTACTTCCCTCCCTCCATCTGCTCCCCAATAATAATGAAAATG
This sequence comes from Homarus gammarus, assembly GCA_958450375.1. Lineage (NCBI taxonomy): Eukaryota > Metazoa > Arthropoda > Malacostraca > Decapoda > Nephropidae > Homarus > Homarus gammarus. Next base: position 1,048,765 of record CAUDMG010003229.1, read on the forward strand.
GAATTCACATTTCGCCATAATACAAGTAACAGAACTGGCGACTGTTGATATTTAATATTTGCAATAAATCGCGACTCACAACAATGTACCGACTGCATTTCCCGATTATTGAAGTAGATATGATTTGGAAATTCGCAAAGACATAAATTGGAACTTTGAAATAAATTTCCATTGGAATTTCGCGACTGTGAGAACAACGGACATAATTTGAATAATAGAAATGGCGATTGTTGGGAGCATATTCCCCAAAATTCAGAGGAAAGTTTGTCTAATGAAATTCGCCATTTGCAATAATGCATGCAAAGGCGTTCGCGAATCTCAGGAGCTTCTGAGGACCCGGCGTCTGTGTGAGGAACTTAAACAAAACTGTCTCTGTCAGGTGGGTCTACAGAAGGTTCCTCGTGTAGGCTGCGGTTCCCTAAATAACTCTAATATAACATTGGTGAGCTAATTACCTCAGTATATTCCATTCAACTGATTAAAAACAGCTGGCTTAAGCTCTTGAAGCAATCTGGTATAATGAGCGGAGGGTGTGTGTGTGTGTGTGGATAGTGCTAGTTTTAAACCCTTTACATTAAACCTAACCTAACCTAACCTAACCTGACCTGACCTAACCTGACCTGACCTAACCTAACCTAACTTGTTATGATCTTATATGAGCAACCGGTTACACACGCTGTAATGAGAGGGAGGGAGGGGGGGGGGTGAAGGAAGGGGGAGGGGAGGGGGGTGGAAGGGGGAGCACCGTGGCATAATGAACAGCACTAAACAAGCTCCAGGTTCGAATCCCGGCACCCTGATAGTTCAATTAGTGAAGACAATATGCACGTAAACTTCTTGGTGTAGCTGGCATATTTACGACAGGGGGGGGGGGCGGGGGGGGGGGAGGGGGGCGGGGGGGGGGAGGGGGGCGGGGGGGGGTTTAGGAGGGATGGAAAGAGGCAGACAATGTGATGTAGTTAAGAAATAAAGTAACGTCAGCTCTCATCCCTCCCCCCCCCCACCGATGTCAGCCCCACCCCGACTTCATATCAGTTCTCAATCACTTTAATGTCAGCTCCCCACGACCTCATGTTAGCTCCCCAACCTAACGTCAGCCCCACGACCTCATGTCAGCTCCCCAACCTAACGTCAGCCACACGACCTCATGTTAGCTCCCCAACCTAACGTCAGCCCCACGACCTCATGTTAGCTCCCCAACCTAACGTCAGCCCCACGACCTCATGTTAGCTCCCC
>CAUDMG010003229.1:1052500-1257500 GCA_958450375.1 Homarus gammarus
TTAGTATGTTAACGTAGCTACTTACTGTTACGTAGTGTTGGTTATTGTTACTTTTAGTGTGTTCAGTAAAGGGGATATATATATATACTTACCTTCGTAGATACTTTTCACGATATATCATTGAGTATTTAAATTTTCTGCTACTTTTATATCAATTAAAGTAAAAGTTTGAGGAGAAAAATGATACTTTTACTTAAATTAGGTCTTGTATGTGTTCCGGATGTTGTGTTACTTGCAGCCATAGAGTCTTGCAGGTTGCCATGGTGATGTATTCCGTCACTATCGAGTCAACCAATCAATGACAGAGGGTACTGCTGGCGAGTCAACCAATCATGACAGAGGGTACTGCTGGCGAGTCAACCAATCATGACAGAGGGTACTGCTGGCGAGTCAACCAATCATGACAGAGGGTACTGCTGGCGAGTCAACCAATCAGCAGACAGTTTTATTTCCCCTGCCAAATTCCCCCGCCCCCAATAATAACACAACACATTCTTTCACTGTACGTTAATTGTCAGTTTATATATGAACTTCCAATGGTAAATAATTAAATAAAAATACGATAGCCGATATATTGCTGATAATCGGGCGAAAATAAACAACTATTCACATTAGGTTCAGGAAAGGTCATTATTTTCACAACACTCGAACGTCCAATATCTAGGTTAATGTTGATTACCTACATGAACAGTTTTGCTTAATGATTTTAGTGTGAGTTATCGCAGGTGTCAGGGCAGGTGTCAGGACAGGTGTGGTGTGGCAGACCCGCTTAATCTCACATCAAAGGACACAGCCAATGCTAAATGGATCTGGGTAAGGTTTGGTTTGGTTAAGTTGTGTCACAGTACCAGGTGGAGACTGTTGGCAGCCCTGGGTAGCATTAATGTTATTGTTGGCAGCCTTGATGAGTGTTGGCAGCCCTGGGTAGCATTAATGTTATTGTTGGCAGCCCTGATGAGTGTTGGCAGCCCTGGGTAGCATTAATGTTATTGTTGGCAGTCCTGGAGAGTGTTGGCAGCCCTGGGTAGCATTAATGTTATTGTTGGCAGCCTTGATGAGTGTTGGCAGCCCTGGGTAGCATTAATGTTATTGTTGGCAGCCCTGGAGAGTGTTGGCAGCCCTGGGTAGCATTAATGTTATTGTTGGCAGTCCTGGAGAGTGTTGGCAGCCCTGCAGGACGTAGATATTGTGGTGGATGGTTCAATAAATTTCAGATACAATGTTATGTTGGCATTACTGTTAGACCATCCTCCCTCTTCCCTTTCCTTCCTCTCTCCCTCTCTCTATCTTACTTCTCTCTCTCTCTCTCTCTTTACTCCCAATAATCATCACCTTCTTCCTCTTCGTTTCTTCTTCTTACCCCCCCCCCCCCCCCCAAAATAAAACACTTGAAAATTTCGTCATAAAAATGCACTCCCCAAAAAAATCACAAATGGTGCTCATATTTTTTCAATCATTAATAAATCAATGTCAATAATAATTAAAAAAAAAACATGAAAAAATTAAAAATCACGAGTATAATATCATGTCACTCGTATATATAAAAATAAAAATAAAATATTCCTTAATTAAATAGAATCAAATACAGGTAAGGCCAATATTAATTAAAATTCTACACCGGCATTAACTCGACCTAAAAGTATATAAAAAAATATTAAATAAAAATAAAAAATAAATAAAATCTAATTTATTGTCAATTTTACCAGAATTTTTATTAAAGAATTCTTCACCAGAAATTAAATACTATAATATTAACAGGGTGTAGAGGGGGTGTGGGTGTGGAGGGTGGGTGTGGTGGGTGGGGGGGTGGGTGTGGGGGGGTGGGTGTGGGGGGTGTGGGTGTGGGGGGTGTGGGTGTGGGGGGTGTGGGGATGTGGAGGGTGTGTGGGTGTGGAGGGTGTGGGTGTGGAGGGTGTGGGTGTGGGGGGTGTGGGTGTGGGGGGTGTGGGTGTGGGGGGTGTGGGGGGTGTGGGTGTGGGGGGTGTGGGGGTGTGGCGGGTGTGGGGGTGTGACGGGTGTGTGGGTGTGGGGATGTGGAGGGTGTGTGGGTGTGGAGGGTGTGGGTGTGGAGGGTGTGGGTGTGGGGGGTGTGGGTGTGGGGGGTGTAGGTGTGGGGGGGGTGTGGGTGTGGGGGGTGTAGGTGTGGGGGGGGTGTGGGTGTGGGGGGTGGTGTGTGGAGGGTGTGGGTGTAGAGGGTGTGGGTGTGGGGGGTGTGGGTGTTGGGGGTGTGGGTGTGGGGGGTGTGGGGGTGTGGCGGGTGTGGGTGTGGGGGGTGTGGGTGTGGGGGGTGTGGGGGTGTGGCGGGTGTGGGGGTGTGACGGGTGTGTGGGTGTGGGGATGTGGAGGGTGTGTGGGTGTGGAGGGTGTGGGGGTGTGGAGTAGGAGGGGACACCAGAGGGAGGAGGTGGAGGTCGATTTGGGAGGAGAATTTGGTGAAAGAATGACGATTTGGAGGCAGACCTTGAAGTGGGATTAGGAGGGAGGGAGGGAGGGAGGGAAAGAGAGAGGGAGGGAGGGAGTCAATCTTGAAGGTGAGATACCCTAGAATAGTGGGAGGGAGGGAGGGAGGAAAAGGAGGGAGGAAGGGAGGGAGGGATAACCGATATTGGAGAAAATGTGCCGATTACTGGGGAAGAGGAGGAGCAGGAGGAGGAGGAAGAAGAGGAGGAGGAAGAAGAGGAGGAAGAAGAAGAAGAAGAGGAAGAGGAGCCATTATCCTCCTTTATACAAGATCATTAAATGCGATGTTTTTTCCTTCCGTTAATTGAACCACAACAGACGATCCTCCCTATATAACAGACCAAGAGATCAACAGAGAAGGGCTAACAGATGGTCTCTCTCTCTCTCTCTCTCTCAAAACACGATTTCTAATTATTCTTTCAGCAGCATCTGTCAGCTCTATAAGTACCAATCCTGACTGACTGATTTGGTCAACGCAATTTACTCACTCACTCACTCACTCACGGAGAGAACTTTCTGACCAAACAATGCCCATGTAAAGTAGCTTATTTCTCGGTGTGTGTGGTGTGTGTGTGTGTGTGTGTGTGACCTTCATTCCGACACGACCACCATCAATAATGTTCACGCGGTTCTTTATCAGCAAAAGGTCACACCATTGCTCTTACTAAAGCTGCTAGTAGTAGTAGTAGTGGTAGTAGTAGTAGTAATAGTGGTTGTTACTGGTAGATAGTGGTAAGTATTAGGGGCAGGGGGGTGGTCTAGGTTCCTACCACACATCGATACAAGGAAGTAGGTCTTGTGTGTGAGAGAGAGAGAGAGAGAGAGAGTTTTGATGCATGTCTACTCTCTCTCTCTCTCTCTCTCTTTTTCTCTTCCCTCCCCTCCTCTTCCTTCCTCCATCTCACTCCTTTTTCTTTCTTCTTCTTCTTCCCATCTCTTCCACTCACCACCTCATCCAATCCTTCACGATAAAGCACATCTCTCCCTTTCTCTTCCTCCTCCTCTTCCTCCTTTATCTCCTCTTCCTCCTCCTCCTCCTCTTTAATCTTCTTTCATTGTTCCGTCTCCCTTCTTGCCTTCAACCTCTTCACCGTACCTTCCTCTTTTCTGTCTCCCCTTCCCCTCTTCTCCTCCTCCCCCCTCCTGTCTTGCCTCCTATGATGAATTCCATAGATACAACCATGGCCGCTGGAGAGAGAGAGAGAGAGAGAGAGAGAGAGAGAGAGAGAGAGAGATAGCCGCCTCGGTTTACGCCTCCAGTTAAGAATGGAAATAGAATACAAGGCCCTCTCTGATAGGCTACCTTTGTGTCGTAGTTTACAAGCTTGTTAGTATGCATTCTCACCTTTCCACTTAAGGGGGGGAGGGGGGTTGGGGAGTAAGGTGGGACGTTTAGTAGAGGGGAGAGGGTGGTGGGAGAAAGAGAAGAGGGGGGGGAAGGAAATGAAGCTACTCAATGTCAACAAAGCCGCCAGACATTGGAAGGAGATCGTCAGATGATTCGTGTAAATAAACCCCGAGATGAAGAAGACGTAGATTTAATTCCTATATAATCCAGCTTCTTATTATAGCACTTTAGACAACTTATATAAGGGGCGGTAAGTGTGAAGGAGAGAGAGAGAGAGAGAGAGAGAGAGAGAGAGAGAGAGAGAGAGAGAGAGAGAGAGAGAGAGAGAGAGAGAGAGACATTGTCACTGAAGCACTTATTTAACGCCAGACAATACCCCACACTCTGAAAAGCGTTATGTAAATCGCATTGGAAGACAAAAGCCACACAATATATAAAACAGTGAGAGACAGACAGACAGAGACAGACGGACAGACAGACAGAGACAGACAGAGACAGACAGTATATATCGACCATGAGGAAGAAGCACGACATCCTCACCTAACCTAACCTAACCTAACCTTTCCTGACTTAGACTAACCTATACTGACCTAACTTTTCCCCTCACCTAACTTGACCACGGAGGAGCAGCGAATCTACCACAATCAACCACAACGAACTTACCACAAACCACCAAGAGTCTACCACAATCTACCCCAACAAGTCCATCATTATTACATCTTAACAACTGGGTAATTACAACTCACTTCAGTAACTTGCTCGGTGTCATAAGTTAAACAAAAACTAATCACTTAATTAGCCGTTTTTTCACCTGACCAGTTAGACAGGTAACCAATTATACCTGTCTAACCTTTGGGAAAATCTGGGACCAGGTAAGGTGGAAATTGTAATTAATATTAAATTAGTCATGTATCTCACCTGTTAAATTGTTGATGATAATTACCTGTGCTGATCAGAGAGAGAGGGGGGGGGGAGGGGGGGGAGGGAAGGAGAGAGGAGGGGTGGGGGGAGGGGAGGGGTAGGAACCAAAACTGACTCACTAAAGAGGTGTTGTTCAAGACAAGTGAGCCAGTCAGGTTAAGTACACGACTCAAGCACTTGTCAAATATTGCTATATAAATACACCTTCCCCCCCCCTTCCCCTCCCTCCCTCCCACACCCACTCCCCCACCCACTCCCCCACCCTCTAACGCTTACAGAAAACAGGGGAATACTCTCTCTCTCTCTCTCTCTCCTTGTCTCCCTTCTAATCCCCCTGCCTCCCTCTCCTCCCTGACCCCTCCCTCCCTCCCTGCCCCCCCCCCTACCAGTCTCCCTCACACATAACTAACCACAACACAGCCACACCGACACGGCCAGACAGTTACTGGTTCCAATAAATCTTTTTTTTTTCTGTGCCTCCTTCCCCTCGACCCTTTGTCTGTGTATAGGAAAATGGCTGTTGTCTGTCTGTCCGTCTGTCTGTCTGTCTGTGTCTGTATGTCTGCCCATTATGTATAAAGCCATAACAGTTAGCTCCATTAAGCAGCTCTCTCTCTCTCTCTCTCTCTCTCTCTCTCTCTCTCGTCGTCAAACTCTAAGGTTTCACGGCCCCTCATTTAACTAGCTCCCTCTCCGTCACTGTCCACCCCCCCCCCCCACCTATCTCCTTCCCCTACTTCCCTCCCCTACCTCCCTAACCACCACCACCATCGTTACCAAAATTCTCCTATACATAACTCACCATCTCCCCCCCTCCCTTCCCCCACCACACCCCCTCCCTTCCCCCACCACCCCCCTCCCTCCCCCCCACCACCCCCCTCCCTCCCCCTCTCCTCCTTCACAAACACCATCACTCACAGTCCCGGATGTATGGCGTCATCACCCTACACAAAAACACATCATCAGTCAAGTTGCGTCAAACCCGAGACAGAGACACTGAGTTATATATACTGTATGACGCAGTGAGCCGGATGAGACAGACAGACAGACAGACAGAAATACGGACAGGTATACAGGTAGAGAAACTGACACACAAAGAGACATGGCATTATAACAAAAAACCCTCTGTCCAATTACTGTACAATGAGACATAAAAAAATACTCACAAAAAACATAAATAAAAGAAAATAAATGAACGTCGACAAGAACACACACACACACACACACACACACATCAAATATTACTGTTGCAGGTAATTACAAGGTCGCACTTATTAAGACTACAAGTTCAAGAGGTCAATATTTACATACGAGAACGGGACACGGCGTTAACCCCCCACTCCTCCCCACCACCTCCCCAACCCTCCCCACTCTACATATACTCCCCAATAAGAGGACCTCAGTACACTGACTCTCTCAATTCTCTCCAATTATATTGATCCCAACCGTCACTCTTGGACAAAGTTATTCCTTCACCTTCTGCCACCTAAGATACCTCGCCCACGATTTACTGTAGAAACACACACACACACACACACACACAGTATAAATTAGGTCAAATTATATGTTCATTATCACTACACTAGAGGAAGAGACCCATTAGAAGTTAATACTGTGTGTGTGTGTGTGTGTGTGTTACAGTAGGTTGGTTACACTCCTAACTAGAAATATTAAAACAAACTTAACTCACAAAAGTCAAGCCCCAGATAATATACTCTCTCTCTCTCTCTCTCTCTCTCTCTCTCTCTCTCTCTCTCTCTCTCTCTCTCTCTCGTCGGGGGGAACTTGTGTCAGGCTTCACCGTCAGCCCATCAACTCACTTCACTCTCAGCTGTCATTTACTGTTCTATCAAGCACAGTCGACCAACCTGCTGACGATAAGACTTAAAAGGGCCAACATCCTTTTATTGGCGAGCCCCTTGTGATGGGTCTGGCAGGATGTGGGTTGGGAGGTGCTGGATGTGGGTTAGGAGGGGTAGGTGTGGGTTGGGAGGTGCTGGATGTGGGTTAGGAGGGGTAGGTGTGGGTTAGGAGGTGCTGGCTGTGGTGGGTAGAGAAACAATAAGACAAACAATAAAACAAATGAAACAACCAAACATATTAACAAAAAACAACTGAATCTATCACATACAAACAAAGAAAACAATCACACAAACAATAAAACTCCATAAACAAATTCAGACAAGTAAACAAAAACATAATTGGTATATAACAAGGACACACTATTGGTTACTTGTCGAAGATCATCCTCACGAGTCAATATTTACATTCAAACAAAGGTCAATAGCTCCCAACCCGACTTCACATCACGAACGCCAACAACCACTAATCCGACTTCACATCACGGACGTCAACAACCACTAATCCGACTTCACATCACGGACGTCAACAACCACTAATCCGACTTCACATCACGGACGCCAACAACCACTAATCCGACTTCACATCACGAACGCCAACAACCACTAATCCGACTTCACATCACGAACGTCAACAACCACTAATCCGACTTCACATCACGAACGCCAACAACCACTAATCCGACTTCACATCACGGACGTCAACAACCACTAATCCGGCTTCACATCACGAACGCCAACAACCACTAATCCGGCTTCACATCACGGACGCCAACAACCACTAATCCGGCTTCACATCACGGACGTCAACAACCACTAATCCGGCTTCACATCACGGACGTCAACAACCACTAATCCGGCTTCACATCACGAACGCCAACAACCACTAATCCGGCTTCACATCACGGACGCCAACAACCACTAATCCGACTTCACATCACGAACGCCAACAACCACTAATCCGACTTCACATCACGGACGCCAACAACCACTAATCCGGCTTCACATCACGAACGTCAACAACCACTAATCCGACTTCACATCACGAACGTCAACAACCACTAATCCGACTTCACATCACGGACGTCAACAACCACTAATCCGACTTCACATCACGGACGTCAACAACCACTAATCCGACTTCACATCACGAACGCCAACAATCGACCAAAAAGACATAAGGATAAATATTAATTACCTTATAATAATTTACATATCCACTCATCCTAAATAAATAAATAAATAAATAAATAAGATACAGTATCAGTCAACAAGCAAAAAGCAATGGAATAAATACTATGGTCAAACTTCTATTTAATGGAATATACAGAGATGAAAGTCCGTTATATCGAGGGTCCGTTAGATATGAAACTTGTCATCTAACGAACTATATAGAAATGAAAGTCCGTTATATCGAGGGTCCGTTAGATTTGAAACTTCTCATCTAACGAACTGTATAGAAATGAAAGTCCGTTATATCGAGGGTCCGTTAGATATGAAACTTCCCATCTAACGAACTATATAGAAATGAAAGTCCGTTATATCGAGGGTCCGTTAGATATGAAACTTCCCATCTAACGAACTATATAGAAATGAAAGTCCGTTATATCGAGGGTCCGTTAGATATGAAACTTCCCATTTAACGGATTGTAAGAGAAGTCCGTTATGTGGAGGTTTTACTGTATAAATAAAAATAAAAAAAAAGTATTGGAATCGTTTAAGTGACAAAGTTACTTACACTTTACCTTTGTGAAGGATTATATTGAGATAATTAATCCCCCAGGTGAGTTCTGTTCTCACCTATACACTCGCTTACCTGTAAAGAGATAAGAAAATACACTATTAAAAACTAGGAATAATAGAAGAAATAGACAAATAAAAACACTAGAGGAAGTATTACTAGCAAGACATAACAGTACAGGTCAGGTCAGGTCACGTCAGGTCAGGTTAGGTTAGGCTAGGTCACGTCACGTCACGTCAGGTCAGGTCAGGTCAGGTCAGGTCAGGTTAGGTTTAACTCATGTGCGCCATAAACCTTCTCGGGAGCCCAAGTGGTGTTTGCTTACTCGTCGTGACTCATGGCTGATCCAATGGTGTCATCTTTTTATGGCGTGAATTAATATAACCTTTGATACTTTATACACAGTGTTTTATAGAGGGATGTGTATGTTGTAAATATGATGTAGTATGTAGTATGTAGTATATAATAATAATGTAGTTTGATATTATGGAGTACTGTATATACTACGCAGTATGAATCATGTATATTTCAAGTAGTATTAGTTGTTTCTATAAATGCTGGACTGTACATCTGAATTATCTATATACATACTGAATCATTCATTACCTTGTATGACAACTTTACTCAATATTTATCTTCCTAACTCCATCCTACAGTAAACAAAATATTTAATAAGTCGTATTTTTACCTGAGAACAATGTATTACATCAGAACTGACATACATGCTGAGCTGTAAACATTGTCAGTATACTGTACATGTTGAACTGTATACATGTGAGAGGCGGCAATACACATATTAAGTGGTCGTTATTAAACACACACACACACACACAAACTAATAATACAAACAAACAAACAAACGCTTAAGCTTAACCATCTTGCATCTTGCTTGGGGAGGGGAGGGGGAACTGAAGCGTCTTTAAGCTGTGATCTCAGTTTACCTGTTAGCGTCACCTGGAACAAAACTTTCCGTAAAGACGATCGACAAAAAAATATATATATTGTTTATATTTTTTACTTTGATAAAATTTTACACTAGCAAAAATTCCCAACAGATAATATAATAAAAATAACTGAAATATTATCAATAGATTTTCAATTTAAGTTATAATATAGTTAGGCATATTGAGTTATATTGTGACGGACTAAAGATACAGTCATGGGCGGTGTTTAGTGAGTGATGGGTGTGTAGTTCATCCTTATGTACACGAGTCAAACATCCATACGTGTATTTTAAAGGAAAAATAATTAAATCCTGACAATAATATTTTGTTTTGGTCCTTTGAAAGAATAGCGAGTCATTGATGATTGTATTGAGTGTATGACAGTGTATGACAATATATGACATTGATTGAGTGTATGAATGTATGCTAGTGTATGGCAGTATATGTGAAGCTCCAGCCAGTCAAGAGAAGGAGGAGATAGGAGATACGAGGAAGGAAGAGAGGAAGAATAAGAATAAGACGAAGAACAAGAGAAGGAGGAGATAGGAGAACAGGAATAAGGAAGAGAGAATGAAGGAAGAGGTAGAAGCACAGGAGGAAGGAAGCGACCCCCAGACACCTGATATTAATTCCTCAGCTGGTCTTCAAACTATAAGACAATATTTATTATAATCCAGTGGCGGGCTAAACTAATAACGTTATTTACCTCATAACATCACCATAAGAAAAAATAAATACAAAAAATACCGCCAAGTTATAGGAAGCGACGCGTGACATTATTATTTATGAAGGAAAAATTATAAAGAAAAAAAAGGATCGTAAAAAAATATGCGATTTTTTGTTGTTGTTTACGAAGTGTATGGCAGCGTGTGGGAACATATGAAAGTGAGTGACAGTATATGAATGTATGACAGTATGTAAAAGTGCATGCGTGTAGGACTGGTATACATTAAACTATAACAAAAAGGCACTGTAACTCGGCCGAGGCACACACATAACAGCAGCTAGTTAGTATTATCTTTTACAACCAGTACCCCCAAAAAAATCCTTTACAAACATCAAAGATAAAAATGCTTCTGTCTCTGAATTATAAAAGCATAATAAGTGTTGTAGCCCAGACATGAAACAAGTGTAAGTGCAGTTGAGGATGAAAGAGACGGGAGTTAGGTTGGTGATTAGTTCCGCTCACACTCAATAGATGTCACTAAAACCTGGCTTATTATTATTCATGGACTGGGTTATACCTGAGTTCATGTCACCTTAAATTACTTAAATGATAAAGGTAGGAGCATGTATTTCGATGTTGAGGGAGCGTGGGGGGGGGGGGCAAGGGTAGGAGTGTTGCAAGTTACAGGAGTGTTGCAAGGACCAGGGACCAGGATTGTTGCAAGGTGCAGTAATGGCTACACCAGACTATACTAACAGAGTTTGAAAACCTGGTGCTTCAAGCCGTCAATAATTAGTACCGGTGACGTTCAATAGATGACTCTCGTGTTGGGTCTCTCCAGTACAGTGATTAGCGTCTTGGTTGGCACTCGGACGTAAACAATTAGCAGCCCACGAGAGACTTATTCTCCACGGGTCGTACTGTGAACATAACTCGTAAATACAGATGCCAGACGACACCTTGATTTCAAGCACAACACTAACGCTAATCTAACCTATCATAACTCTAACCTAACGTAACCTAACATTAATCTAACTAAACTAAACTAAACTAACCTAACCTAACCTAACCTAACCTATCATAACTCTAACCTAACGTAACCTAACACTAATTTAACTGACCTAACCTAACTTAACACTAAGCTAACACTAATCTAACTAACCTAACTTAACACTAACCTAACCCAGGAAGTATTAAGGTATTAAATCACCTGATAAAGTTAATTAAATCAGGGGGGCTAATTTTCAGGTGATCAGACACCCCCCCTCCTAACACGTCAACCTTAAGGTGTCACTCAGATCCAGGTGACCTAATTACCTAAGCTAACAACCTTATTATGATCGTTACACAAGACCCAGACCTCATTAACTACCTTGAGCCACTTACCTGGGTTAATCACTCTCGTATGATAGTTATATAATGCTTATCAGTAATTACCTGCAACGAGTTAATGAATGTCTTCCAGGTAATGAGATGCGGTATTATATTAAGGGGCTGCCCTATAAATAACGCCAGACTATGTAGAGGACTGCACCATCAAAGTACTGTCTTAAAAAATACTCCTATTTCTGACAGACAAGCAGACAAGACAGACAGAGACAGACAGACAGACGGGTAAAAGACACAACATTCTTGACTACAATAACATTCAGTTAAAAAATAATGGACTCAAGAGATTAGATCTCAAGGGTTTAATTCATGTTTTAATTTATTCTTTTAATAAACACAATTTCCTCCCCTCCATTTTTTACAACAAACGACATGAATTTATTTATTTCATACTTTTAATTCTCAGTTTTTATTTTTTTTCTTCTTTAGACTTGAACTTCAGGGACACGACCGAGAGAGAAACGGGGGAAAAGATCTACACTCCTGAACACATTACGACTCTTTCAGGATCCACATTATCAAACCTTCTCTTCTGTTGCTACTCATATATAAACAAACTCTCGAGTGATCATAATCCACAGGTAAACACTCAATAGGTATAAACTATAATTGAATCCTCACTACATCATTAACACCTGTGAGAACTTCATTTACAAATTAATATTGCTACTATGATGATAATAATAATGATGATGATGATGATAATAATGAGGTCTTATATTCCTTCAAACTTGTGTATTGTTTAAAATTATAACCTATCTACCTTTAATTGTTCCTGATAATGGCATAACGTCTTGATATATAATTACCATAATGTAGCACCAGAACTCATGACTCCTACTCTCTAAAACATCTCCTGACTTTACGCCTCTCACCTGTCCCCGAGCAAACCTAACCTAACCTTCATTTCACACAAAACTCCCAAATATCGAGATTCCTTTCATTCAGCCTTCACATTCTGCTTACACCCACAAAACCTTACATATCTTTTCTCCAACACACCCTCTTCCTCCCCCTCCCTCAATAACCCTTCTTTTTTCACCTTCCTCCAACACCCCTAACAACCCCTCCCCCCACCCCCACCTTCTTCACTCCCTTTATTACCTGCAGTTCCCAATCCTCCCCACACTGCCTCCTTCAGATGGATCAATATATCATGTCTAAAATAACTCACATCCAATATTTCTTGCCCGACTTTCTATCTTGAGTTCACACCACTACCACCAACATTCTACCACCATCACCACTATTACCACCAGTCACCATCATTACCAACCACTTATGCTACCATCTCACCCATTTCAATACATGTCTTAATAGCCTTCAAGCCTCGACCGATATCTTAACTATTTCCAGATATGTCTTAAAAAACCATTTCCACAACACACACCTCACTCCCATGTCCTATGCCTCTAGCAGTGTCCAGGCATGTCTTGCGTATCTCTAAAACATCCACTACCATGTCCAATATCCAAAGGTATTTCCTCATAACCCGTGTGTTGTAATTTTCGAGTTAGGTATCCAGACTCGGGTTCAAATCCCAGCCAATATCCAGCAAGTTTCGTCCGGCTCAACAATAAACTTTTTCCAGAAACATTCCCATACATGACCAACACATAGACACGAGGAAGCGGCGTTCAATATCAATCAATATTTTCTGTACACTTTAATCCCCAACGTAAAATTCAAGACTACTTTTTTTTTTTTCATCTATGAGCAATCTAAAACTTTTCGAGGTGTGTTCCAGGTGTAAAAAAGTGAAACAATTATTATTACTAAATTAGTAAACGTGATTAAATAAGTTAATTAGTTAATATAAATAGATAAATTAATGTCAGTCACAACCTTGGAATTAGTGAGTGGGTGAGGGGGGTCGGAACGAGGGAGGGGAGGGGAAGGGGGGGAGGGGGGAGAGAAAGGAGGGTAAGGTCACCAGTCTTCTCCCAACTGTGAATTATTAATCTACGGCCTAAATTGGAACCCTGTCCTTGCGCTGTTGTTCTTGCCAAGCCAGCACTTCCATCCCTATCTATCCAACCCACCTATCCCCTCCTCTATTTAGTGTTCCACCCCTAACTAGCCTGACAGTACGGGTTTAATAAGCATCATCAATCGCAAGAATATTTTCCATTCCGATACATCATCAGCTGAACCACAATAACAAAGCCTGTGATTGGTCGCTTCAGGCGGGTGTGGGTAATGGCGTCGTGTTGCGCGGGTTATTTGAAATTCCTTGACATTGAGGAAATATTAATTAATCTTGTTTGGGTGTACCAGAGGGAAAAAATTTTATAGAGAATCATTTACGTATTAATGATTTATATAAGGCCAAGTTGGAGTATAATAATTATATTGGAGAAAGACTTAAACTAGACCAGAAGTGTTATTAAGTCTTTTATAAAGCAAATAATATACTCTCTCTCTCCTCCTTTCTTCCACCTCCTCCTTTTTTTGTCTTCTCCACATTCATTAACTATTCCTTCTTCCTCTCCTGCACTATCCTCTTCCTTCTTTTCTTTCTTCATTCCTTCCTTCCCTTCTCTTCTCCTTTCTTCCCCTCCCCCTGGACCGACGCATAGCCACCCCCAAACTAAGACAGACAGTCACCCCATCTTACCATCTACTAAAGCTGGGGTCCACAACCTTTATACAGCAATCGGCTTCATTATAAACAAAACACCAATAATCGACCACAACCACCACACAATCTCTACGCCACACATATAAAAATCAAACAAAAAAAACATGAAAATCGGGACATTAATAACTAAACCATACATACAGACAACTTAATATACTACACCGTCTACTCTGAGTTTTATTTAGTATTGTATATGAATGAGAAAGAAGACAGGACCCAGAACTCTGCCTTGAGGAACACCGTACTGTAGTTGATAATGGAGGAGTGAAGCTTGGTGGTGGGAGGTGAATATAAACACATCCAGGAAATGAGAGTTATGGGGAAGGGGTTACGAGGGGGAAGGGGGGTATGTGGGTGAGGAAGGGGAGGGGGGGAAGTGGGAGGGGTGGAGGATATGTGGGTGATAGGGGTTACTAAGGGTGGAGGGGAGGGGATACATGGGGGGGGGAGAGAGAGGGAAGGGGGTGGGGAGGGTACAATTGGTGGTGTCTTTAGTAAATTAGGTGTGGTCACGCGACATTCCGCCTTGTCTCTGTGTCGCTCCTCATGTTAACACAGGGAGGGGGAGGCAAAGGGGTGGAAGGGGGAGACAAGAGGGGGAAGGGGGCAAGAGGGATGGAAGGGGGAAGGGGGAGACAAGAGGGGGGAAGGGGGCAAGAGGGATGGAAGGGGAAAGGGGGAGATAAGAGGGGTGGAAGGGGGATAGGGGGCAAGAGGAGTAGAAGGTTGAAGCAAAAGGGGGGAGGAGGGAGTAAAGGGGTTATATAACAGAATTACAAAGGAGTAATATAACTTTCTGTGTCTGTTTATAGTACAACACTATGAGCCACCCTCACACTATGCGTTACGTCACACAGCGTCAGCCACGTCGACAATCAGTGCTTCCTGTATACTTCACACTGTATCCTCTTGAGCCAGCATAATCAGTTGAAATGTCAGTCAAAACATACACACACACACACACATCTGTATGTTAACTGTATGTTCCTTTACATTTCTCTAATGAAGGCTTTTGTTAAACCACCAATGTGCAGTACGTAAAAAGTCATTTATGTCCAATGTATATTTTCAGCCTTCGAGCTGCAGAACATATTCAATACACCGTTAATTATTATCATTATTACACACACACACACTATGAGTTCGTGCCCACACTCCATGCAGATTACATTAAATGGCACCACATGTTACTTCCTATCTCTACAGCACCACTCGTTACACACACACTCACCTGTACCATGACGACGGAGGTACAAAGGACACAGACGAGGCAGAAGTGTTGTTTGACCTCTAATGACCTCCTCTCACCTCACATAATGTATATGAACAACCCTCAGTGTATGCGTCTCATCTCATTATTATTCACATTCATTTTTTTCTCTTTTCACTAAATCTATTTTATCCTATCTTTTCTATATTCTGTTATTCATTAATCTTCCGTTTATATTATATTTCTATGTTTGAATAACTTTTTTATATACTATCTATATATTTTTCTATAATCTACCTTTCGCTTATATTTTTAGTTAGTTATATTTTATCTATGTGATCTTTAGGTGTATTAGCTTTAGTTATTAATTCCACTATTATTTCCTTTTATTGTGGACGGGTCTTTATTTACATGTGTCAGTCGGTAATGTTTCGGACAAAGAAAATAATTCACTAGCAACCATTTTTGTTACATCATATTTTCTCCTTTAATCCAATATATTTCATCTACATTAATAACTGTCTCGTCTCTATCAATCAATCGTTATATTTATCTTGTGTGTCCTTTTCTATTAATCTCTCTGGGAAACTTTTTATTAAATTGTAATCAGAATGTCAATTACAATTTGATAATTAAAAGTAAAAAAAAACAGTGGTTAGGTGGTGTCTCAGTGCCTTCACATGTCTTCTGGCTTGTGGCTTCGCTTACCTGGGCCATTAACACACTTCCTAGGTACAGTTCTCTCTCTCTCTCCTCAGTGGCTAGAGATGTGCCCTGTCCTGGTGAAGGGAGATGTGCTGACCTCTCTAGGGTAGCCGTGGGAGAGGAGGTTATGAATAAACTCTACGGTAATATTAGCCGGAGTCCAGCACGCGGCCACACCAACAGACATAGGGGTTGGCTGTCAGCGAGTGTTGTTCTGGCTCCGCTTGGCACTATAGTACAAAAGCGGTTTAATTAACGCCCGTTCTTTCGTATTAGACCTTACTAGGGACTCATCACAAGAGTCCATGATCTTAAGCCACTGAGGTCTATGCCATGGACGAGTACTAACACCCCTTCCTCACTTAACAACAATAAACATTGAACTGACTCAGAGGGAGCCAGGCAGGCACGCTGGGCCCTCACTGCCAGAGGTACGATCACCGACACTCACTCAAATACACTAATAATTCTTGTTGCTGATACATTCTCCCCATGTTTAAGATATATTCCCTTTAAATCAATACCTATTATAATATTAAGATAATTCATAGTGGATTTAATCGTATCAATAGTGGAAAGATAGAAGCCGACATATTGATTCTGGGGTGACGACCAAGGGGAAGAATTTTTCACTAGCCAACGTTCATTTTCCCTCACCAGTGTGTTAACAATCCACTCAACACTAACCACAAACTCACTAAAAAAACATAAGAGAAGGAAAAACTAAATTCTATGTTTATTATCCATTAAAACTTATAATATACTTCCTCTACGGTTACCATTCACAACTACCAGCCACTATTGTTAGCCTAGTTTCTCCTCTTCCCGTACCAGACGTGAAGAGCTTGTGTCGTAACCATAGAAAAGTGGTCAAGTTTCACAATAGTAGAGTTAAGAGTTTTACGAGTTCCAAAACCACAGGAACCCACAAACATACAGTCGATCACCATAAACAAACGAACCCACCAACACACACACACCCCACACACACACACACACACCCCACACACACACACACACATTCACTCACAAACACACTCACCTACAAACACACACACACACCCCACACACACACATACACCCCACACACACACACCCTACACACACACACACACACCCCACACACACCCCCCCCCCACACACACACACCGTCTCACATACACACACACACCCCACACACACACCCCCTACACACACACACACACACCCCACACACACACATACACCCCACACACACACACCCCCCCCCCCCCCACACACACACATACACCCCCCCCCCCCCCCACACACCCACACCCCACACCCACACCCCACACACACACCCCACACATATACTGACCATAGTAATATATCAGACCTGTTGATAGTTATATAATAATACCTTTAATATAGCGAAGAATTCATTTGTATTTTGTTTCCTTTTAATATTTGTTGTCGTTGTTAGTTGTAGTAGAGATAAGAACAATAGTGTATTATTATTATTATTATTATTATTATTATTATTATTATTATTATTATGTGTTGTTCCTACCCTGGTGCTTGATTCTTTGTGTTGACTTGTTTATAATTTATCACCTGTATTGCACCTTGACTACCTTGTGATTAATGAAGACAGGTGGAGGTGTGCTGATGCTAATTTGTTACTTGTTAGTCGAGAGAGAGAGAGAGAGAGAATTTAGTGGGTGGAAATAAAGAAAGAAAGAAAGAAAATACAAATTATTAAAGAATTCCTATCGTTGAAATACACAAATATATTATAACTACAAATACCGAAAAAATCCCCCTAAAATAAATATGCAAAACGTGTATAAATCCGCGAAATTCTCATCGGTGTCAAATTTGTAACAAGAAAATAGCTAAATTTATAGGACGTAAAATATATCGCTAAATGGGCCAGATGTACCACCGCTTCAATACCTATGCAAAAGTATCGCTAAATTTACTCACAAAACACTGTGTAAATCTCGTCGGGATTATCGTCTACAGCTCGTCAAGATATCGTACACAGCTCAGGATAATATTCGTCCCAGATTCGTCCTGCGACCACAATTCAGAAGATCACTAAAACTTAAGGTAAAGTGGACGAATTCTTGCAAAAAATAGTGAATAGATTCCTGTCACAAACATTACCAGATATTGAACATTGAAGAAGAAAATCAGTGAAGTATGTCTGATTTAAGCAGGAAGGAACCACTGAGTACTGTCGAATTTCAGTGGTCCGTTCCTGCTGAGTCAGATATGGTTCAATGTTGTATTTCTCTTAATCAACTGAACTCGGAAGTCAATAAGTAGTGAAGATAAGGGGAACTAGTCGAGCGTTGGCCTTACTCCTGCTAACATATATCTCGCAGTCTAAAACAAATCGGAAGAACTTGATAATATGGAAATATATGTTTGCTTGGTACGGTGCAATTTTCTCTTTACTGTTTAGCTCACATATACGAAAAAGAGGATATATATGCATGCGTTGTAATATATTAAGTGTGCTTTGTCGCCCGTGCTGAGCTTAGCGACTACAGGAGGCAGTAAAGTTTGTCTTCCCTGCCGCCATCCTTTGTCTCAGCGGTCGCTTACTTCACTGAAATCTGGCTCGACTCCTCACTCCTCATCCGGGTTCTTGGCGCGAGTTTTTCACCAACTTCCGAGACTACCAAACCTAACCTAACCTAACGTACATACTATACAAGCTCTTAACTGTTGGATTCCGTTATTATTTAAGACTCACCATGCCACAACTATGATGATAAATATGATCTATAATGAACGTTTTAAGTTTGTGTACAGTACGATACTTTGTACCATGCTCACCGGCATCGTTATGAAGACAGATATGACAACATAGGAGGATAATATTGTTCTCTAAAACACCAACTAACATTTTAACTCAGGTCCTTCTCCTCCTCTTCCTCCTCCTCTGTGGTCTCGGCTCTACGGGGACGGAAGCAGCGAAGATCACAACAAAGTTTGGGTATTAGCGAACGAAAAGTCAGGAGTTTTATACAACGAATTTTGAAACTGGTCCCAAAGGGTCCACCAAAGCCCATATCTCGGGGTACAGTAGTGAAGTCCACTCTTATTATGAAACCGAAGCCCCGACCTACTATACTTGCCATGCAGCCGACTCCCCGACATGCAGCCGACGCCCCGACATGAAGCCATGGCCCCGACATGAAGCCAACGCCCCCACCTACCACACTCATCATGCAGCCGACGCCCCGACCTACAATTTCCTCTATAAAGCCTGACTACTGTACCTGTCATTTGCATGTTACGTTTATAAAAGTTTTGTCAAATACCAACAACAAATACCTGAGATGATGATCAACCCAACATGTAAGTGTGCCCTTGAGGTGAGTGGCTGTGAGGAGGGCACCAGGCTCTTCACACACTGACACATTTCCCTTCAGTGTTATGTGTATAGCGTATCATCAGTGTTGTCCTGTGTCAGGGATCAGTATCACGGCCAGCACCAGTTGTAGTAATGATTCAAGGTGTAGCCGCGGGTGTTGCAGGAAAACTCAGTATTACTAAGAGTGTTCTGAGCACAGTAATGGTGCTCAGAAATTGTAACCCGAAATGGTGGAAGGCAAACACCAAACATTACTTCACAAAACAACAAAGAGAGTTTTCTTCCTAAGTGTGGGACAACGCTTTTGCATATTCATTTATATATATTCCTGTGTTGGTGCAGTTTAACTCTATCTATTTTCCCAACCTTAAATGGCAATACTTTTCATTAATAAGTGTTTAATGCACATCACTGTAACTGGTCGTTAAATGCTAAACAAAAATTGTGTATTTTATAACTATTTAAAAAATATTTACTTTTAAATCGTATTTTTCGGATCCCGTGTGTGTGTGTGTGTGTGTGTGTCTGTGTGTGTGTGTAATGTCCAAAGACGCCAAAATAAAAATGGACTGGGCAGAAATTCTCGTTTTCTATGAATGGTGTCGTTTACCCCTAACTCAACTAAACCATTATACTGATGGTGAGCGTCGCAGCCTGCACCCCCAGACACATCAACCACAAGTGCCTCTCAGTCGACCCCATCAACTGGATCGTCCGGTTTTAGAATGGTGGTCTGCAACAATACAAGGACCTCTCCAGAACCGCCATAATACATAGCCACAAGTTGAATTTTTATTATCACACCAAAAAGTTACGATAAATGTAATAGATATTTTCTCAATGACGTCAACTTTTCCGAGTCATGTCTGTCCTTAACACTAATACCCGATAAGTGACGTCAACAGGAACATCACCAATATATATCTTTATTTATATCAATATTTACCTTATTTAAAAACAACCATATCAAAACAAATCTGGAAATAGCCGTAGATATCCCCCCCCCCCCCCCCCCCCCATGTTTCCTTTATATAAAATTACTCAGTTCAGGGTCTGTACTGACTGGTGGCGACATTTGCATTCACCCAATTCAATCTTTTCCCTGGCTGTCTTTTTTTTTATCATCTTTAGAAAAACGAAATGATTTTGACTTTTTTCCCCTGAAGCACCTGACACTTCGCGACAGGGCGTAATTGATGACCCCTCCCTCTTCCCCTCCCTCCCTCCCTCTTCCCTTCCTTCCCTCCCTCTTCCCCTCCCTTCCTTAATCCTGGCTTGCGGCGTTACAGGACTTTTATGTTTTTTTGTTTACATATGGGAGTAGTGAATATCCTTAGAGAAACGTATGTATGTAATAAACTGTACATGAGTGTAATGAAGTATACATGGGTGTAATGAAGTATACATGGGTGTAATGAAGTATACATGATTGTAACGAAGTATAAGTTAGTGTAATAAAGATAAAACAAGACTGACCAAAATAAGAAAAAAAATGTCCTAAAGGAACCTGGATGTCTCGACTTTCAGCAAAACTTAACGTGAGGAACAAACGTGAAGTCTGCTCGGGGTAAATGAGGGGCGTAAAACCACCAGTGTCTGCGAAGCTAAAAGTAAGAGAGGATAAGGTGCTGTTGTAGACTAATGAAGTGTGAGGAGGGTAAATAAAAGAGGTCTAGTTGAGGGGGAAAAATAAATACATGCAAAGAACTGATATACAGACAGACAGACATACAGACAGGCAGGCAGACAGACAGACAGATGGATGATAGATACACAGATAGCTAGACAGATATATAGACAGATAGCTAGGTAGGTAGAGAGATAAACAGATAGATTAGTAGATAGATAGGATACGTACAGGTAAGTCTCTCATAGTCAAGGCCAATAATACCCACTCCTGGATGATGCTTTAAGCTGAGACGACCAGGAAGGAGACTCCCCACCACCACCACCCCCACCCCCACCCCCACCCACCACCCCCACCCCCTAGCGACGGATTTAAGCGAGAGAATCTTGAGCGGATCTCTGTAATCTTTTTAGCATTAAGAAGGATCAGAAGGGCCAAGGTCTCAGGCCAGGGAATAGAGTCTTGATTATTATTTTTTTCTGGTTATATTGATGGGTTGAGTTTTTCTTCTTTATGACTCCAGAAATATGTTAAAATAATGGAACAAATTTATGAATCATTTGAGGATTATAGATATTCCTGGTTATTTCATAGACACAGATATATAGATAGACATATATACAAACACAAATGAAACAAACAAAACACACTCAAACCTTACTCCCTACATAGACATACCACACACACACACACACACATAATCTACCCCCTACACACACACCCTCCCCCTCCACACCTCCTCCCCCTCCACACACCCTTCCCCTCCACACCTCCTCCCCCTTCACACACCCTCCCCCTCCACACACCCTCCCCCTCCACACACCCTCCCCCTCCACACACCCTCCCCCTCCACACCTCCTCCCCCTCCACACCTCCTCCCCCTCCACACACCTCCTCCCTCTCCACACCTCCTCCCCCTCCACACACACGAAAGAACACATCTATAACTAATTCATCTAAGTTAACGAAACAAAAAGCTGTTGTATCAAGATGTCTCAGACCAACGCTGTAACATAACTTTGTGTATAATAAGGTTAAGGAAGACTGTTGATATAACGCCTCCTTTGAGATTTGTTCCTTGACTACCTGCCATTAACCGCATCTTTTGTGCTTGGTCAGAATTTAATCAAAACTTAAGGTGGTGATATTAGAGGGTGGGTGGTGGGTTAGGGGGGTGGGTTAGGGGGGGTGTTAGGGGGTTGTTCAGAGCCGGATGACCCTGATATTGAGGTCTCGAGATACACTTTAAATTAAAATTAACCCTAATTAAGCACACACACACACACACACACACACACACACACACACACACACCGTAAACAGAATAGCTCCAATACAGAACTCTTCGATAATATGTCCTCTTAAATTACAGTACTATTATTCACATTATTTAAGTATACATAACAACTATTCAATATATAAACCTAATATTTGTCCTTTTATTTTTAATAGGACAACAACAAGGGGATTCGATACCCTATGATGTCAGAGTGTAAGTAATCCAATCCTCTCCGCGTGGGATCGGATTCTATAAATGTTTCAAGCACCAAATTACAACACACGCTTGAGTCCCGGATTTAAAATAATAAGCACATAAAATCACTGCAATCTCATTAATCAGTTATTTTGGGTAATTTTCTGTGAATTTACGGAAGCTCTCCAGAAGAAATTACCCCCATTAAAGTTTGTGGTGTCATCAATAATGTTTTGGCAGGCCGTCAACCACCGCCTCTGGTAACACTGCAGCTCTTGGGGTGAGTTAGCGTGGCATTGGCAACACTAAAATACCACAGGATTTCGGATATTATAAAAGATTCAAAGTTAAATTATTGATTGCGTAGTTAGTCCTATATCCGTCTTACTTAACCTAACCTAACCTAACCTAACTTAACCTCGCTCGTACGTCACTGCCAGGTGTATGGTGTTAACGATTCAGACAGGTAAGCGCGGTCCGTACTACACCATACCTGTTGATGAGTTTAATTAC
This sequence comes from Homarus gammarus, assembly GCA_958450375.1. Taxonomy (NCBI): domain Eukaryota; kingdom Metazoa; phylum Arthropoda; class Malacostraca; order Decapoda; family Nephropidae; genus Homarus; species Homarus gammarus. The sequence goes on from CAUDMG010003229.1 coordinate 1,075,349, forward strand.
CACAGGATAAACTATCATCTTTCTCATACAGGTGACCCCAAACAACATTTCATCTCACTTTAAAATGTCAGTGGTAGTAAAGCAGAGTAATTTCAACCTTACGGACAACATACCACAAAAAGTAGGTAGAGATAAAAGAATCATTATAATTATATGAAACTTAATATTATTTGTTTAAACTTACCAGCGGATATGACGTCATTAACTCACATCCGGTAACGTTCATAATCCTGTATCTAACGCTGATTACGAGGACTAGTTAATCACGTTTATGCACAAAGAGAGAGAGAGAGAGAGAGAGAGAGAGAGAGAGAGAGAGAGAGAGAGAGTAGTGTAGATAAGAGAGAAGATTACAAATGAAAGAACAAAACGAACAGTTAAAACAAGTAGTAAACGCGTCCCCAAACACGGGGTCGCGACAAGATACAATATAAGGGGTCGCATAGAGGTCACGTTGTCGATGGGGACCTATAGAGGTCACGGGGTCGATGGGGTCCTATAGAGCTCAGAGTCCAGGTGTCAAGGACTGAAGGACGTGGCCCAGCTGCTGTCTCGTTAAGTCGGGACCATAAATTATAGTCAAGGGAATAAGACAGTTACTCCCCTTGTGTCATGTCAGGTCAGTCTAGGGAAGGCGAACTCTGATGACACCTTATGCAGCAGAAAATGGCAACAAGTCACATGCGAAATACGTATAGAGATGTAACTTAGAAAATTGTATGTTGCGTTGTTTAACCATGTAATTATATCCCCAGGTATAGAACATTAAAATATATATCACATGACAGAGTTGAAGCCTGCGTTTACTTTTACACTTCTCAATTATGTAATACATTTTCCTTACTTGTTTTATATATATAGATAAGTATATTAATATGTACGTATTTACTCTAACGATCCTCGTATATACAGCATATGTAATAACTTGGGGTCGCACTGGATAGGTGACAGTACTAGACGAGGTGGCGCTGGAAAATGCTCGACAACCACTGCACTAGTCGATGGGAGGGCGGGATTAAACGTAGGGAAGATTGGGGAATCTTTGTAACTCAGGGGGGGCAGAGGGGAGGGGGAGAGGGGGGGGGGTTAATATGGATCACTGAGGCGTGGGAGGGATAAGACCTAAAGCGCTGAGGTGGCATAGATGATGTAGGGGAGGAAGGGGGGCAGGCTGTAGGTGGGGGGAAGGGGGGCAGGCTGTAGGTGGGGGGAAGGGGGGCAGACTGTAGGTGGGGAGGAAGGGGGGCAGGCTGAAGGTGGGGAGGAAGGGGGGCAGGCTGCAGGTGGGGAGGAAGGGGGCCAGGCTGTAGGTGGAGAGGAGGGGGGGCAGGCTGCAGGTGGGGAGGAAGGGGGCCAGGCTGTAGGTGGAGAGGAGGGGGGGCAGGCTGTAGGTGGGGAGGGAGTGGGTGAAGGTTGGGGAGGAGAAGGGAGGTAGGGATAAGAGAGAGGGAGGAGGATGGTGAGAGACGATTTTGATGGGTGAAGGAGAGACCAAATCCTTAGCAAACCTAACCTAACCTAACCTGACCTGACCAAACCTAAACTGACCTAATCTAAGCTAACCTGACCTGACGAAGGGTGTCTGTGTGTGTGTGTGTGTGTAAGTGGTAGAAGGAGACCGTGTTAAGCATCGTTAACAACTCTGGCTCACACGTAAACACATTCCGACTAACACTACCAGCTCCAGTCATTCGCGAGGGAGGTGATACGCTGTCCGTGTTCCCTTCACCCAAACATGGACGGCAGATTTTGAACATTGTCCTAACTAGCTCAGGCTGAAGGAATAAATGATAACGTAAGATGATTTTTTTTCTAACCCTCCTGTTTTTCCTTTGAATGAATGAACACTGGGGTAAAAATAAGCCTTTGTTATTAAATATTTCCCTTACTCCCCCCCCCCCCCACCACCTCCCGACCTCCTCCCCGATTGTGAAATATTAAACACAGAAAATAACCCTAAAAAAAGATGGAAAAGAAGAGGTTAAAAGAAAAAGAAGTGTATGACGGAGTTATTACTTCCAGGAGACTAAGCCGCTGCCCCCCCCCCCCCCCCCGTGTGCCGCTCTTGTAGGGATTATCCAGATGAAAAAAGTTTCCTTGGGGTTGACTCGGCTGTGACCTCCCCCCCAGCCCCCCTCGCTCTTCTTCTTTCCTCTTCCTCTTCCACGACCATAGACCCCCTCCACCCTAACCTACCCCTCCCTCCTCTTCCACGACCATAGACCCCCTCCACCCTAACCTACCCCCCCCCTCCTCCACCCTAACCTCCCCCCCTCCTCTTCCACGACCATAGACCCCCTCCACCCTAACCTCCCACCCCCTCCACCCTAACCTACCCCTCCCCCCTCTTCCACGACCATAGACCCCCTCCACCCTAACCTCCCACCCCCTCCACCCTAACCTACCCCTCCCCCCTCTTCCACGACCATAGACCCCCTCCTCTACTACGACCCCCTCCACCCTAACCTACCCCCCTTCCTCTTCCACGACCATAGACCCCCTCCACCCTAACCTACCCCCCTCCTCTACTACGACCCCCTCCACCCTAACCTACCCCCCCCCCCTCTTCCACGACACACATAGTTTGGAAGTGTTATTATGAATTTGTTATTCAATTCATGTGTGTGTGTCTGTTTGTGTATGTGTTTGCGCAGTCCTCCACTAAATTAATCCCATTCTAACAACACAGGTAGAACCCAATTTACACCTCCCCCCTCTCTCTCTCTCTCTCTTAGGAGTTACCCTGATAAAGAGAAACAAAAATGTACGACCGTCGGACCTCCAAGGCTCTGCGATGCAAATCCAAAGTTGATGAATATGTAGATGATCACACACTCACACACACAAAGGACGATGAGGGGAAGGGGGGAGGGGGAAGGGGGGAAGGGGGGAGAGGGAGGGGGAAGGGGGAGGGGGGAGTCGGGGGAGAGGTGGCATTGTTGGATCCGAAATCTGCTGATGAAAAGACACGGGTCCGGTAATCTATGTAAATGAGCTCTAATGGCCTGGTGATCCGATAACATAGACGAGGAGGTCTACTTACTGCACATGGGACGATTTCTTGACTAAGGCTCCAGTTGTTCTCATCTTTCATTCATCATAAGGCGTCAACTCATGGAAGCTGCTGATTAAGTGTCCCAGAATCACAGGAGTCCCAACAGTCCCAACAGTCCCAAGTAATCCAAGAACCCCAACAGGCCCAAATCCTAAGAAGAATCCCCTAGGTATAACAGCCATTAAGGAGGTAGTAAAGTAGTAGTGAAGATTCAATTGACCCTGGTTAAGTGTCTACCTGTGTGATGGTGTAAGAACTACCTTAATTAACACCTTTTAAACCTATGGTGAAAGGGGGGCGACAATACACTGCCATCCAAAACCTATTTCACACCCCGGGTCATGGAAGACTATGGAACTCCCTGTTTTAGTGGTGTTTTTATTGTGTTTTAATGTGTGTTTTATGGTGTTTTATTATGTTTTATTGTGTGGTTTAGTATGTGTTTTATTGTGTTTTATTGTGTGTTTTAAGTCGAAACCTCCTCCTATTTCTCCCCCTTTCCAAAATGGCTATCAGTCTCCTCCTCTCCCTCTCCAACATAGCCAGTGACCTCCTCTTCCTTCCCTCCAACATGACCATCGACCGCCTTCTCTCCCTCCAACATGACCACCACCCCCTCTTCCTCCAACATGGCCATCGACTGCCTCCTCTCCCCTCTAACATGGCCACCATTAGTTGTGATGGCCAGGAACTGAATTAACTAAATTACAGGAAGCATCGTTCAGCTAATGGTATTCCCACACACCCTCTCTGCACCTAACAGGGGGCTGGGCTGGGCTGGGCTGGGCTGGGCTGGGCTAGGCTGGGCTGGGCTAGGCTGGGCTGGGCTAGGCTGGGCTGGGCTAGGACAACTTTACACAGAGAACTATACCTAGCTAGTGAGGTGACCAATACTATAGTTTACCTTCAATTTTCACTGGATGTATTATAAAAGAAAACGCCAGTCTCTTATGGGGTAACTTAAACAAAATCTCATGATGGCAGAGTTAGACTTTAATCATTTTGGTGAGTGTCCAGATTATCTTAGCTCCTTAATAACCAGTTTTAGGACATTATTACTACTACTACTACTACTATTACTAATAATAATCCATTTATCCCTTTAGGAGTATTTTCTGGTTACTTTATTATTATCCTAAATATTTCCTTTTAATGATCACCTGGTCACTCTCACACCTGGCCACTCTCACACCTGGTCATTCAACATTCACCTGCATCGCGTCAACATTCACGTGACCTTGTATTAAAGTACAAGCAGGAAAGACTTCGTGTGTACAGTACCAGTGTGTACAGTACATGGTAGTACTCCATGTACATAGACTGGAGGGGAAAAAAGTACATCTCCTCGCCCGATGATAGTACTCTCATGGGTGATAGTACTCAACTCCTTTTGGCTAGTACAGTACTTCGAGATCCCAGACATGTGATATAAATAAAAACAATAAAATATACCCAAATGTCAAGTATTAAGTATTAGCACATGTACAATATGTGGAGAACTTACATACATTATAATGGTTCTGTCATGTATACAATTAGTTATTTTACATTGTACTTGATGAATGACGAGACACAGTAGACGACCCTCACATCACTGTCATTGTTTTAATATTTTCATGACTAATATTATTCTTACCGGTGTATTATATTAATGTTGTTTATATTGTATCATTTGTAGTCAATGGTATATAGTGTCCTCAGGTGGTGGGGTCCTCATGAGGTGGTGGGGTCCTCAGGTGGTGGGGTCCTCAGGTGGTGGGGTCCTCATGAGGTGGTGGGGTCCTCAGGTGGTGGTGGGGTCCTCAGGTGGTGATGTCCACATGTAGTGATGTCCACAGGTGATGTCCTCAGGCGGAGTACGTCCTACCGTCGAATATCAGTGTAGCACCAGGTCTTTATACAGCCGCCTTTCCCGTCGGATATAAAACAATTTTGCATACGACACTTAGCCACTATAATTGTACGAGTATCCGCGCTCGGCGGTCTCGTCTCATTCCCGTCGGGCAGAATATTACTCACAAAAAATAGTGTCTGTCCATCTCTCGGTCTATCTTGTGGTCCAGAGAATAAGTGACGACGCCGAGTGGTCGTGGAGGCGACTAACGACAGCAGCAACAGCGTGTGTGTGAGTGACAGCACCAGCATCTCGCTGCAACCAGAGCCACGTCCAGGATTAACTGGCAGCGGCGACCAAGCTTCCCCCAACACCAGTCCCAAGGCCAACGTGGTAAGATTCAGTCCTCCCTTCCACAGATACCAGACACTGTTGCCAAATATCACTCTACATGTTTAATAGTTAGGGTGTTTGTGGTGAGGATTTTAATACAAATTTGAGGGCGAGATAAGAGTACGAATTATCTCGAACCATTGTTTTCATTCCGTTATCTACCGAATGAAAATAAATAAATAAATAGCGGTATGATTGAAGATTAAGTTGTCATGTACTGTAAGCAAGGTTGTCCCCGCCTCGCAAGCCAGGAAGCGCAGACATGACCCATCACCCCACATAGGCTCAATAGATTAACACACATTTTCTCTACAAACGAATAACGTGCGTAAAGACAAACAAACACAGACGAAAGCAAATTATCCCCACCCCCTCCTCTCATGGAATCTCAGTAAGGAGCATAAAAAATAAGATTAATAAAAGGTCTTTGTTATTACTAGAACCATTAAGTCGTAAAAACTGTACACGGCAAATCACGTGATACCTGTAGCGCATACAAGCTGACTGAAGACAACGATAAATATATCCTTGGTAACGAGAACACAACAGTGAAGAAATGACTACCTTACCCAGTCGTTCAGTCGTCACAAAAAATAAATACTTCATAATATACCTGAGAAATATTTCCATAATTTTTCACATTCATGTATTTATATTTTTCACGGTGTTGATAAATGTTATTGATAAAAGAGGAAAGAGAATTAGTGTTTGAAGAGAGAAAACGTGGATAGTGGAATGGTCTGGTTCACTAGCAACGCTCACAACACCACCTCTGTAAGTAGCGTGAGTAACAGTGACCATTGAGGGACTGATACACCAGGAACACTCACTCATCGCTCTCCACACTGGACGGTCAAAATAACGTATTATCTCCCACAAATATAACAAAAATTCTCTATGATACAGTGTTAGAGTGAAGCTGGATTAGATATTTATTATCAAGATATAAGTCACTGGAAAACGACAATGACTTTATAGAGACCAGAACGAGTGTGTGCAATACTACAATGACGTGTGTAAAGTGTAAAGAAAGTGTATAATTAAAAAATAAATCGTATTATATATTCTTGAGATAAATAATAATAACTACGATAAAAAAGATTAAATATAATAAAAGAAAGTGAATTAATTATTGACTAAAGTGTTTTAATGTTTTTGCCTTAGTTACCCCCCTCCCTCCCTCCCCCACACACACTAAAGACATCAAACGTTTATTTAATCAGTGTTACTTTATCATATTTATTCAGACTTATAACTAAACTGTTGTAATTTATTCTATTAACTATTTTTTAACGTGAAAGAACGATATTTTTTAGGGGGAGGGGGGGGAATACTCTAGGGCAGTGTAATTGTTGTATATTAAACGAGTGATGGATACATAGGGTAGAATGACATCACACTAGACTACATTAACATTCCTCCCCGTGGTATATTAACGCCAGGAGTCTGTGTACACTTGAGTGTGTTCAGCCGCTATACTAATATTGAAGACTAATTTTCTGTTTACATTTTCTTCCTTACCATAACTATTTTTATTTAACCTCCGTTAATTATTAATAAATCTGGACAAATATATTAGTTATTGTTATTTGAATCAACAGTAATACAGCTAATTATATATATATACTTCATGGGGGGGTTTACGCCCCCCTAACGACTTTATATAAGAAAGTAGCTGTCAGGACTACAGTCTATTATCAAACTGAGAAAGTCGATATATTAGTGAATGATAAGTTGTAGAGAAACGAAAAAAAATATTGTGAAAAGCGGCAGTGGATAGTGACGTCATCATGGCCACACAGGTGGAATTCCCACGGTACAGGTAATGTAAAAACACTCTGTTTGTCTGTTTGTTTGTTTATTCTTTCTTGTCCTCCTTAATGACACAAATTAGGGAATTATTTTCTTAATTCTTCGCCACTGTGACATAATACAACCACCATTAGTCTTATCACTTTCTTATTGTTATTAAAGTCAGGTCATATTGGTGATATTTAATTAACATAACCTTACATAATATTGTTCTACATTGTTGTTCTCGGCTTCCTTAAGTTATGTATGTTAATATTTACTACTATTTTAGATATCCAGACTGTGACTTGCTACCCTGGGTATGTGTGGTAGACATTAACAAAGCGGTATTTTAAAAGCTTCTATTGTGTCAACGAACACTTGTAAATTTCTTTCATGTCAGAGAATTTTTAAAAAATGTTCCAGTACAATAAAATGCTCCTTGACGCTTTCATTGTGGCATTAGTGATATGATATAGAGCTGTTTTGATCTTACGATGTTAGGAACCCTTTTACCTGAGGATTAAACACCTAAATTCTAACCTAACCTAACCTAACCTAACCTAACCTCGCCAAACTTTAAATAATCCGCCAAATAAATCGGCTTTAGTATATATTTCTGGCTATAAAATGATTTACGGTGTACTGTATGGTAACTAGGATGTCTGTTTTGGCAACGAGTGAGTGAGGGGGGTAATGAGGGAGGGGGGTGATGGGGGAGGGGGTGATGGGGGAGGGGGTGATGGGGGTAATGAGGGAGGGGGTGATAGGGGAGGGGGTGATGGGAGTAATGGAGGAGGGGGGTGATGGGGAGGGGGGGTGATGGGGGAGGGGGTGATGGGGGAAGGGGGTGATTGGGGAAGGGAATTTGTGAGAGGAATTATAAAGTGGGGAAGAGGATTGTGGGAGGAATTCTGGGAAGTTGGAGGGGGGTGAGAGATGGTGGTGGCGGTGTCTGTAGTTCCCATTTTCACCCCTACCCCCTCCTTCCTTCCACCCCCTCCCTCCTACCCACTTCCCTGAACCCTGTACACAACCTCCCTGTTCATTATTGATGATTCTGAACGTGTACCTGTGATTCACTGACCTCTATCACTCCCTCCACTCCACCCCTTCCCTCCACTCCACCCCTTCCCTCCACTCAATCCCTTCCCTCCACTCCACCCCTTCCCTCCACTCCACTCCTCTCCCCCACAAGGTTCCTCCACTTCCTTCCCTCCACCCACTCCCTTCCCTACTCCCCATTAGCCACGGGTAAGAGACTAATAACCCACACCTTCCATCATACGTCCACCTCACACTGACCTCATCAATCAATTGACAATCTTACTCACCACCAAAACCTTTCAGTTATTGGTGTTTTGGTTCAACTCACAGCGAAGGTCAGAGTACGATTCACAAGGTCGACTTTTTAACAACACTCTTATAAATTCACGACTATTTACTCAAGTATCTCATTAACTAACATATTTTTCATATATATTACGAAAAAATATATCAAATATTAATCAGTAATCTATCACACGAGAGTAAAATAACGTGTGTGTTGTGTGTGTGTGTGTGTGTGTGTTGTGGAATGGACGTGTGGGTGTTTCAATATTTTTAAATTATTTTCTCTATCATTAACTCTGATTTTATTCCTACCAACGACCAGCTGACAAGAATCTATGAATATTGATGCATTTTTGTATATTTTATTTATTAGTTTTAGTCTATCATTATTATTTTGGTTTAATCTTAGGAGTGTGTCTTGCCGGAGTGAAGAGTGGGCTTCCAACACGATATATCCACACGAGGGTGAGCATCTTAACTCAATTTTCCCATAAACCAAAACAATAGGAAAATTTATGTAATATTTATATAATTAATGTTATATTATTCTGTATGTAACCGCAGAAAAGAAAATACTGTAGAAATATTTGTATTTACAAGGCACAAGACAACATTAGTTTATCCTAGGATGTGCAAGTTTTCTATGTTTGGTATAAATTCATCTATTTTCCTTGTACAATAATTTTATGGCATACTACTGCAGATTAAATATATGCCTCACTTTTCGCCGAGGCTAACCATACAAATTCCGTCACGTTATCTTTCGTTATAGCCGGTTCACTGTATACCTGTGTTAATTGACTATTTACATATTAGATAATTTGTAAATACGTATGGTTATTTTACTGAATATCCATCCATCTATCTATCTATTAGCAATGGACTTGTTACGTGGAAAGTGTATTTTCGTAACGAAGATGAGAACCAGAGAAAACACAAACATCTTGACTACAGTTGGGTTTCTCTAATTACTAACGTTTAAAATCATTTACCATCATCAGAGCCTAATAAAAACGGAACATTATTCTACAATTTACCTTTCGCGAAATTTAAAAAAAGATCATTATAATTTAAAACCAATAAAACTGACGACAGACCTACGTACAAAACTAAAATCCGAAAAAAACTAAAATATACAGAAGGTATTACCTTAACTTAGACGAGCCTTAGTGAGAAAAACACAACAATTGACAGGAAGCCATAACACAAATGGATTGCTTTACTTTATATTGATACAACTTTGGGTTTTGAAGACTAGTGTAAGAGAAATTTGTGGATAGAATTTATTGAGAAGCTTCTTAAGTTTGTTTCTAAGGGTGAAACTGAGTGGGCCAGTGTACGGGATGGTGAGATAGATAGAATATTAGGAACGGTGAGGCTGTGTGGGACTAAATAATCCTGTTAAGGGTTTGGCCTATATAAGAGCAGTATCTGTAAATCTCTTAGGGAAACCATTGTTAAAGAGTAGTTCCTTTATGTATTTCAGTTCAATGTAGGATGTTTCATTAGGACTAAAACGCACAGTGGCGGAAAGAGTTAATGAAATAATGCAAACCTTTTGATACTGGATCATATAAACTGAGGAGACAATTTATTAATAAGTCTATCTACTCATCTACCTTAGTTCCCGTTGACGTTATGTAATTATTACGTTTTAGCAGTTTTAGTTACCAGAGACAAGATCATGATTCACTGGCGACCTGACCAACACAACGACCACCCCAACATGGCCGCCTTTACCTAAGACGTCTCGGGAAGGAAAAAAAAAGCAAAAAAAAATAAATAAAAAAAAACAGAGGCAAAAACATAAAAGGAGAAATAACAGAAAAAACAGCAAAAAAGAAAAAAAAAGGCAAAAAAGGTCAATTACAACTACTAGGTTGGATTCATAGTTTTCTCGTGATAAGGAACAACATTTCTTCCCTATAAGTCCCGGAAAAAAACAATAGTTTAGGCGATGGAATACAACCGCCCCACACGACCTTTCCTGACCTTGCTGATGTACGACGCATTGATAGAGAGGCGTAAGGCAAGATAGTAGACGAACATAACTCTTCTACCTCTCTTCTTCTTCCCCTCTTCCTCCCTCCCCTCTACCCATGAGCCAAGGAAAAAGAAACAGTAGCGGATCGTTGGACTAGAGACTACCCCCCTAAGATACCATTGTCGTAATTAAATAGCCTCCAAGGACAGTGAAGCGAGTTTACTAGCAGCTGTCACGCCACACCATCCAGGCCACACCATCCAGGCCACACTATCCAGGCCACACCATTCAGGCCACACCATCCACGCCACACTATTCCGGAGCTATATCACGAACTCCAAGGTCAGTGGACGCTCTTAGGAGATTTTCACTGATTTGTACTTAGATTTTCCTTCTGTATGAACGCACTTATAACACACTTTACACTCTTAAACACACGTAAGCCACAACTGACCCACGCACTTATAATACTCTTAACGCACTCATATAAAGCCAAAAAAATAAAAATTACTCATAAGTTACTTCCCAAGACCATTGTTATTATGTGTGTGTGTGTGAGTGTGTGTGTGTGTGTGTGTGTGTGAGAGGGAACACTTGGGTGACAATGAAGGATGTCGTAGTTAACCATTTATTTTTTATATAGTTCTATACATATCCAACCATTATCAACTACGGTTTAACTACGGCAGTAATATAAACAAAATGGAATAATTGATGTTTGTTTTGGTGAGTGAAGGTCCGTGTTTACAATCGTGGTCATCCAAACAACTACAGCAATTACAATATATCACAATACAATCACGTCATTTATAACCTAACCTAACCTAACCAGTCATAACCTAACCTAACCAAACCAGTCATAATCTAACCTAACCTGACCTAACCTAACCTACAGTAATCAAACTTCCACAACAAAAATCATACAAAAATATTCTTGACTCAATTGGTAAGACGAGAATCAAGATTTACTGTATAGAAAACAATATCAATATTAATTATACTAAGGTGAAATTATTACAGGTGTGAGCAGGTGTAGTGATGATTGGTGGTGGGAGGTGAGTGAGTGAGACAGAGGAGAGGCCACAACAAACCATCGCATGATGTTAATTACACAATAATTACATATCATTAATCTGGCGCATTAAGGCAAAGAGAGGCAGACACGCTTATTGAGTTAACTAGTGTGTGTGTGTGTGTGTGTGTGTGTGTGTGTCATGAAAATACAATCAATTATCTCTTAGCTTTCAACACCTGCTAACACCTCCTGCAACAATCATTAACCCTTGCAATAATTATTCAACCCCTGACCTCCCTCATACCCTTGCAACATCCAACAATTCTTGCAATATCCTTCAACATCCTACAGCCTAACTTAACCCCTGCAACATTCTTCAACCTCTGCAATATCCTTCAACATCCTGCAACATTCTTTAACGTCTGCAACCTCACCTAAATCCTGGCAGCATCTCGTGTTCAGGTCAGATAAGCCGAGAGAAAAAAATGCTTCAATCCACCAGTAGGGAGGAGTAGGAGGGAGGGGTAGGAGGGAAGGGTAGGAGGGAAGGGTAGGAGGGAGGGGTAGGAGGGAGGGGTAAGAGGGAAGGGGGAGGAGGGAAGGATGGTGGGAGAGGGGGAAGGTTACAAGAAGGAGGGGGTAGTGTTTGAATGCGGGATGGAGGGGAGAAGAAAGGGAGCAGGAGGAAGGGAGGTAGGGAGGGACGGGGGTTGGGAGCAGTTCTTCAATGGCTCTGACTTCCGGGTTGTCGTGTCTTTGTTGTGTGTGTGTGTGTGTGTGTGTGTGTGTGTGTGTGCGTGTGTGTGTGTGTGTGTGCGAGGATTATATGTGTACCTACGTGTGTTATGTGTGAGGGGGCTGCACTACATAAATTAAACATTTCTAACAGTTTTGAAATTCCGAACTAAGGTGTAATACTGCGTCTCTCATCACAGGTAGCGGCCCACCAGGTGACTCAACCTCTACTGGGAAACACCGTCATAAATCAAACCTTGAATTATTTTTCTAGAAACCAATATAAGGACTAAGCGGGTCATCTGAAGCTTAACCTGGAGATTAAGCTAACCTAACCTAACCTAACCTTTGTGAATCACGTGTCATATTAGTAAACTCGGAGTCAGTTAGAGGTCACGCGTGGCGGTCACTGGCTGTTGTCGTGTCGAGGAATGTTATTTCTTTATTCTGTAAATAACACGAAAGTTAACAGACTGATGCGCGGGTCACATATCATGTTGGCGTGAAGGGACGTGACACACACACACACACACACACACACACACACACAGTATAAGCCAAAGAGTTACTGTGTCTCTTTGTACAAACTGCTGCAGACAAGATAGATACTGTAGACTGGGTCGGGTGAGGGGGCAGGGTCTCACCTCTCTTACACACGCTCAAACTTTACCTAACCTAACTTAACCTAACTCAACTCCCTGGGCAGCACTAGTGAGAGAGAGAAAGAGAGAGAGTTAGGGGAATGAGAGAGAGTTAGAGGAGAGAAAGATAAAGAACGTCAATGATCTTAGAATATAACTCAAGTTTCTCACGAGTCGAGGGAAAAAAATGAACACTAATTGCGATGGCCGGGAATCGAACCCGGGTCAACTGCTTGGAAGGCAGCTATGCTCACCACTATACCACCATCGCCTTGTTCACATTATCGGAGTAGATGTCTGATACAAACCCTTCCTACCTTACCTCACCTCCCTCCCTTCCCTCACCTCCCTCCCTCATCATTTGCATAATATATGTCTGTTCTGTTAAGTCTCTATAATTCACAGCTGGTAACACTTCACAGGTCTAAAGCACTTGAGAGTGAACGTTTATTTGGGAACACTTCTAATTACATAAGATACTGTTTACAATAACGTACGTAATAATTAAATAAAGAATAAAGTCTATATATTAACAACTTATCAATTATTATTGTTATTATTATTATTATTATTATTATACCTAAAGAGAGAGAGATACCGTACGCACATTTAACATAGATAGCTTGATAATTATCGTACCCAGTCACCCTGCCGACCATGTTCTTCCACCCCCCCCCCCACACAAACAACAATAAACATCGTACAATAACACGGATAAATTGCCGTGCTTTTAACATTATCACCCCGACTGTGAAATATCATCGTTAACAGTGAGAAAAAAAAATTACGTCGATGGATGATTTCGCTAATGACAAAAAAAAAAAGGTCAATTAGGTAACGAACGAATTAGGTTTGTGTTATTTGCGAGGTTGGCGTGGTAGGGAGGTGAGGGAGGAGGGAGAAAGGGAAGGGAGAGGAGATTTGATTGTGATGACGCAGTACAAAGGTTTAGTATAGTTTAGTCCATCTTGGGTCTCCCTGGTGAAATATTTGCCCTCAACACGCCACAAAGCCTTGGTGGAGAGAGAGAGAGAGTACGAGCAAGTGTAGGTAGTGTAAGAGGGGAAGGAGAGAAAGAAGAAGAGACAGGAGGGATTAGACAAAGAGTGACAAGAAGAAGGGGAAGAAAGAAAGACAGAAGGGGAGAGAGAAGAAGAAATGGAAAGACGGAAAGTGAAGGAATGAAAATGAGAGGGAAGCAAGGTTAAAGGAGAGGAAATGAGGAAGAAGAAAGAATGGGAAGAAAAACGGGAGGAAGGAGGAATAGGGTAGATGATGATGATAATGATGATGACGATGACAGAAAAGAAGCTGTGAATAAGGTGTAAAGTATAAACATACCTTATTTGTCACGGATGGACGACTTTGCCTCTATACTAATAACAATTCCACCTTTGCTGTCCTGTGTTCGGTAATTGATGAAGATAATGACATAATGACTTAGATATTGTCACAGAAAACTTCCTAGTCTCTACACCGCCATGATATGATAACAAAATGACCTTTAATTACAAAATCATCGAAGATTGGTCAAATCAAATTCAGGTATAACGATTCTGAAAAGTTTTTTGGGGGGAAGGATCACCTGGAGATTAACCCTCCCATGCAGGTTAAGTCAGGTTAGGTTAGATTAGGTTAGGTTAGATTAGGTTAGGTTAGGTACCTTTCCGAAAATAGACACGACTCACCTAACAACACAACTAAAGGTAATTTATCAGTATATAAATAATAACAGTTTGTCAAATATTAATTACGCATCACAGGTAAAAAACCTTATATAATAATACTCTATAATAATACTCAAAACAAATATTAAACTTGGGGAATAAATCAGAGGAATAGTTTACGATGTGTGTGTTGACTGTCTTGGCTCAGGTGAGAGGACAGGAAGATTAGTTTTACGAAAGATTAAAGATTCTAATCATCAGTATGTGGGGTGACCTGATCCACACAGAGGAGGGATCACTGACCTCCTGGTGGTGACCTCTCTCTCACACACACACACACACACACACACACACACACACACACAGCAGCTTCTCATGAAAACTCCCTAGTTAGCATTAAGGAGTTTAATCATCAGATAAAACACTAAAACATAACGTGTATGTATGTATGTACTGTATGTATGTTCTGATAATAAAGATACGACAACGAATAAAAACGAGGCGACACAGCGAGTGAGGAAGAGTTACGGTAAAAAGATTTGCCACAATGACCAGCGACATTTGTTACGGTGTGGGGGGACTGCGTGTGAGGAGACTGTGCTTTACACCCGAGTAATCGCTCCCTGTCAGTGCTGAGGTGGGCCGTCGGCATTGATTTCGTCTCTTGATAAATGCACGCTGTTTATCTTGCTTGCGGAGGGATTTTATTTTTGTTGTTTTTTATGGTTGTAATTACTTTTGAACCATAGGGAATAAGTAAGGGTTTACCTGATGGAATTTAAGATCGTTAATTAAAGCCAGTGTAAATTGGAACTTGGCGAATTCAAGATGGCCGCGTCGCCAGAGATCACAGTCCTAAGTTAAAGAAAATAATAATAATATGACGATGATGATGATGATGATGATGATGACAAAGGAAACTAAATCTACCACCTTACATTAGCGTTGACCCCTACAGCATGAATGAACTAAACTAATTGCCCATCACAGCACATCCATCATTACAAAACCTTGATATATGACACTGAGCTTATAATAACACACGGCCATTACTCACAATATATCGAGACATGAACGAGTCTTATACCAGAACTGATGACTCCCGCCTCTACCCTCCCCCCCAAGAGATTCCGTGAACATTCGTGACGTTCATCATAAGGCAATGTATATTTCCGCGTATCTACAGTCCGTGTGTGGCTTTGACCTTGACTTAACGAAAAGTAATCACTGAATATCTGAGTAATAACAACACACCTGGTTCATAACAACACACCTGGTTCATAACAGCACACCTGGTTCATAACAACACACCTGGTTCATAATAACACACCTGGTTCATAACAACACACCTGGTTCATAACAACACACCTGGTTCACAACACCGAGTTATTCATCCCTCCCTTACAGAGATTCATCATGCTACCTGTGTGAAACCTTGTCTGTCTATTGA
Organism: Homarus gammarus; assembly: GCA_958450375.1. Taxonomy (NCBI): domain Eukaryota; kingdom Metazoa; phylum Arthropoda; class Malacostraca; order Decapoda; family Nephropidae; genus Homarus; species Homarus gammarus. Next base: position 1,091,246 of record CAUDMG010003229.1, read on the forward strand.
TCTGGTGTAGAGGTCAGTCAGTGTCAGTCAGTCAGTTTATCATTATGGGAGAGAATACATCCACTAGTGTTGTATTTTAATTATATAATACAACTTTTAGGATGATTCTGTTTTATAACCTAACCTAACCTAACCACGACTGCAATACTAAATATATAGGATATTTTACTGTACTGAGAAAACACAAGGAATTGATTGACTTCTTCGATAACATGATTGAGTCTCCCAATTAAGGGCGGATCCAGGAATATCAAAAGGGGAGGGAGGGCAAGAAGTTTTGGGTGGGGGAACGAGGCGAACCACCCAGCTGGGGGATTGGGGACGTTTCTGTAAGCTCCCCTCCCCACCAGAATGTTTTTTGAAATCTGATCAAAATCTTGGGCATTTTGAGACCATTTTGAAGCTATGTGGATTTGAGATTAGGGGATATTCTGAGGTCAATAGTAATTACTTTTTACTATACAAAAATACCTGAGTACAATACTGCAATAAAGAAAAAGTAATGGATTTTTCTGATGATACGGGGTTCCGGACCCCCAAGGAACCCCCCCCCCCCCCCCCCTGGATCCGCCCCTGCTCCCTGAGTCTCCCTACCAAGCGATAAAAACCTGTTTGGCCGCTCAGTCATAACTAAAACATAGAAACAGAGTCAGTGAACCTCGTCTCCCTTAAACCACGTATCCTAAACCACTCCTTAAACCAACTTAAAATTTAATAAGCATATCCTTATCGTCTTGTGAATAATCTATCATAACTTAACAAGGAAAACACCTGAAGAAATTTGTCGCACTTGCCCAATAGCCACACTTGACCTCATATATACAGTAAAACACTAGAATAAAATACTTACTGAATTTATGTGATATATCCATCTAACTCCTTCACCCACCCACCCAGCCATAAGAAAGTTACAATGGTATTTTATTACCGTCTGTGTGAAGGAAAATGAGAGGGACACCTGTCTACTTCAAGGGGCAATCGGCGACTACTCAAAGCACAGGTGTTCGTTACCTTCGTCTCATAACAGGTATTGAGATGAGGTATTTCATTCTGACCACGTAAGGGAAACTTTAAGGGGTGTGTGTGTGTGTGTGTGTGTGTGTGTGTGTGTGTGTGTGTGCGTGCGTGTGCGTGCGTGTGTGTGTGTGTGTGTATTATTAACATACCATAGTTCTTCATGATATAAAGCTACATTCCTCATATTTAAGCAATTATTATATCAAGTAATGGAGATACTCAGAATTCCTGTACAGACATTAGTTAGTTAGTTATTGAAGGATAGGAAAATAGGGTAGGGTGTCTAAACTGCAGATGATCCTAAGAAAAAAAAAATGTTATTGTCACAGGAGCAACAGAGTGTTTCCGAGGAAGTCAGGTGGGTCGGGGGGGCGGGTGGGGGGTAGAGGTCAGGTGGGTCAGGGGGGGGGCGGGTGGGGGGTAGAGGTCAGGTGGGTCAGGGGGGGGGGCGGGTGGGGGTCAGGGTCAGATATCCCACACTATATAGAAAATAATATACCGATTAACTCCTCTATTATTGATGATAAATCGTAAATAGACTCAGTAATGGACCAGGTTTGTGTGTCTATTAATCTTCTTACCTGTCACCCAGCCCCATCAGAGCTGTGACCAATAACATTCTTTCATAACAACAGAGTAATTAACCTTGAAAGCCATAACACTCTACTAATAACACTACTAATAACACTACTAATAACCCTCTACACAAGTTACACTCAGTTGATACACAGCAGAAATTTTAGCTTCTTGGAAAATAAAATTCGTGTGTGTTTTTTTTTTTTAAGGGAAGTAATTGTTTGTTCCAGGAAATCCCATATACCCAGGGCAGTTGTCTCTTGTTCCCAGAAGTACACCTGACACCAGTTCCTTGTTGGATGGACAAAGGTGGTGATGGTAGGGTGTGTGAGGTGTGGTAGAGAGGAGAGGAGAGGAGAATAAAGTACAGTAGAGTAAACCAGAGTAGAGTAGAGTAAATTAGATTAAAATTAGAGGAAAGAAAACTCACCCCACCTCAACGTGACGCCTCAGCAAAAAATGTTAATCTAGACTTAATAACAGAACAACTCAGGTAATCTTCCCTCGTTGTCACATTTTTATTTCAATTTCTTTTTTCACTTAACTTTTATCGATATTTGAAACACTCCTTTGTGAAGGAAATTCCAGTATAATTAAACAATATTCTGGCCCAGCTTTTGTTGCTCTTATTTTACCTTCGTTCACTACACCTGTGTTTTTTTTTAATTAACACCTTATACTCTGGGTGAACAGGTGAAAGACACAGGTAGGTAGAGGTCTTAATTCACATGATAAGAGAGGAACAGCGAGCCTTATCCATCCTTATTAATAATGTTGGTATTATAATTGTGAATATTTATCCAATCTCGTCTGCTATATATCATCTACGTTATTCCATCCTCACTATAATAATAATAATAATATCTGCGGTCTTTAAATATATCACATCTGAATATTCACCACCACCTTACATGTTATTCTGCATTTACTCATGTCATTAATCACGATAATATCATAGTTGAAGATAAAAAGTGCTTCCAGCTCCCAAAAATGCAATTAACACGGAAGTAACAAACCCAGATCCTCGCAGTGTGTGTGTGTGTGGACAGGTGATGCACCAAATTATCCTCGTGTCGTGAGCATGAAAAATTGGGGAAGATATAAAATATACCCACCTTCTACCTTCACCCTCCCCCACCTCACTCACCTCCCCCCTCCCCACCCCCACACCCCCAACCACGAGTAGGGGAGAATGGCTCACAGACTCTACATGACACTAATGTGATTTTCAATGCTGACCTTGGGCTCCTGTCATGCCTAACTCCCTTTGTGGTCTCTGGCAACACACATGTTTACAACTAATTTGATTCATACGTCATAATAAGTTTGTTGGTTTGTCCTCACACCACAAACACACACGCGCGCTCTGTATACTTGTTGTTTGTTTGTTTGTTTGAAAAAAAAAATTCTATATTATCAAAAAATTCAGGTGTGATTTACGGCCTAATTAACAGGTGGATAATCACTTCATCATTACACTTCCCATAATTATTTTCTCTCTTCATCCATCTTTCTTTCATCCAACACTCTTCATCCATCTCTCTTTCATCCATCTCTCTTTCATCCACCTCTTCATCCATCTCTCTTTCATCCAACACTCTTCATCCATCTCTCTTTCATCCAACACTCTTCATCCATCTCTCTTTCATCCAACACTCTTCATCCATCTCTCTTTCATCCACCTCTTCATCCATCTCTCTTTCATCCACCTCTTCATCCACCTCTTCATCCATCTCTCTTTCATCCACCTCTTCATCCATCTCTCTTTCATCCAACACTCTTCATCCATCAAGTAATCTACGTCTCTCTTATTACCGAAGAAACATTTAAGAAAAACACCTTCGTAATAATCTTAGTCCATCTGTATTCCTGTGCTCTACCAACTAAGGCACATACACACATGGATCTAGTATACAGACAGATACACATATACACGGGAGAAGGCACATACACACACACACGGGGTTGTATAGCGCAAAGGGGGGCAGTATATACCAGATAGTATACAGGGAGAAATAGAGGTCATTAATACAGGCTGCATACACAAAGAAGACCAACATACTGTGTACAAGTCATCATACACACAGGGGGAGGGAAGGAAGGAAGGAAGGAAGGAAGGAAGGAAGGAGGCGAACAAAAAAGAGGGGAGGGAGGGGAAGGAAGGAAGAAAAGAAAGGGAAGGGAGAAGGAAGAGAGGGAAGGCATACACGCGATCAAGTATACAGTTATACATACTAAAGGAACTGACATACGAGGAAAGACACACACACACACACACACACACACACACACACACACACGAGTAACTTTTGTTTGTCTTCGTCTGAGTAATAAACTGGTCTATGTAATCGTATATTAATCACTATAATTACCTTTGTGTCTTGAACTAATTAATCCCCTGTACTGTGAACGATATCCTGCCCTGAATTCCCTCACACTGTTAACAAGAACGAAATAATGTTTATGAAGATTCACTAATATTTCTAAGTGTGTGTGTGTGTGTGTGTGTGTGTTGTTGTTGTTGTTGTTGTACACCTTGGTCAGCTCCACGCACATTGGCTCCTCCCCCTAGGTGGCATTACGCTCCGCCCCCTTTCCACAAAACCCCAAGTGACGTCCTTAACTCTCTCAGTCAGTTACCTAACTCGTGCGTGAGAGCATCGACCTCGCCCATCTCTTTAGTCTTCAGTGATCGTGGTGAGTGTTGCTTTTCTGCCTACCCCCTCCTTGCTTTTATGCCCAACCCCCCCCTCATAAATATTAAATTACTGATGATTGGTATAGGCCTATGTACTAACCTACAATACAGTTACTTAATAGACCTAGGTTATTAATGTGCAGGTAATACTGATTGGATTCACATTTATCATTACTTCGCACAGGTAAGCCCATAAGGTGAGTTGATTACTATCCAGGTGTATGATTATTATTATGACTATTTGAACCAATTAATTATTTTTCTTTTTTTTTTGTTCTGATTAAAAATGGGATGACATGAGAGATTAGGTCAGGTAAGATTAGGTTAAGCTAGATTAGGTCAGGTTAAGCTAGATTAGGTCAGGTTAAGCTACATTAGGTTAGAGTATTTAATCATCAGTTGCAACAGGCTAGGGTGTCTAATCTTCATGTGACCTTTGCTTCCTCTTACAAATACTTAAAAAATAATTAAATAATATAATTTTATGCCACCAAACTAAGAAGATCTGGGACTGCGTGTCTCCTCTCACCACTGCCGAGGTTCAGCCCAGCCCAGTGACGCCACGGATTCACATAAATACAGGTGTTATGTGACCGGCAATGACAGGTTGACTAGCACCACACACACACACACACACACAAACGCAGATTCACAGACATAAACGCATTCACAGATTCACATACACACACATAAACGTAGATTCACACACGCAAACGCACACACATTATGCAGATTAGTACAGGATTCCAAGCAGGTATTTTTGTCACACTAAAGAATGACTCCACACACGAATTTATTATGGATTAAGTTTCGCGTAAATCGTTAATATTTAAAGTCTAAAAGGAATGAAATGTTTTATGTTACCTGTCGTACTGTTATTAGTGAAATATAATAGACTATATACCTGGGAAATACTATTGGTCTCTATATAATCTGTCTGCATGAATGAAATACAAAGGATGTTATTGCTATTAGATTTGAATTCAAATTGGAATTAAAATCTGTATTAAAACTGAATTAAAATCTATACTAAAACTCGTATTAAAAATTTACTTCGTTATCCACGGCACTGTATAACGAAGTCATTGACGTCATGAAGACAAGTCCGAGGAATGCCATCTGCCCAACACACAGGTAACTCACAGGTGTACAGATCAGGTAACCCACAGGTGTACAGATGAGGTAACCCACAGGTGTACAGATCAGGTAACCCACAGGTGTACAGATGAGGTAACCCACAGGTGTACAGATGAGGTAACCCACAGGTGTACAGATGAGGTAACCCACAGGTGTACAGATCAGGTAACTCACAGGTGTACAGATGAGGTAACCCACAGGTGTACAGATCAGGTAACCCACAGGTGTACAGATGAGGTAACCCACAGGTGTACAGATGAGGTAACCCACAGGTGTACAGATGAGGTAACCCACAGGTGTACAGATCAGGTAACTCACAGGTGTACAGATGAGGTAACCCACAGGTGTACAGATCAGGTAACCCACAGGTGTACAGATGAGGTAACCCACAGGTGTACAGATGAGGTAACCCACAGATGTACAGATCAAGTAACCCACAGGTGTACAGATGAGGTAACCCACAGGTGTACAGATCAGGTAACAAGTCTCCACGAAGCAGGTACCACACTCACGGTAAATGGGACAGCACCTGAGTTTTTACCTGGGCTCCCACGTTCTCTATCTTCACTAACATTACATTCAGAGACATAAATTAGCTATGCCATTACATTCAGAGACATAAATTAGCTGCACCATTACATTCAGAGACATAAATTAGCCATACCATTACATTCAGAGACATAAATTAGCCATACCATTACATTCAGAGACATAAATTAGCCATACCATTACATTCAGAGACATAAATTAGCCATACCATTACATTCAGAGACATAAATTAGCCATACCATTACATTCAGAGACATAAATTAGCCATACCATTACATTCAGAGACATAAATTAGCCATACCATTACATTCAGAGACATAAATTAGCTGCACCATTACATTCAGAGACATAAATTAGCTGCACCATTACATTCAGAGACATAAATTAGCTGCACCATTACATTCAGAGACATAAATTAGCTGCACCATTACATTCAGAGACATAAATTAGCCATACCATTACATTCAGAGACATAAATTAGCCATACCATTACATTCTATCGAGTTAATATAAAAAAATCCAAATCGTTGTTTTTACTCAGTGATCTTTTACGTTAACTTCGGGAACGTTTATCAGTGAAAGTTTATAGATATATTTACTAGACATAAATACAGACTTCGACCTTATTACGTCCCTATTAGCTGATTAATGGGCACGATTTTACCTCCCCCCCCCCCCCCTGAAACCTTGTTAGTTATCGCTTAATTGGGAATGATTTGGGATATAATTGTGTTTATTACGGACGACCGCAGACTGATGGCGACACACACACACACACACACACACACACACACACACACACACACACACACACACACACACCAAAAAAGATAATCCCTTGCGGGTGAAATAAAGTGTGGAGCGGTAAGAGATGTTTTGTGTTCTCAGTTCCCACACGCGAAGATGACGTCTGTGTGTGTGTGTGTGTGTTCAACTTTAAGGCGCTTTGCTTCCTATTTCTACTGCGGAAATGAAATGGCGTCTCGTCTCTCTCTCTCTCTCTCTTATTTAACCACATTCTAGATAAGATGTAGAGTGAATAAGCTAAAAACAACGAATAAATAAGAGAATGAATGATATATAAATTTGCATCCTGTGGCCGTACTCTCATAAAAAGTAATAAAAAGATTCTGAGAGAGAGAGAGAGAGAGAGAGAGAGAGGCCACACACTCAGGTCCGTTTCTCATTTTTTACGCGGGAGAATCTGATACGCCATATATCTACTGAACAAAATAAACAACTTACGCGCGCAAGAGTCTGAGCCCGTCTTAATACGCATGCGCAGAGTGTATACAGTAGTAGCATTTAACTAGCAGAGTGTATACAGTAGTAGCATGTGACTAGCAGAGTGTATACAGTAGCAGCATGTGACTAGCAGAGTGTATACAGTAGTAGCATGTGACTAGCAGAGTGTATACAGTAGTAGCATGTGACTAGCAGAGTGTATACAGTAGTAGCATGTGACTAGCAGAGTGTATACAGTAGTAGCATGTGACTAGCAGAGTGTATACAGTAGTAGCATGTGACTAGCAGAGTGTATACAGTAGTAGCATGTGACTAGCAGAGTGTATACAGTAGTAGCATGTGACTAGCAGAGTGTATACAGTAGCAGCATGTGACTAGCAGAGTGTATACAGTAGTAGCATGTGACTAGCAGAGTGTATACAGTAGTAGCATGTGACTAGAATCCACGACATATCTAACCAAATTGTATTTACGATCTTAAGATGGAATTTTGCTTTATTTTTAATGGTCAAATATTGCATTTAATAACGTAGAATATGTGTTTAAAGTACACAGTATATCGTCCCGCTGTTCCATCCTGGAGGGGCTGATACACACACACACACACACACACACACACACACACGCACACACACTTTGACCTCTGACCTCATTTCGTAAAGAATGCGGAAATACCTGGTTGTTTCTCGTTTACCTCCATGTGATAGAACTACTTGGTCTCATGCACATTGGGGAAGCTCGTCCACACCTTCATTAAATATTTTCTGTGTGTTTGGAGGTTGTTAAAGTTAGGGATGTGTTCTTGGTGTTAGGGATGTGTTCAAGGGATGTTCTTGATGTTAGGGATGTGTTCAGGGGATGTTCTTGGTGTTAGGGATGTGTTCAGGGGATGTTCTTGATGTTAGGGATGTGTTCAGGGGATGTTCTTCATATTGGGATGTGTCCAAGGTTTGTTCACGAAATGAGGAAGAGTTATTAACAGATCAAACGAGTCAATCTTCCGTTCATATACAGTTAAGGAACAAATTATCTGTTTTGTACCATTTTTATACCAGAGGCAACTACTGTTATTATGCGGTAAAGGAATTAAAACTTCTGTTATTATGTACGGTCAGGGTGTAAACTGTTATTATACGGTCAATGGGATAAGGCTCTCTATTACGGTCAAGGTTAAATAATCTGTTACTGTGCGGTCAGGGTTAAATTATCTGTTACTGTGCGGTCAGGGTTAAATTATCTGTTTACGGTCAAGGTTTAATTATCTGTTACTTTGCGGTCAAGGTTATATTATTTGTTACTGCGGTTAAGGTTAAATTGTGTTACTGCGGTCAAGGTCATTTTTTTACTGTGGTCAAGGACAGGGTTACTGCTATTTTGTACATTACCGCACAAGACTACAGACCTGAGGGAATCGTGTGATCCCCCCCCCCCCCTCCCCGTCTGCGTGTCTCAACAGATGCCTTCGAAGTTAATCAAATCCTTTCAAACGCCATGAAAAAAAAATAAAAATAATAAAATAAAAAAATCCTATCTTATCACATCTTTTTGTTAATTCTTTCAAGGACACGTCAAGCAAATATTCCAAATTGCTATTAAATCACATGAACATTTCTAGTGAGTGATTTACCCCGTAGCGTGGGTTATTTTTTTTTATAATGTAATAACTCATGCAAGAACATAATAGCAAATATTATCTTTGGTCTTACGATTCATTGTTGTATTTTTTTTCTGACGTTTGTTTTCGTTCGCCATTACTCATTAGAATCCGACTCCCGCTCACGAACGCCAATGGATTATGAAAACGTAAACAACACTATTATTTCGATGTTTTCTTTATGGCTTGATGGCTTCAGGCATTTGGGATTAGGTTAAATTAATTCCTTGATGGTATTACTCTTGTGGACGTGTGCGTGTAGGTGTAAAAATAATTAATGTTTCAGTGAGTTATGTTGACGTCACCCCCTCCCCCCCCCCATAAGAATAGTCACGACCTACATAAAGAAAAACAAACAACATTAGGGTTCACCTGAAGATTAGTGCCCCCAGATTATATCACCAGATGATTAAATATTGTCAAGCAAACCGGGGTCATTGAATTCAGTGTTTATTAGCCTTGGGGTCAGAGGTCATAAAGGTCAAATAACCCAAAGAAGCCCCTTAGGTTAGCCCACAAAGGTCGCCAGCCCCCAGGATCACGTTCTAATACCACAAGATCCAGGAAACAACAAAGTCTTATGCCCTCCCTCCCCCCCCCCCCCCAATACTAGGTCACGCGGCACCCAATAAGACCTTCCAATATTATGCCACCGTCTCCTTTACTGTGCCTTATATATTATTTATACGTATAGGGAGTGGTGGTTCTATACGCCGACTATCGGTTGCATTTGGTGTTTTATGGCCCAGGTTAAATATATTGTACATGATTCAGACGTCTTTATGTTAGGTTAGGTGTGTGGTAGGGCAGCAGGATGAGACGTGAAGCACAGAAGCATAAAGTAAAGCAGGAGAAACAGCAGAAGGAGGCACAGAGCACAACAGCAGGCACAGAGCACAGCAGGAGTCATGACGTGACGTTCTACACCTCGCATGTTACTCCAGGTCGCTGCCAGACTTAGGGAGGAGGAGGAGCATACAGTAAACACCACCAGCATTCTATTGCCCCTCTCTTTTATACGCCGGTGGAACACGCTCTGGGGGGCTCTATGGCTCTTAGTCTCTCCTGGTGTAGTGATGGAAACTCTAAGGGGCTACTTGTATCTTGTTCGTGAGGACTGACGTATAGTAGGAGCTCTATAGACTCTAGTTGAGCTCTGTACGTGAAGGTTGACTCTAGCTCTCTACCTTGTACGTGTTGGCTAACGTTTAGACGAGGCTGAAGGTAATAGTCAGGGAATTCTCATTAAGGTCAATTATAATTTACGTCTTAATGTGTAGAGACAAGAGGCGTGTTTTAGGGGGATTTACAAGGTCTTCGTCCATTATCTTCTTCTTCCTTACACTTCTTCGTTATCTTCTTAATCTCCTTTACTCGTGTGTCATATTTCTCTCCCCTTCCCTCATCTCCACCTTCATAACACCTCACTTCTCTCTCCTCACACCTCATCTATCTACCCTCACATATAGACACACATACCGACAAAATGAAGCGCCCACACACACACACAGAGGACGGGTCAATTAGGCCGATGTATAAAGCCACATGTCGTGTCAGGGGGCGATTAAAGCCTGGGTTTGTCCACCTATTATCTGTATTATGCTGGCGTAGTTTGACTCACCTGACCTCTCATCCAAGAAGCAGCATAGGTCAGTTACGCCACCTCCGACACACACACACACACACACACACAGTACAGTTTGTTTTTTGTTCATGACTGGGTCTCAGATTGACAGACTGTGTGGTGTGGACTGACAGACTGGCTAACTTGACTGAGTCTCATGCTCGAGCTTTTAACTGACTGGTTAAGTACCTCACCTGGATATGACCGACTAGCTGACTGTTTTTTTTAGAGTGGCGACTGACTGGACTGGTTACTGACTGAGGGTTGACTCGTGTACCTGCGGCAGGTTCTACTTGTGAGCCAGTCAGGTAGACTACTGATGAGGAAGCCCAGGTGTTGATATATGGGTTAATGGGGCACACCGCACCTGTATTCCTTACATCTCACCTGTTCCTCTCACAACTCACCTGTCCTCTCACCTGTTCCCCTCACAAATCACCTGTCCTCTCACCTGTTCCCCTCACAAATCACCTGTCCCTCACCCCATCAGTCCTCTCACCTGTCCCTCTCACCCCTCACCTGTCCTTCTCACCCCCCCCAACCCATCTATACATATATTACCACTACTCGAGCCTATATTAGCATACACCTGAGTGTAGTTTTAGCTCGTCACAATTTTAATCCAACTTGTAAATGACATTCAAAAATTCCTTCTTGTTATAAATATCAATAATGACAAGAATTACTTCCCCCAAAATCCTGGTGGCCTCGCGTGGTATAGGTTTAGTTAGGTGACTGAATAATGTAAATTCTTTTCCACAACCAAGAATCTCCTAATTGTCAGCAGTAAGAATGTCTTTGGTGTCTTACGTGTGTATAATAGCAAGAATGACTGCATTTAAATCATTGGTCAGGCTACTGAGTGAAAGCAAAATCCCCTCGTGAACAAAGATAATGAAATGTTAGACGTAATTAAAGAGACAGGCAGACAGACAGATATAAAGAGAGAGAGAGAGAGACAACAAGAAGCCATTCCTAATATCTTTCTAAAGCTGTAGATAATAACACTGGCTAGAACACACAACAAAAAAGTCTCTGAAATTATGGACGTAAATAACCAACTGTGTTCTCCTTTAGCTTTCCTCAAAGTCTCACAAAGTATGAATGTAAATAATCCAACTGTGCTTTAAACATCCACAAACTCAAACTTACGAACCCAAACATTTTATAAACTCTAACATATTATTTTTTTTATATATAATAGTGTCTTTGACCCTGTGACCCCCCTACCCCCTCTCACCCCCCATAGTGAGAGAGAGAGAGAGAGAGAGAGAGAGAGACCCATCTCACGCAAGGTCTTCCCCCTTTCCGTGTTAATGTTATTGATGTTACCTCAACCCTCTACTGATTCCAATTGACTGACCTCAATAAACTGCCTTATATCTTGTGATCAGGTATAATATATAGGCATAATAGTTACATTTATTATAGGGAAAGATTTATAGTTATATTATACCAAAGTTTACCTTAATGTAATCAATTATAAAGAGTCGTTTTGTTCTGTCTTCTTTGTTTATAAAATTAGTTGGTTTTATTATATTTGATTAAGCTATTATCCCTTACAGCTTATCTCACCTTAAGATTAACCATCCTAATGCGAACCTAACCTAAGCTAACATAACCTAACCCTTCAGGAAGAGTTAGGATATTTAATACTTGTTCATCATGAGTCCTTGAAATATCCTGCTGTGGTGATGAATGTGAAACTAAATTTAACGTGGTGAGGTGAGGTGAGGTGAGGCGAGGCGGTGAGACTAAAAAAAGGTGTAGCATATTCAACGCTTATTAGTGCGGTAGTCATAAATTGCCCCAGGAGTGAGGAGGAGGAAGACCAGGAGGACAGGGAGGAAGAGGAGCGGAGGAGGAGCACTTAATAGTCCCCCCCCCCCTACCCCAGCCAGTCTTTAGTCACAGAAAACGAACGAGGGAAAATAATAATCCGTTTAATTTATAGGGAAACTATAATATTTTCCTTCGTCTATTGTAATTATACACGAAAATTCCTAGAAAATAAGTTATCATTTCTTAGGATAATTCTGACTTAGATGTATGTGATGTAACGGGTATCAATAAGTGTCTAAAATATATGTATAAGTAATAATGTCAGATCTTCACTACAACAAAATTAGTTACAAAATGACCCAAGTCACGTCTTGGCAACATTGTAATTAAACATAATCTATTAATTAATTAACGCCAAGTCAACATAATATATTCTTAACACCGTCGTTATATTATTCAGTAAACATTATGACAGAAATTCAACATTATTAACATTATTAATACACAAGATTGGATTAAAATTTAACTCACGCTATAAAACAAAACACAATTCTATGTATAAAAAATGAAAAATAAAAGACTAAACACGAAGAAAAATAAAATACTAAAACAAAACTAAAACTTCAACATTTTTACAAGCATTATAGGGTAGGTGGGGTGAGGTGACACTTGTATCCATGAATAACACTGGTACCTGGTGATGACAGTCAATGGTGTTAAGTTAATGTGTGTTAAAGATGGTGTTTGTTGTGATATATGGGAACTGCTTGTGATTTAGGAGAGTAACACTACAGGTTTTTACAGGATGTGTGTGTGTGTGTGGGTGTGTGTGTGTGTGTGTTATGTTAAAGAGAGACAGAGAGTCCCAACCTGTTAAAGTTCCCCATTTCTTCCCATAATCTTTATATTTGGTGGTTTAATTTATAATATCAAAATTAACAAAACTTTCATCAAACTTATATTATAATAATTTGTTCATATATTATTATCCTGTTGCCAGATGTTCGTTAATGTTGTTTTTGAGAGTTAGTAATTTTTTTTTCACAGAAGGAACAACGATAAGATCTTTCTCCTCCGTTCCTAATGGTTTTAATTGGTGCTTCTATTAATTGATACATAGTGATTGGTGTTTTGATAACGGTGATAGAAGCAGCAGCAGCAGCCTGTAGGGAAATAAATACGATAATGATAAAGAAAGAATAATAAGAAAAAATGAATAAAAGGTAATTCTAGTAAAAACGATAATATCTTGCCCGGATCTTAAACGACATCGCATTTTTGTTGATTTTGTTAAAATTTCGTTAATAGTGAAGTAAAATAAGAAAAATATAAAGCCAACACGAGATGAAACGATAATCTTGTGTTATATTTTCAAGCGATTTATAGAATTTTACCCCAAAACAAATATTATAAACATCGGGAACTTTGATGTCTGGTCTGCTGGCTCAGCTATGCGCATCCCTACCGCAGCGGGACAATCATTCCTCCACGCCCAACCTCCAAGCCCCCCCCCCCTCCACCACGCCTCTCCTGCATGCCCCTCCTCCACCTCCATGCCCCTCCTCCACCTCCACGCCCCTCCTCCACATTAGGGAAGAATAAAGAAAAAACACCGAGGGGGAGAAAGAAAACTGGTTCGCCCGTGACCTGAAGACTGACTATCACCCCCACGCCATTCTTGAGGCCAAACACGCCAACCTCAGTAATCCTGAACGCGCCAACATAGGCAGCCGGGCTATTTCTGTTGACGAGATCAACTACCTGGGGGGGGGGGATGATATTTTTCCGAGATAGATTAAAATAGACAGTAGGAGGGAGTATAGTGCCTCGCGTAGCTATTTCTTGCCCAACAATCAAGATTTTTTTTTCTTCTCTGTTTAGTTACGTGACCACAAAGGAAATTACCTGATAAATTGGGTGTCTAAATGTGTGTTTTTGTGGGTGTGTGGGGGGAGGGGAGAGGAGGTGGGGGAACCTGTGGGTGTAGAGGAGAGGAGGAGGAGGAGGTGTCCCAGAGAGAGAGAGAGAGAGAGAGAGAGAGAGAGAGTGTGTAGCGTAGCCTAGAGTAACAAAGTATTTCATAAATTCGTCTACTCCTCCAAGGTCGATGTAAGAAAGGGTTTTTCGTCCGTCTATCGTCCCAAGACACGAAAACTCATTCATTCGTCACTACAATGAACAGAAACTGGGTAAGTTTGTTCGTTTCTTCGTTAATTATATAAGGTAAATCTTGACTCAGTGGTCGTACTTTTTGCTGAAGGATTTGAACGTATTTAAAAACATCAATACCAGTGCCCCCCCCCCCCCCCCGGTATCACTCACTCGCCTACAAACTATGAAATTCCAGCGACGATATTATCCTTGAGAAATGATCATTAACACACACACACACACACAGGAATGTAGCAATATGCCTCTTCTCTACACCGATGCTTTGAAATTTACTGTCTTCACGTGTTTAATCCAAATTACATATACAGACACAAGGCCAACACAATGCTATATCAAACTCACGTATTCTTGGTTAGGTTAGTGAGGAAAGGCAGTCACTCGTGTAGGATTTAACGAGTTAGGCTTAATGTACTTGTGTTATCAGCTATACACATGAACAATACGGGTCTGGTTCGGGTTCACATCGTGTTCAGCTACCACAGTCATGTTTGCTTCTGGATTTTGTAATATTTGTTGTGGTTATATATTATTTTCATATAATTTCTCTCAGAATTATCAAGATTAATTTTTAATACAGAAACAAGTTGTGGATTTTATAAAAGAGTAAAACACGTGTTTGAGTTTGTAGGGAATCAGGTTAGATACGGAGGCAAAAGAGATCCTGTGTTTATTTACAAATGACCGCAATGGTATTAAACCGATCAGGATACCAAGACGAATCCAAATTAACGATAACTTAAGGAAAAACCGGAAAATATGAAATAAAATACGAACAGAAGATTATACACGTTAGAAGAATAGATACAGTTGAATGATAATTATATATTTCTTGGCTCCCACACTGTTCGTCCCGCCAATGTTGTGTTTCTGTTCGTGTAGTTCGGATCCGCTGTCACTTTTTTTTTTTTATTAGAGAAACCTGCTCAATTGATTCAACACTTTTGCCACCTAACCTAACCTAACCTAACCTAACCTAACCTAAACTAGACCCATATTATGAATGATCGCGAAAACTGGACATTCCACTAACAATTATTTTCATCATTAACAAGAATAAGAGAATGATAACAACATAATTACGAGGACAGTTAACTTCCGACGTGGTAATTACTGGTTCATATTACTATTATGACGTAATGTTTATGATGATTATTAGGTCAGTAATGTGTCTGTTACGACGAGTGTTATAAAGTCAGTACATAACATAACACCTTAGTTTATTTCTTCACCTGTTGATTACACACCTTTACGTTATCTAGGAGGTGAGGTTAGATTAGTGTTGGTTAAACTAGGTTAGGTTAAGTCATGTTAACATTAAAATACTTAATCTTATGGTGAAATAAGCTAGGGTGTCTAATCTTCAGGTGCTCCACGGAGTATTCTTAGATACCGTTCATGTAAATACCTAACAAACTACCCACAATGCCTCACTATGAGCACAGGTAACCTTAAAGACGACCACGGTACATAATAAACCACGGTACATAATCTTTGAAACTACGCACAGGTAATAATCACATAACACGGGAAGGGTTATGTACAGGTGTAAATTAAGACGCCCCAGTGATAAGTTGGGTTAGGTTATGGTAAGGTTTAAGTTAGGTTACGTTAGGTTAGTTTGGGTTGGGTTGGTTATGGTAAGATTACGATAAAGTTAGGTGATCTTAGGTTGAGTTAGGTTAAGGTCACAACTAAACACAGGTTAGGTTAAGGTCACAACTAAACACAGGTTAGGTTAAGGTCACAACTACACACAGGTCAATATCTTTACATAACAGGGGAAAGGGTCAAGTACAAGGGTAAATTAGACACCTGGGAGATAGCAGGAAAATACAGTAACTCTGGCTTGTAAATCTTCACGTAGAGTAAAATAGTAGACAGGTAACCTTGACAACACGCACCTAATATTAACTCAGTAAAAAATAACACCTCACCTAACCTAACCTAACGTATCCTAACCGAACCTAACCTAACGTATCCTAATCTAACCTAACCTAATGACAACACGGACGTAATATTAACCACCTTTTCCACCACTACCTCCTCCTCCTCCATCACCACCTCCAGCCTCCTCCTCCACCATCTCCTCCTCCACCACCACCTCCTTCTCCAACACCTCCTCCTCCTCCACCACCACCTTCTCCACCACCTCCTCCTCCACCATCTCCTCCTCCACCACCTCCTTCTCCACCACCTCCTCCTCCACCACCTCCTTCGAGTCGTAACCTTGTCATGCTACCAGAACGAAGATTATGGTTCCAGGTGCCTTAATTACACCTGGGAAAATCTATATCAAGGTGAGGGTCTGCAGTTCTACCTGTGTGTGTGTGTGTGTGTGTGTGTGTGTGAAAAACCGTACACTTTTTATTGGTGTCATAATCACACTTTCAATAACGTCATTAATACAGGGTCATTAAGTAGTCTCAACAACCAGCAACATTCAAACCACCTCGACCAATATCCTGCCGTGGGAACCCTAACCAGACCTCCACTATCTCTCTCACTTACCACACTTGTTTCCTGTGGTGGTGTTTGTATGAGAAAGACGTATACAATTATTCTGAAAGAGCAGTTGACGATATTAGTTGACGATAATAATTGACGATATTAGTTGACGATAATAGTTGACGATATTAGTTGGTGATATTAGTTGACGATATTAGTTGACGATAATAGTTGACGATATTAGTTGACGATATTAGTTGACGATATTAGTTGACGATATTAGTTGACGATATTAGTTGACGATATTAGTTGACGATAATAGTTGACGATATTAGTTGACGATATTAGTTGACGATATTAGTTGACGATATTAGTTGATGATATTAGTTGATGATATTAGTTGACGATATTAGTTGACGATAATCTTAACCCTACCGTCATATCAGGTCCCAAACATGAGCTGGTTTTCATTAACTTAAAACAAAAAAGTTCTCCCTATTATGTAAACATGTTATAGTTACGCTTGAAGAATTATCCCTATTTAACATGATATAAACAAGTTAGGTGATACACTAGATAATTATTTAATGTTGTTATTGTTTATAGCAGTAAACTGATAGGCTCACGAACTATATCAAAAGTATTAATATTTTTCTTTCGTATTTTGGTTAAGTAAGAAAATACTGTTCATCATTTATAATTAAAGATGGTTAACTTCTCTCATTATCAATCAATTTAATAACCATATAGAAATAAAAAAATATTATTGATTGTAAAAACACGTTATTGTATCATATTTATCATTTCGTTATTATTTTTCTATTTATACAAGAAAAAAATGGATTCCCGTTTCATTTTTATTTCTTCATTATCAAAGGATTGTGGTAGGCGTGTGTGATAAGACTCTCGTGTAAACCTTGAACAAAGATTATTTTTAGTTCCTTCTAGTGCATGTGTGTGTGTGTGTGTGTGTGTGTCACGTGCTGCACAAGACTAATTTACTACTAAAAATCCATAAATTTCGCAAATACTGTCACCTTCCAAAATACTCCTCTCTCTCTCTCTCTCTCTCTCTCTCTCACTGGTCGTATGGGGCCTTTTGGTAAAACCTCCTAACCTTTATTACTTAAGATATTTTTATAAATGTCACTGTAAATAATTAGCTTATAATGACTACCAGACTAATAACATAACATTATACTCGCATATGATGAACCGTCAACAAACATTCAGACATCGATCATAAGTCACAATTCATTAACGTTAGATTCATTATCCATTGGTGTCATTATAACTGAAGGTCATTATACGTCAAATACATCATATATCAGGTCATGTCGCTTCATTATCATCCACTACAATTATTATACATCAAGGTAATTTCTTTAAGTTTAGTGAGGGGAGGCGAAGGGATAAATCATGATAATAATACCGTTTCATTATTCATTTTCACTTCATTGTATTTTGTTTTTCATTGTACTGCACTGTAATTTTTCATTGTACCGCACTGTATTTTTCCTTGTATCGCATTACATTTTGTCTTTCATTGTATGACATTGTATTTTTCATTGTACCGCATTGAATTTTGTCTTTCATTGTATTTTTTCATTGTACCGCATTGTATTTTGTCTTTCATTGTATCGAGTTATTTCATAGAGTAGAATACAAAGTGAAGACCGACATAGCGTGTAATTCAAAAATGTCTACTGACCTTGTGTTGAGGAATACATCATCTAAATTCATGTCACAACTCATAAACTCTGCCGTGTCAAGATAGAACACCTGGACACCTGCTGGCCATTTACCACAACGAGGTTATTAGTACACCTGTCACCGCCACTACCACCACCACCATTACTACTACCATCATCACCATTATCACCATCACGAACCTGGGGAGTCACAGCCAACACCATCACCACCACACACAGCCGGACGAAGCAGGAACCAACTCGTCCAAGTCATATCTACAAGACACACACACTCACTCACTCACACTCACACACACACACACACACACACACACACACACTCATACCCTTGCGTAACTAACCTTTCACTTCTACCACAAGGTCAAGTGTACTACGGCTAGAGTTTGTTAAAATAAAAAAAATCTATAGCGTAATGGTGACTACTCATTGAGCATTCGTGAGGAAGGGGGAAGAAAGGTTGGCGTGTCGAGGGTTAGCAAGACCGGAGGGACCGTGTGAATGTTTCTACCACACACACACACGCACACACACTTACTTACATAACCACGGAGATATAGATACAATACTCATTTCCCCCCCCACACACACACACTCACAAAGACCTCCCCCCTACACACGGCTACCCTATACTTTAACATAGGACCAACACCCCCCCCCCCAACCCCAACACACATACACACTCGAGTTTAACACACACTCAGCCTCCTGCCTCTTTGAAACTCGTAAACAAGATGAGAGAGAGAGAGAGAGAGAGAGAGAGAGAGAGAGAGAGAGAGAGAGAGAGAGAGAGAGAGAGAGACCAGCCATCCACCAGCTGTGTTCACCTCGACCTATCACTTGATGCCACTTCCTCAATGTCCATCCACCTCCCATGCCCTGAACAGAACCACCCCCTCCCCCCCCCCCTTCACTATCACCTACAAACCTCCCATGAGTCACCACCAAAGAATAGGGCCGACCTATCCCTCCTAAGAACCTCCTATACATCTATCATCATTACTCCCAGGAAACCATACAAGATGATAACCCATGAGCTAATAAATCCGACTCACGATGTAGATTATGGCTCAGATCATGGCGTTGATTAGGAGGCAGATTATATACCAGATTATAAGACATTCCAGAAACAGATAATACACAAGTTTATCAGACATTCCAGGGGCAGATTATAGACCAGATTATAAGACATTCCAGGGTAGATTTAATGTAAAATATGAAGCCCTGGATCTATTGTTTGGGCTGAGTCATTATCAGTAACTCGGGATTCATTTCTAGGGTGTCTGAACCTTTTCCTGGTTACCGCCGCCGTGGTTAAGGAAGACACTTAACTCGGGAAAGGTTAAAGACGATGGAATGTCACGAATACAATCTTAACATTATTGACCTGGAGGTTATCACGATATTGTATTTTCATATTGTAGTTTATTGTTGATCGAGTGAGGGTAATACAGCAACTTAAGATACATAATGGTGTATTTAGATAATTTATTTGTGCTGTATTACAATGAAATCTATCACTGTAAAATTTCACTTAATCAAACCTAACCTAACCCCAAAATTAACCTTTTAGAACACCACAACGACTAGGTAAAAAATCTACCCAGGGGAAAGATTATAACGCTGGAAAGTGTACCACACACACACACACACACACACACACAACAGTAATTAACTTTGTTGCCTTGTTAGAGTACGCAGGAGCTTGAGATTATCACAGTGGTCTACCAGCAGAAATTGTGAGGAGTGAAGGTGGATGAAAGGGAGAGAGAGAGAGAGAGAGAGAGAGAGAGAGAGAGAGAGAGAGAGAGAGAGAGAGAGAGAGAGAGAGAGAGGATGAGACTGTTAGATAAAAATAAATGGGCACTAAAAGAATAAACTTGTAAGACAATTTAAAAATACATGAATACAAAGGGGCAGAAACACACAGACAGACAGACAAAAACAGAAGACAAAAAAATAACAGACAGAAACAGACAGAACAAAATAATAAATACAGACAAAAAAATTTAAAGACAATAAAAAAACTAAACAAAAAAATAAAAAAAAAAAATCATCCGAAAAATTACATGGAAGTAAAGAAA
The DNA here is from genome assembly GCA_958450375.1 of Homarus gammarus. Lineage (NCBI taxonomy): Eukaryota > Metazoa > Arthropoda > Malacostraca > Decapoda > Nephropidae > Homarus > Homarus gammarus. The sequence goes on from CAUDMG010003229.1 coordinate 1,111,938, forward strand.
CACATAAAACGTTACAGACCACAGACAGGGAGAGGGTTATCAAGTGAACAGAGGCAGTCCACGTTACCGCCACCCTCACCCTCACTGCCACCACCACCAGCCCCTCCCACAGCCACCACTTCCTCCCACCGCCACCACCACAGCCACCACCACCAGCCCCTCCTCCCACAGCCACCACTTCCTCCCACCGCCACCACCACAGCCACCACCACCAGCCCCTCCTCCCACAGGCACCACTTCCTCCCACCGCCACCACCACAGCCACCACCACCAGCCCCTCCTCCCACAGGCACCCTCTTGTCTATAACCAACAAAGAGCCTCACGTATAACAGCTCCTGGTGACTATATTGATCCAATCATTATAATGGCTTGCGTTTATTAACAACCCTTCCTTCCTTCCTCCCTTCCTTCCTAAGTCATCCGTTATCATGAGGGGTGTTAGGTTGGTTGTTAAGTTTGCTTCCAGCTTATTTTAAATGATGATTAAACACCCTAACGACAATTGGGAAGATTAGGTTAGGTTAATTTAAATCTGGATTTAGGACAGCTTCAAGGTGGATTATCAAGCTGAAATAAGCTAAGGGGGGGAGCTAATCTTATTAAGGTTTTTCACCAATAGCGTAATTTACAATATACATCCGTTACCCAAAGAATAAACTAACATAGAAAACGCTTCTTTCTTTTTTCACAATACCATAGAAAACGGCAGAATTTTTCACGGTAACAAATGTATTTACGTTCGCAAACTGTTCCACCCACCCCACACACACACACTCTCTCTCTCTCTCTCTCTCTTTCTCTCTCTCTCCCTAGCACCCTTTTACACGTAATTGAAGAGAAAGAACTAAGCACTATGTAGGTCAGTGTGGCGGTGCAGTATTACCGGTCACGAGGCAGTTGCTGGGGCGTGTCATTGTCTGTCGGTCTGTCTGTCTAGCCCTCTGTCTTTTTTTATTTGTTGCCGTCACACGTAAGAGATTGAGGACATGGTTAGATTAGGTCGGGTCGTGTGTGTGTGTGTAATGTTGTGTAAGTGTACGTGTGTGTGTGGGGGGGATATTGTTGTGTATGTGTACATGTGTGTGTGTAGGGAGTGTTTGTGTGTGTACATAAACCAAGACGTATAAGAGGTTGTCAGTCATCTCAGGTAGTGTTACAGGTAAACAGAAGTAATTACCTCATCAACAGTGGGCGAGACAGGTAGTCACTGCGGGAAGTAACCTGTCAGGTGAGGTAACTACTCTGTCACCCAGAAACTGCAAGAATAAATGACTTGCCAATCATCACTAAATTATCCACCCCCCCCCCCTCCCCTCCCCTCCCCTCCCAAACAACATTATTAGGAGGGAGTACTGTGTGTGTGTGTGTGTGTGTGTGTGTGTGACAATGAAAACTAACCTAACTTAAACACAGACTGCCGTAATAAGTTTTCTCATTATGCAACATAATCAACACCAGGATGACTCAGGTAAGTTCCTCATTGCGAGAGCGTGACTGGGCAGGGTACACAACCACTATGTAGGTCACTTGGGAATGAATACTGGTTAGCGTACAGTAAACACCCGTGCTTATACGCAGCATCTGGCCACTGCACTCCGCCGTGGGTCATTGATTATTGAAAAGGTGTGGAAGGCGGCGTATAAGAGAGAGAGAGAGTGTGTGTGTGTGTGTGTGTGTGTGTGTGTGTGAATTGAAAGATAAATAAAAAGAATCGATATTAGTTGTGTTGCTCATGGATTTCAAACTATACACTTAACTATTTTATCACCATATAAGTGAAACCTCCATATAACGGACTTCCCTCTCCCTATAATCCGTTAGAGGGAGGTTTCACATCTAATTGTCCCTCGATATAACGGACTTTCATCTCTATATCGTTCATTAGATGGCAGCTTCACATCTAACGGGCCCTTGATATAACAGACTTTTTTCTCCATGTAGTCCGTTAAATAGAGGTTCCACTGTACATATATTACCATACAAAAACGGTAAGAGACATCGTTCTCAGACTAAGCTGTTGGAAATGAATCAATAAGCTTTCTACTCCCGCCTCGCTGTGTCAAGGTCCCTCAGATACGACCTATATATTCTGTACACAAATGACGTAGCTTAGCGATCGTCACTTGTTGGTCAAGGAGTGCCCCCCACCTTGATACTTACAGCCACCAGTAACCCCTTATCAGTAGTGAAGTGACGGTCGAATAGTGTTTTATAGAGCATCCAAACCTCGGTATACCCGTTACGTAAAGCCGATTTAGAGCTGTGAGAAAGATACTGTTAATTTTCAACCGTTCAGGATTGGTATATTTACTAAACTAACAATAGAGATTAGTTATTGGAATACAGGAATGAATTATAACATCGAGTTGTATTATGTGTGATGGTCGATCTGTAGAACACCTTACCCAACCAAAAGTGTGTGTCTATGTCAATGAAGATACCGAGAAACTGACAATAGCACCAGCGTAGATATTGACATTAGTTCCGTAAAATATCTTAAAATAACAGTGGCTATTTTATTCTTTCGTCCATGAAAGTTATACTACAACAAGCTCACTACATCCGCACCTCCTCTGTAAGAGTGACGAGGAGGACTCACTCAAACAGTAACTCATCAGGACCAAACAGCGAATCCAAAACACGCCGGGTGGAGTTATGTGATGTAAGAAGAGATAACAGGATTTTAAATCATGAACGAGGAGAATATATGACGATCTGTCCCTCACTGGCTTATAAGGTGTACGTAGGCCGCTGCATCACCTACCGTAGAATCTGTGTGTCATCTGTGGTCATCTCGGAGTGACATACACAGTGAGATGGCGGCTATTCTATATAACCCTGATGTTGACTCCTTCAGGTGGGTACTAGAGTGGTGTCTGATAGATAGATATAGTATTCTGGATCAGTGGTAGGTACTATGATTTACTGCCATCTACTGTACTTAGGGTATGTGTTTAAAATGTATATGTGGCAAACTGAACCATACCAAAAAAAAATAGGAATCACATAAAGATTCGTATTTGACTCCTATTTTCTTCACAGTATGGCAGAGGAGAGGCAGGCGGTGTATATTGTCTATGTAAAAATTATTTATACATCTCTGTCGGTTCGTTACTTCACGTTTATTTGGACCGCTAAATAACAAGGTGTTCTTTCAATAGCCGCTACGGTGACGGAACGACTAACGCCTATCAACCGGCGGTCAACACCCTCCCCTACACCGACCTCAACTACAACTACCCATACGACACCTCTCAGCAACAGGACCCAACTTATTCCTACTACCCGTAAGTAATATTGATTTATTTAGGGGGAGGATCACCATTAGTTAAAAATTACGTAAAAACACAAATGCAAAAATCAGATCGCATTAAGATTAGTTACCCAGATTATTTCACCTCATGATTAATTACCCTAAAATCAAGTTAAGATAACCTAATTCACCTTACTTAACTTATCTCAACCTAATCTAACCCCAGCAAGTAGCATTAGGGAGTCGCAGTGTTTTCTGACCCACGGTGACCTATATACGGCTTTATCATTATTTATGGTGTTGTTTGTTTCGTTTTTCTCTTACTCTCTCCATCTCTTTATCCCCTTTGTTTATCCTATGTCTCCCTTTTCTGTATTTTTTTCCTGTCGATTTTATCCCCTGTTCATTTAATTCCCCCATTATTCTATCTTAACCTTCTCTCTATTTCTTTACATCCACTTTTTATCTTATTCTTTTAATCTTTTACTTCCTTGTTTTTATCTCTTCCTTCCCTCTATATATTTTCATTAATGTTCCTCAACCTACCAAGAGACTCGTGTCAATCTCTGTCAACAGGGAGGCAAGTGGCCAGGATCCCTACAACGATCCCAACTACAACACCTACGGTCAGTACTACGAGGGCCAAGACCCAAACGACCAGGGCTACGGCCCGGACGACTTGGGTTTTGACTACAACGACCCGGGTTTCGACACCAGCAACCAGGAGAACTACCCTAATACCCAAACATACGACCCCAACGATCCGACATACGCCCCCAACGATCCGACGTACGACCCCAACGATCCGACGTACGACCCCAACGATCCGACGTACGACCCCAACGATCAAATATATGACGAGAACTACGAGACAACTGAGCAGCCGTACGACTCTCCCGGTGGGTACATAGACTATAGTCCCGCCTACACATACGACCGACCTATCATCTACAAGCACGGGTCTAACCTTAAGCCAGAGGGAGAGTTTGGTGGAACATCTGAACTCAAGTCCGCCTACAGGGCCTACGACAGCCAGCACAAAGCTCAGGTTAGTTCAAGGATACAACTGTCAACTCAGACCTCAGATTGGTTCAAGGGCTATGATAGAAAATACATGTTATTCAGAACTACGCTGTTATTGTTTTATGACCAAATTTTATCTTTCACCAGTACAGTAATTCACTTTTAATTGCTCTTTTAAAAAATTTCAGTTAGGAGTTGTCTAATTATCACTATCAGAAAGAGTTTGTTGACATTAAATCTTTGATGTCACTGGTACTGTATCTCGACAGCTGACCGCCTACATCTGTCCTTCAATCTGTTGTAACGGCTTAACTCAAGACCCACTGCCATTATTAGTAATTTCTGGCATTATTAAGAATTTGTGAATCTTTTTTCATCGCATGTGATATGTCGAGAAAAATATATAGAAATTATCATTAATTTACAAATATCCCCAATTAGCAAGGACCCTAATGGAAACAGTAATAATACAATAGTACTCAATGTTAAGGTATTTTTATGATAAGAAGTTTGTGCCATGTTTCTGAACTATTTCAGGCTAACCGTAAGAAGGACAACCTTGGTGCAGGAGGTGCCATTGACGGGACAACCGAGCATAAGGAAAAGTACCAGACTTACGAAACCTCCCGCCCAGTCGTATACAAACACGGCACCAACCTCGCTCATGAAGGAGAGTTTGGTGAACTAACAGAAACTCACGACAAGCACCGCCAGTTTGACTCCCAGCGTCCTGTCGTAAAGAAGCAAGGGACAAACCTCAGCACACAGGGAAACTTTGAGGAAAACACTGAATACCACACACAATATTACAAGAAAGGTTCAGAAAAACCTGGTAAACTAAACAGGGCAAGAGATAATCTTCAACAGGAGGGTGAGTTTGGAGAGGTCACAGAAACTCAAGACAAACATCGTCAATTTGAGTCCCAACGACCCGTGGTGCAGCGACAGGGAGCCAATCTTACCACTGAAGGTAACCTTGCCAACGACACAGAGTACTACAAGCAGTTCTACAAAAAAGATTCTTATAAACGTTCTGCCAAGAGGAATACTGACAACTTAAAGCCACAAGGAGACTTTGGCGAAGTAACAGAAACACACGACCAACACCACAAGTTTGACACCCAACGACCAGTGGTTTATCGTCAGGGCGCTCACCTCCGTACAGAAGGTAACTTCTCTAAAGACACTGAATACGAAAAAGAATTTGCCAAAAAAGCTACAAAAAGGTCAAATGGAACCAAACACATCGATAGCCTGCGACAAGAAGGAGACTTTGGCGAAGTAACAGAAACACACGACAAACACCACAAGTTTGACACCCAACGACCTGTAGTAAAGAAGCATGGAGACCATTTAGGAACAGAAGGAAATTTTGAGAAAGATACAGAGTATAATAAACAGTTCCACCAGAAAGGTTCTGATAAAAGAACTGCTAAGAAGAACAGCGACAACTTGAAGCAGGAAGGAGACTTTGGCGAAGTAACAGAAACACACGACAAACACCACAAGTTTGACACCCAACGACCTGTGGTTTATCGTCAGGGCGCTCACCTCCGTACAGAAGGTAACTTCTCTAAGGACACTGAATACGAAAAAGAATTTGCAAAAAAAAACGCCCAAAAAACAAAAGGGGCCAAACATAATGACAATCTGCAACAAGAAGGAGACTTTGGCGAAGTAACAGAAACACACGACAAACACCACAAGTTTGACACCCAACGACCTGTAGTAAAGAAGCATGGAGACCATTTAGGAACAGAAGGAAATTTTGAGAAAGATACAGAGTATAATAAACAGTTCCACCAGAAAGGTTCTGATAAAAGAACTGCTAAGAAGAACAGCGACAACTTGAAGCAGGAAGGAGACTTTGGCGAAGTAACAGAAACACACGACCAACACCACAAGTTTGACACCCAACGACCTGTGGTTTATCGTCAGGGCGCTCACCTCCGTACAGAAGGTAACTTCTCTAAAGACACTGAATACGAAAAAGAATTTGCAAAAAAAAAAGCCCAAAAAACAAAAGGGGCCAAACACATCGATAGCCTGAGACAAGAAGGAGACTTTGGCGAAGTAACAGAAACACACGACAAACACCACAAGTTTGACACCCAACGACCTGTTATACAGACACAGGGAACTCATCTGTTAACTGAAGGAGAATTCACTAAGGATACAGAGTACACTAAGCAATACCACCAAAATGGTTCTGAAAAACGTATTTCAAATAAAAAAAGTGACAATTTGAGGCAAGAAGGAAGTTTTGGCGAAATAACCGAAAATCGTGATAAATACCACAAGTTTGATACCCAGCGTCCAGTGGTATATCATGAGGGAGCCCATCTAGCAACAGAGGGCAACTTTATTAGTGAAACAGAATACAATAAACAGTTTGATGAAAAAGGTGCACAAAGATCTCGGGAGATAAAACAAAATGATAATCTACGTCAGGAAGGAGATTTTGGTGAGACTACCGAGACTCACGACAAACATTGTAAGTTCGACACACAGCGTCCAGTAATTCAGAAACAAGGAGCAAATCTCACAACACAGGGAAATTTTGTCAAAGATACAGAATACGAGAAGCAGTTCATTGAAAAGGGTGTCCAGAGACGTACTGCCAAAAAGAAAAGGGATAATCTTCAGCAGGAAGGCAAGTTTGGAGATATATCAGAAGTAAAAGATAAATTTCAGAAACAGAATGTAAGGAGGCCTGAGCTGAAGAAGAATAATGATACCTTACGTCAACAAGGTAACTTTGGTGAACTTTCAGAGAATAAAGATAAATATAGGAACCAGAACGCCAAACGTCCTCCTCTAAATAAGACCACGGATAACCTCCGCCAGCAAGGAGAGTTTGGTGAGAAGTCTGAGATCCAGGACAAGTTCCAGAGTCACCATCCTCAGAAATCACGGGTGAATAAAATGTATGATAACCTCAAGAGTACTGGAAAGTTTGCAGAAATCACTGAAATTCAAGAAAAGTATCAGCCCACTGACCCTTCCAGACCCGAGAGAAGAAGAGTAGGTACAAGTTTAAAAAGTAAAGGGAACTTTGGAAACAGCTCAGAGTACGGTTCAATGTTCCACGACTTGGAAGGCCACCAGCGCCACTCCTACCGGCTCCCCGACAACCTCAAGCCTGTTGGGACCTTTGGAGAAAAGAGTGAAGCTAAGGACAAGTTTCGTGAAGTTGCCGCCGAGAGACCTGTCATCTGGCGGCAGAAATCAAATCTTAAGGCATCGGGGACGTTCGGCGAACCTTCCGAAGCTCGGGATAAATACCGTGAGTTCCAAACCAAGAGGCCAACAGTAAAGAAGATGGGCTCAAACCTTCATCCTGAAGGGGAATTCAATGATATAACTGAGGTTCATGACAAATATCGCGAAGTAAAACCTCAACGTAACATTGCCCCTAAACATAAGTCAAACATCCAACCAGAGGGACAATTTGGGGAGATGTCCGAAATTAAAGACAAGTACCGGCAATTAGAGAGACAAAGACTAATTGCACCAAAGCATGGAGCCACCCTGAAACCCGAGGGCCAGTTTGGTGAAACCTCAGAAGTTCATGACAAATTCAAGGCTTTGGAAACACATCGAAATATTGCAAAGAAACATTCTGCTAACCTTCTTCCTGAAGGGGACTTTGGTGAAACCTCAGAAGCTCATGACAAATTCAAGGCTTTGGAAACACATCGAAATATAGCAAAGAAACATTCTGCTAACCTTCTTCCTGAAGGGGACTTTGGTGAAACCTCAGAAGTTCGTGACAAATTCAAGGCTTTGGAAACACATCGAAATATTGCAAAGAAACATTCTGGTAACCTTCTTCCTGAAGGGGACTTTGGTGAAACCTCAGAAGCTCATGACAAATTCAAGGCTTTGGAAACACATCGAAATATTGCAAAGAAACATTCTGGTAACCTTCTTCCTGAAGGGGACTTTGGTGAAACCTCAGAAGTTCGTGACAAATTCAAGGCTTTGGAAACACATCGAAATATTGCAAAGAAACATTCTGGTAACCTTCTTCCTGAAGGGGACTTTGGTGAAACCTCAGAAGTTCGTGACAAATTCAAGGCTTTGGAAACACATCGAAATATTGCAAAGAAACATTCTGGTAACCTTCTTCCTGAAGGGGACTTTGGTGAAACCTCAGAAGCTCATGACAAATTCAAGGCTTTGGAAACACATCGAAATATAGCAAAGAAACATTCTGGTAACCTTCTTCCTGAAGGGGACTTTGGTGAAACCTCAGAAGTTCGTGACAAATTCAAGGCTTTGGAAACACATCGAAATATTGCAAAGAAACATTCTGCTAACCTCAGGCCTAAAGGGGACTTTGGTGAAACCTCAGAAGCTCATGACAAATTCAAGGCTTTGGAAACACATCGAAATATTGCAAAGAAACATTCTGGTAACCTTCTTCCTGAAGGGGACTTTGGTGAAACCTCAGAAGTTCGTGACAAATTCAAGGCTTTGGAAACACATCGAAATATTGCAAAGAAACATTCTGGTAACCTTCTTCCTGAAGGGGACTTTGGTGAAACCTCAGAAGTTCGTGACAAATTCAAGGCTTTGGAAACACATCGAAATATTGCAAAGAAACATTCTGGTAACCTTCTTCCTGAAGGGGACTTTGGTGAAACCTCAGAAGCTCATGACAAATTCAAGGCTTTGGAAACACATCGAAATATAGCAAAGAAACATTCTGGTAACCTTCTTCCTGAAGGGGACTTTGGTGAAACCTCAGAAGTTCGTGACAAATTCAAGGCTTTGGAAACACATCGAAATATTGCAAAGAAACATTCTGGTAACCTTCTTCCTGAAGGGGACTTTGGTGAAACCTCAGAAGTTCGTGACAAATTCAAGGCTATGGAAACTCATCGAAATATAGCAAAGAAACATTCTGGTAACCTTCTTCCTGAAGGGGACTTTGGTGAAACCTCAGAAGTTCATGACAAATTCAAGGCTTTGGAAACTCATCGAAATATAGCAAAGAAACATTCTGCTAACCTTCTTCCTGAAGGGGACTTTGGTGAAACCTCAGAAGTTCATGACAAATTCAAGGCTTTGGACAGTCAAAGAAATATTGCAAAAAAACATTCTGCTAACCTAAAGCCTGAAGGTCAGTTTGGAGAAATCACAGAAATTCAAGATAAATATCGAAGTCTAGAGACACAAAGAAACATTGCTAAGCGTCACAGCGCCAAACTCAAACCTGAAGGCAACTTTGGTGGGACGTCAGAGCTTCAAGATAAGTATAGAACACATGATCCCAAACGGCACATTGCTAAACGCCACACGGATAAACTCAAACCTGAGGGTGACTTCAGTGAGACCACAGAAATTAAAGACAAGTACAGACAAAAGGGGACAAATAGGAATATTGCTAAACGCCACAGTGGAAAACTCAAACCTGAAGGTGAGTTTGGAGAGATATCAGAACTTCACGATAAATACAAAAGCTTTGACACTCAGAGAAACATTGCCAGGCGTCACAGCCCATCCTTAAAACCAGAAGGTAAATTTGGTGAAATTTCAGAAATTCAGTATAGTTACCGAGGTCATGAATCCAGGCGTCCAAAATTAGAAAAGGTAAATTCTGACCAACTGTGGCTCGATGATCCTAAGTTTACTATAAAAGGAAGTACAGAAACACTATCAAGTTACACTGATTATCCTGGAGTAAAACCGAAAGATCTCAGAGTTCCACCAAAATACACCTCCAATGTTACAGCGGTAAAAGCGGCATAACGCCACTGCTGATGTAGCTGTATAGGAAACGTGTCTGGGGAGATGTATAGAGGTACTGGTTGTTTTTAAATGTTGGAGTCTGAACTAATGTGAAGCACAGGAATCGTTAAAGCAGTGTAATTCATAACATCAACAACTTTGGAATCTCCTCTCTTATTTCTATCATTTGTTTAAAAATAATACAACTTTGAAGAACTATTAAGTCCAGGTCTTCGGCTTTGGTTGAATTGCTAAAAACCATATTTTTCTAAGTGAATCTTCTTTCTTAAGTCCCTCTCCTTGCTTCATAGACTGTGAACTATGTCACTATAAATGTACATATTTAATGAAGTGATTCAAAGGATGAATTTCAGGCGAGTACTAACCACATACTGTACAACATTGTGGTAGTAGGAAGTGTAGCATATAACAGTGGTGGCCAACTAGAGGCAGACAACACCCGGATGCACTTCTAGAGCCACAAGAGTGTCTTGTGGTACACTACGAATATTTTATTTTCAAAAATAAAAATAATATTGGTAATAACAACAAACTTTCTTACCTCTCTGTGACAACTTTAAACTCAGTGGCTCTTCTGCTACCCATCACAACTTTATCAACAATTTTCTTGAAGTTTGTCTCTTCTTCAGCTGAGGATAAACAAAGTAGAACAGATCAGTGTTTGGATTTCATGTGTTTGAGGGCAGAAATGGACTTGCATAGAATTGGCAGCGAAGTCAATCAACAAAAATGACAAAATAAAAATACAAGGACTTACTTGGTATATATTGATAATGTAAGCATACTACTAAAGATAATATGTATAATACAGTATGGATATTTTTCATTTTTTACTTTTGTGGGTGTTCTAAAAGCCACAGTTTCTAGTAGCTCAGAGAAGGCTAGTTGGCCACTCCTGGCATATGAGGAAAGTATATCCAGTAGTGCCTTTATCATGCAATAGGCTACACAGAATTCCTCATGCTTATATACATTTCATCCATGTAGCTGCCTTCCTTACCACATGATTTAATAACTCATTCTAACATACATTATTGTCATTATACATACATAAAGCAGCTCTGTCGTGTGGCAAGGAAGGATTAAAATCTTTGAATATTATATAGTCTCTTGGAGTCTATAGTGTGTCCATAAAAATTTCTAATAGTGGTGGTTTTGGCACGTGATCACCTCAAACCTTCTTGCAGCTTTATCAAACGATAATGCTGGCTAAGGAGGGCATACATTTAAAGGCTGACTGATAATTCACATGACGTCAAGTGATATTTATCCAAATTGGAAACTTTTGACAACTATAACTTAATCATAATCTAAATTATCTTTTATTCACTTGATGATATGTATAGATGCCAGTGTCAGTCATATAGTAAGAAGTGCTTGAACAAGGAAAAAGCATACATGTGCTATACATGTGGCACCTCTACCAGGTGTTGACCCTACACGCACGGGCACCTAGACGCAGGCAGTCTAGTTGTTCTGATGCTGTCATCGCTGGCGATAGTCACCACACAGCCCGCCAAACAAAATATTGTATCTTGTACAGCAAATAATCATAGGGAAACACTTTCAGAGTTTGTGTGCATTTTTCCAAATACAATAAACATTTTAGAATTTTTCAATTTTCCTTTAACCCTCTATGTTTATCTGTTGTGAAATGACCCAAAAGAAGAGTTTGGCCCAAGTTTAAATAAAAGTGCTGTACAAAGAATAAAGTACAGTAGTTTGGTGATGTTTGGTAGTGTCACACTGGATTATAGCTTTCTCACATCTGTCCTTGGACATTGAAACCAAGACAGTAATAAGAGATATGTACTGTACATAATATTTCATGCATTTGGAATACCACCCCCCTCCCCCCCCCCCCCCCCCCCCCCCCAAAAAAAAAAGACCGGAAAAGCTACGGAGGCTGAGGAAGCAGTAGATGCTATCAGGTTTATGGAGACAAAAGTTGGAGCCAGAGAAGAGTCAGAAGCAGATGAGTTGTTGGATGAAATGGATCAGCTTAGAGAAGACGCAAAACAAAAGTCAAGTAGATTCTGATCATAGAAAACAATTAATTAAAAATAGATGAGAATATATTTTTACTTTTATCGTCTTCGTCCCTTAAGCTGTGACTGCTAGTGTGGCAGCATGCACCAGCTCCAGGTATGAACACTTGACAGAGTTATGCCATCCAAGCTGTATGTAAACTTCAATTAAGTTATCCGACTACAGTATATTGTAGTATAAACAAGGCAACTGCAAGTGTTCTATTCTCTCCGGGTAACTGAGGTGTCATAGTGTAGGAAACACTAGAAAAAAAAGTTGTGAATTTTTTATATGGGACAAAAAATTTCATGCATTGCAATACAGCACTTTGTTAAACTCAAATACAATGTGAAATTACAAACACTTATAGTGAGGAACGATTACTAGTCTCTGTAGCAGTATCTAAATGCACCAGGCACTGTACATCACAGTTCTTATCCAAAACAATTTTAAGTGTGTTAAAAATTTTCCTTCACCTGCTACTCAGTTGAGGCATTATGAGAAAAACTCCACGGAGCACTTTTAATAACAGTTGTGTGAATTCCATCCTGAGCAGGAAAATTACCCATTTTTAGAACATAAGCCACCAACCATCTCTTTACTGAGAAACTGAGATAACTGAACCACATGTTGAGATAAGGAATGAATAAATGACCATATTCACTGTTTGTAATCGTTTTTTATTTTAAATTTCATTCAATACAAATGAAATGTGTTAACCTTCAAATCTATAACATAACAGATGATAAAGGATACAACTCAAACCAACAAACCTTAATTATATCACATTGCTATTATGTCTATATCATTCAATTTAATATTAAACTAACAAAGATTTTATTCTATTAACACAGACAATCACATTTGAAAGTAAAGAGTAAAAATAGCAAGAGAGTGGCATGATGATGAACAACTGTTCTCTAGACCCCAGAAACACACTTCAGTCAATAATACGTCAGCAGTCAGGTACGACTACTAAAGTTATGAGTTATTCGAGTCGTGAATCACTAAACCCCGAGATATGCTAGAGACTGTCAGTTAATTGAAAATGTCCAAAGGAGGACCAACAGACTGGTGCCTGTGCTGCAGTACCTCAGTTACCCAGAGAGATTAGAACACCTGCAATTGCCTAGCTTATAATATAGATGGGCAAGGGGTAACTTAACTGAATTTATAAACATCTCGGAGGACATTACTCAGTCGAATGTCCATACCTGGAGCTGGCGGACATCCGCCCCACAAGGGGTCACAGCTCAAGTTTGAAAAAGCCACAAGTCCAGAAAATTGTGAAGACAAACTTTGTAAGAGTGAAAGTTGTGAACTCTAGGAATAAACATTTAACTCTGTATGTGGTGTAATTTATTCTATGAGGATAAAGGTCAGACCCACAAATACAGTCAGAAGTCATCTGTCTCTCCAAACATAAATGCAGTATACTGTACCCTGTACAGGTACAGTATATACATATAATAAATATATACAGTAGTGTACACACAAATTGACAGTGAGTATTGTCTATTACTACAAACAAAAGAAAATTTCATCATCAACTGAAGAAACAAAGAGTCAAACAGATTATGTCGACACAATTAAAATTCAGAATGATTTGATCCATAGCCGGCCTTCGTACTATATATTATAGACGGCCATAATTATTATCTTTTTTTTCTTTTCTTTTTTACAGGGGTTAGCCCACCCAGACACAGGTCACTGACCCACATCGGGGTCTGGGGGGCAAAAATATTATTACCTGTACGTATTATTATTATTATTATTATTATTATTATTATTATTATTATTATTATTATAATAATAATAATAATAATAATTTAAAAAAAAATACGAAATTAAAAATAAAATAAAATTATAATAATAATAAAGTTCAAGAAAGAAAAACGGTATACTGTATGTATGTTGTGTTGTCAAATTGAGAGGAACAATTGAGGCCCTGCAACTGTGTGTAAATGAGGCAGAAAGTCAGATCAGCAACCTGGGACTTGATCACAATTTTTGTGATGCCATATGGCAGTAGGGTCTACCATTAGACAATACATTATGCTTCCAATATCTTCCCAGGCGGTAGTACCTCCCTGTTTGATAGCGGTTAAATCCAATTTCAGTAATGACACACTACACTACCTGTCATACCTTGCATGCTAATTCATTTCCACAAAGATCTCCCTCAGGACAACACTTGTTCTTTGGAAAATAATCACATCCAAGTCATCAGTTATTAATGTGTATTATTAATGAATAGGGTATGACCTTATTGATTACACTTATTTGAAGGTTTTAAACAATGACATACCAGTAGGCTTTGAACAATAATTCCCAATATTTACTGCCAAGTGCAGAAACTTAAGTCTTTATGAACAGTCATTAAAGGTACAGTAATGACAGCTGAATCATGTAAATTTTCAACATTATGAAAATAAAGCTTGAAGCAATACTGTACTGATATTCATAATTTATCTTACTACTTTTTTATAAATGCAATACAACTAACAATTCTTACTACTTTCTCTAAATACTTTAAACCTATAGAGTACATTACTACAAGGAGCCTTGTCATACTACCGGCAGTTTGAGGTTATGACATCTATCTGACAATGAGAAAAGTTAAGAAATAAATTAAAATAAAAAAATATTAACATAGTAAAGAATACAGTACTGATGGATAAACACTAATACTATATCATGAACTTCACTAATACTGTACTGTATCATAATGTTCATCAAAAATACCAACACATCTAAACCATTTCATATTTCTCCAGAGGTGGTACTGTACTGTACGTACTCTACCTACCAATACACTCACTCGCACTTGCACACAGGAACAGGTCAGAAAATGCCACCAGGTTTATCTGTCTCTTAGATACCTGATAGTCTGAAGTCACAATTGTTATGTACACTGCTAGTTGAGCAAGGGGATGATCCAGTCGTTGTACATGCTCACTCTGGTGTATACTCCGGGGAAGTTGGGTTCAGCGCATCTGAACCCAAAGGAGACAACCCCGACTATGTACATCTGACGCTTCCAGAACATTACCATGGGTCCTCCACTGTCACCCTGCAAAACAATACAAAATGGATGAGAGCCCTGCTGGGGCCTGTTACAAGTGTTAATGGTCAAATTCTACTGCAGGTTGACCCTCAGTATAGTAGCTTTAAGATTAATTTTCCCTTTTTTAAACCTAATTTTCGGTGCTCAGAATTTTAGATAGTCCCAGTCTGGTCCCAAGCTTGCCAGACTAGTGAGGTTCAACCTGTACTATATTGCACTACTATACTACTATTACTACTATAATGCTACTCGTAGTAGTAGTATTACTAACAGTATTATTATTATCATGTGGTTGTAATTTCACTTCCTCAGCAAACTAATATTGTCCATTCAACTATATATACACAGTTTTGGTAATCGTCAGTGATGCCTATATAGAGAGCAGACTAGTGAGGTGTAAGCAAGGGACGGAGACCATGACGGGAGACTCACCTGACAGGCATCTTGGCCCCCAACCCCAGCACAGATGGTGGTCTCATCGATAGAGATCTGCCTGAAGGCACTGTACTTCTGACTACACTCTTCTTGTGAGATAATCGGAATCATTACGTGGAGCAGCACACTAGACGACACGTTATCTGCACCATGCGAGACATGGGATTAGTGAGAGGAACGGTATGGTTGATCTTCACTCCCCTCCCCCCTAAACTTGTTGTTGACCCTACAACTAAATAATTGGTACAATGATGTTTTTTGTCACCCTTTGATTAAAGAGTCACCTGTATATACACTTTGGATCCCCACTTGAATATGCTAAAACTGATGTGCGTGTGTGATATGTGCGTGTGTGTGTGTGTGTGTGTAAATATTACATACAAATTTGTCTGTTTTATATATATATATATATATATACTGTATATATATATATATATATATATATATATATATATATATATATATATATATATATATATATATATATATATATATATATACTTCATTATATATATATATACATGTGTGTGTGTGTTTAAGTATACAGGTACATGTATTTTACACAACTTACTGAAAGACACAGAGCCCCAACCCGCGATGAAGCCGAAACTTCTTACCAAGTCCTCCTTATCGAACCTCTCGGGCAGCGGCAGGCAGACAGGTTGGATGGCGTCTGTAACACCAAAAAGAATGGGGATGTTACTAATACTGGGAGTGCTTGAAAAACCCCAGAAATAGGTAGACAATACAGTCAAGCAAGAGAGAGAGAGAGCCTACAAAGGATGGGAGACAGATAAGCAAACAGCCACTCACTCACCCCTGAAAGTGACGGGTCTGTCAAGCTTCAAGATGGCGATATCGTTGGCAAAGGAAATTGGGTTGAAGTCGGCATGGATGGTCCTACTCATGATGTCGAAGTCCTCGTGCACAGCCTCGTCGGTCCTGTTCAGGTCATGCTCCCCAAGACGAACCAGCTTCCTGTGAGAGTGTGAGGGAACAATGAGAGAAGAAAAGGGGGAGTCCTAACATCATGGAAAGGAGTCCCACGTTAAATTATTATTATTATAATTATTACCAAATAACCTTAACTAGCTCTAGGAACAAACATATGAACTAGAGTACACACTACAAAGAAGCTGACTTGACCAACAAACTCACATTGGTTAAAAGCTCCATATTTTTTTCATGGAATCCCTCATTGGAGAGGAGATAGAGAGATCTTGGGTTGCTTTACTATATAAGATGAAGTTACTCTACTTGCAAAAGAAACTAGATAAGCTTGGGAGCCTTTATGTCACTGAAGAGAGAGGTAAAGGTGAAGGAGGATACTCATATGGAGATACTTATAAAAGGAATGTTGAGAAGAAAGAGGGAGAAGAACAAGTTAGTGTACTTGAGACACTTATACAGAGAGATCATTTATAAAAAATATTTCAAATATTTCTAAAAAAACAAAGTGACTCACAGGTCATTGCGGTTCCTGACACAGTGAGCTGCAGTGACGACGTGTTGGTTAGTGACAAGGGCACCACCACACAGGAACTCAACAGTGCCCTGGCCATTCACGAAACCCAGAGCAGCCAGCCACGGGTACGATCCTGATCAGAAACATTACAAGTCAGGCTTAGGTTCTTGCACGCACGCACGCACACACACACACACACACACACACACACACACACACACACACACACACACACAGAGAGAGAGGTAAATAGAGAAGATATTTTATTAACCACATCTTACAAAGTGTCATGGATAATTTTACAAGTTATATCATGAGAGAGTGACTAAAACTAAGTCCATTAGAGTGCTTAATTGATAAGTCTAATATTTTGTATCTTTGGGAGTTGGCTGATAAGGAACTTCCCTATCGTATCTAATTCCTCAAGTTTGTGAATTAGTTCCGCTTTTCTCTCCATTATCTGCCCAATATTGGAAGGTGTAACTTTCACTCTTATGCGGGCAACTACAACTAATGGTTCACTGTTTACAGAAGGTGTTTAAGTACTAGCTTTATTCCTCCACTCTACCCCCTTATGTCTACAACCTTTACCTCCACACTAGTTTTTTTTATTTCACTTTTGACTTCCAATACACTGTCACTATTATCCTCGTGACACAGATTCTCTTTCCTGGTATATTGCATACAACTTGTCATTAACCTTTGGAAATACAATAGCTTCTTTTGTACTATGTGATTTATAAACCAGGAAGCTGATGTTAAATCCTGTATTGAATTCAAAACCTTTAAAGTACAACCTTTTGAGACCTGTGAGATATTTCTTGAAGACTTCCTTATGCTTGGTTTCTTCATTTTTCATAATCTTTGCTCTTAAATCCTGAAACCAAGTTATCTTCCAATTTAGAGTAGGCAGTTTCAAATTATTCCCACCTCCTTATAAGTACATCAATGTGTACACACAAGATATCAGATTGAATTAGAGTCACCTTAAACAGACTCAATTGCCTTCAAAGAGTATTTACATACCTATTTGGGGTGGAATGCCTCCTACGATCCTGACATTGGTTGTGCTGGCTATCCCACAGGTTTCAACTGACAGCAAGTCAACCCCAGAGGGAGCCGGCTCGGGAGTTGTTGTGGGTGGTGGCACCTCTGTTGTTGTGGGTGGTGGATCTACTGGTAGGGTTGTTGGGGGTTCTACTGGAAGCGTGGTTGGTACCTCTGATGGCAACGTGGTTGGTACCTCTGATGGCAACGTGGTTGGTTCCTCTGAGACTGTCGTGGTTGGTGCTGCTGTGGTTGTTGACGAGGTTGGATATAGGATTAGGTGTAATTGGTTATTCACCTGTAATTCTAATTTCACTTTGACTATACTATTGTGTACTTTTTTATCCCCTTCACACACCTATGTATGGTATATAGGCCTACTCCAGTTTACAAAAAACACCCACACCTCTCTTTTTACAATGACTTAACTACAAGAGAAAATTTCACTATCTTTCGAGTGTACATACTTGTGGTACTAGATGTTGTGCTAGTAGAAGTAATAGTAGTAGAATCAAGAATGGCCGGAGGCATATGGCCGCAACAGACGATAGGTGACGATATTTCATATCTACATATGCTCCTGTGGAAAGAAAAAGTAAAAGGGATGTCATTTTCCTTGTGAGAGAAGACCAGGGACACATCTTGACATGCTTCAGAAAGGCACAGAGAAAAAAACTGGTATAACAAATAAATGGGAAGACTGGCGTAAACAGAAAAAAAATGATGAGTAAATAGAAGAAAAGAGAAAAATAGAAAGAGTGAAAATATGACGAGACTCGTTTAGATACAAGAGAGGAGAGAGAAGGGAAACTGAGTGAAAACACTGTCTCTTTTAAGTAATCAACAGGATCACCTTCACCTGTACAGAATTAATGAACAGGAAGACATTCACCTGTTCAGAGTGAATAATCTGTCTAGTAACATTAACTGGGTCAAGGGTATAACAGCCAACTTCTTAATCTCAGGAAGCTACATTCTGTCTCTTGAGTATAACATAATGAATGCAAAATTACTATACAAAATCAATGTTATTAATCAGTCTTTAAAAAACTGATATTCTCGTTAATAAGAAAACACACAATCTCTGAGGCTGACATACACCATCACTGGCCATCAAATAACATCTCTAGACATTTACAACAAGAAGCTCCCATACTGAACCTTACTTCAATTAACAAAACCTTTCAAGATATGAAATGGAAACTATATTAGGACAGACAAACTGAGAAAATATTATACAGAACATACTTATCACTCTCCCCAACTACAGTCCTCTGATAATTATCTAAACTAAGTACATAAGCAATCTTTCTATTCATTACCTTCTAAGGAAATTCAGAAACTCTTTCGATGGTCTTGTCCTCAGTGCGTCGTAAAGGAGCGGACAGTCGAGTAGTTTTTTACAGGTGCCTGCTGCGCCTTCAGGAGTCCGGCACTGATTCAGGTCGTGTTGAGTGGGTGCGTTGAACACGATGGCTGCAGAGGAACATAAGTAATGTAGTATGGCACAGTAGCTATTTCTATCAGGGTTTTTTGTGTGTCATCTTTGGACTAATGAGGAATTACTACCATACTGTAAGGTGAATGTTTATTGTAACGGCTGTAGCTCTTGTAGTGGTTATAGGACGAATGGTAATAGTATTAGTGGTAATAGTATTTGTGGTAGTAGAAATGTAGTAGTATAGAAGTAGTAATCATAGTAATATCAGTAGGAGTACCCTGTAAAATTGGTGTAGGTAGTAGTAGTATTGGTGGTAGTAGGAGTAGTAATAGTAGTAGTATTATCAGTAATAGTAGTAGTGTTATGGCAGTAGAAACATACCTCGTGGTAGCATCAGTACAAACTACTGGTACAGTACTAGGCTGCACTAAACTAAGGTGTGTAGGACTAAGAGGACAACTACATCAGTGCTGGGTGTATAGTGAAGGGTTATTTTCCTACATGGGGGCTACTCAAGATACTGAAGGCCGTTGTGAAGCAGTGAACTTGGCATCTGTGCTCAGTGAATTTAGTGAAATGGGTAATGATGGAGAACACAGTTAGCAATGGAATTGAACCAAAATTTCTAGAGATACCATTAGCATGATACTAAACACAAAAATAAAAGCGACATTGCACAGAACCTGATCTAACCAACAAAACCAGTCTATTATTTTACTTTAGGATCACACCGGAATCTTAGCAATTTTAACTTTGCAATCAATAGTTTAGACCATTTTAAAACACTTTTCTTTTATGATATTTCCCTTGTCTTGTACACATACTCCACTACACAACACTCATAAACAATTATTAGCAAAAACCTCTTCCTACTATTCTTTTAAATGCAGTATATTTTAAACTGACAATCTATCAAAAAATTCGCATAATATTCTTCTCATAAATACAAATCTTAGAAATCATTTAACAAAAATATATGAACATTTAAATGAACTCAAGTTAAACAACATTCAAATGATAAAAAATAATGCTGTAACTGCAAATTCTATTAACATATATCAACAGTATTAATGTTAGTAAGCATATGTACAGCTGACAGCAAAAGTCCTCCCACAGCCCTGCTACACAGTGTTGAGGGTAAACTTTTGCTGGCAACTGTACATTAGGATCAAATCTTGGTAAACATTAATTTAATAATAATACGAGTGTTTGTTGTTTACTCTTGTCGAGATGGTTGTGGTATAATACTTGTGGTAAGCTTAGTAATTGATATAATGCTCCACGTAAGCTTAATGGTTGATATACTGCATGGTTGGCATAGCGGTTGTGATGTAATAGCCTACAGTAATCGAAGTAAGCTTAGTAGTTGTGATATAATACTCGTGATAAGTTTAGTGGGTGTGATATAATACCTGTACTAGTTATAAGCTTAGTGTTAATACTGGTGGTAAGCTTGGTAATGGTGCTAGGTGCTGTGGTGATACCGTGGTACGATATCGACTTCGAATAATGATAACAAAATTAGCATAAGGCTTGTAATCATGCAGTCATCACCCCTTAGTGTCATGCAGCCATCACCTCTTGCGTCATGCAAAAGAAATAGATGTCAAGATATGTTGTATAAATGGTGAGGCGGTCATGTGGATACAGCACTCGAATCCTGTCCCAAGGGTCACTGGTTCGACCCCAGGCATCGCTCATTCCACCCAGCTGTGAATGAGGATATACCAGGCACCAACCAGCATCCTCTCAAGACATGTCGAACACTGAAGAAAGTGTTAAACCTGTACCCCTCCCCATGAAGCACCGCCACACAGCCACCAACAACAACATCACACAGGTGTACTTACATGGAGCAGAGTTATTACCTTGCCTTCTGGCCCTGTGTAACACCGCTCGGTAAGGGCCATCAGGAGCTCCCTCAACCACGACCGCCGTCACTATCACCGCTAGCAACACCCATTTTTCAAACATGATCTGAAATAAAGAATCATCATCATTTATAACACCAAGAACACCTCTAAATAACAGTAAATTGAACCATATTATTAAACTTGTCCACATGTAAGGAATATGACTAGTTGAGTACACCTTCTTCATTACTCAAGGCAAATGTCAAACAACACTTACTACTCAAGCTACACTTAAACATGGGTTATATCATGTGCACCGAAGTAGAGTGAAAGTCATCCATCTCGCCCGACGGAGGAGTAACACTCACTCACCCCGAAGCGTGCAACCCGCAACCACATCCGGTGATTGAGGCAAAAATGAACGTTCATGCATTCTTTTTACTTCCGGCTAGATACAAGATTTATACCTGTATTATTTCCTATAAAATTTGTAACTATAAATTTATCTATCTGCATTGTCTTATTTCTAAGGTGGTTTAAGGTACAGTACAGCATATTGATGATATCGCTATACAGTACTGGTTTTCAAATTAATGCAAACTGCAGCTAGCAAAGATGATATGCATGTGGGTCTTTAAATAGGCTTACCAATGTAAAATAAATAGATGAGTACTTTATTATTATTATTATGGGCTACACCTCGTCATCTTCAAGCAAGGCCACCTGTCACACTTTCAGCAGTTCAAGTCAACGTGATGTACTTCGTGTACTGTTGACATTAGAATAAGTGAACAGTGTTTCAAGACCATTGCTAAATACATTACAACAACAATAAATACTTTTTCATAATCATATTAAATGTTTACAATGAGAGTTCTATTAATACATATTATCAAGTAAATTTATTTAATTATTGTTTAGATAAAATGTTTAGCTGTACAATGATGACGTGAAGACCCAAATGACAAAATACTAGTGACAAGACCTTAACCTAACTCCTAATATTATCACCATTATGTTTCTTGGAGTAAAGGCCTCCCTGGTGTAAGGTTATGGGGGGGGGAGGGTGTCTAGGGAACCGCTCGGCTGGGCTGTCATGGTAGGCACACCTGTACAATGGTTCTATGTACAACTCATTCACTTAAATGTAGGTGGTGGCAGGAAGCAAGACCAAGTCCACGTATTCTCTCTCTCTCTCTCTCTCTCTCTCTCTGTTGTGACCTGGGCCACAACAGGAGATCCCGTCTCTCTAACTGGTATTCCCACACACAAAATTACCTGACAGTTGGTCGTTGGTTACCTGTGTATCGCACCTGAGCAGTAATCATACATTTTTATCACTCACTAAACACCGGATATGACGTCAAATTACTTAATAATGGAGATTAAAATAACGACACACACACACCAGCCGCTCCTGTAACTCAGAGAAAACATCCATACATCACCACACTACAGTACCAGACTCACACACACTAGTATTACAAGAGATACAACAACGTTTACACACAACAGGAAAGGGGGCAGAGAGGGAGGCAGGGAGAGAGGGAAGGAGACAGGGACATTTTTTCTGGAACACCCTATATATCAGCTCCCTGTTTCCTCTGGTATAACTACAGGGTGATATAATCTGGCTACCTGAATGCAAAGTCACTTCAACACTGGGGGAACAAAAGACACAGTGGCCAACATGGAGGACAAGCGACCAAAAGGGGGCGTCAACCATGGTATCGTAGCCAACACAAAGAGAAGGTCACCCACGGTAGGTCACTCAGGAGGTCACATTATATTTACACAGTTTCCCACAGCTGCCATACCTCTTACAGGATAATCTACGCGCTTCCTAAGAAAACAAAAACAGGTAAAACAATGACCTTAATCTCTTATCTTGTCTTAAACAGGTAATAATGTCTGTAGACGTGTCGAAACACCTGAACAAATTTCCTGAACTCTTGACATATTAATCTATCTTGATTTTTTTCAAGTCGTCTGTTATTTGACTGCAATTGTCGGCCACGCTGACTCACGAACCTTGCTTACCGAAGGCTTTGTGTACGAGCTGCCACTTTCACACTGTCCCAAACGAGCTCTCAAGCCTATGGGACCCACTAACTTTCATTACAGCACACGAACCCTGACAGATAAAACAACAGGAAGATATAATACCAACGCTTAGCCACGATATATACTGCAATCTTAAATCCCACGACTGAAAACAATTAAGAAAATCTTTAAAACCTCCGAATCAACTTTGATTTTTTCCCCCACTGAGAGACATTAAATCCTGTTCCCGGGAATCCCAAAAGATTAATTTATCAGAGGTGGTCTCGTGCCGGGGGGAGGACGGAGGGGGAGAGAGAGAGGAAGGGTTTTACCAGGTGGTCATATCCTTCACCTGCCTACCTCCCTCTACCTCCTCTTCCCTGACTCTCACCTACTTCCAGGCTCAATCTATACTTAAAATGCCACCAAATTAACACACCACCTACCTCATACTTGTACAGGTATAACAAGACGTCTCGGTAACAGGGACACAAGTAAACAATGAAGCCCAGGGTAAAAATATGTGTGTGCAGCCATGAATATATGTATCAATGGGTGTATAGACGTATAACACTGTATGTGTGTAAATATGCGTGTACTTATATATTTATGTATATATGAATGCTGGTGTACACACAGTCGCAGGGATTTACAGTTTGTGTGTGTGTGCGTGCATGCGTGTGTGTGCATGTGTGCGTGTGGCTGGCTGGCTGACTGAAGGAATATCTATCAGCAGTAAACGCTCCTGTAAATCAATGTCAAGTCACAAGGTCATAACAAAAGGTCGAGACTGACAACACCAGCTATAGGGCCGTCGTCTGCCTCCATCTAACTCCATATACAAAAATAAACTGAAGACGGAAATGAACAAGAAGACAAAGTTAACATTTTACAATTTCGAGGTGACCTTCAATACACTACCGGTTGGCAGGTGGGCGTGGGGACGGGTGGTGTGGGGGACGGTAGTGTGTGGTGAGGTGTGTCCATAATTTTGAGCCAAAAAATGTATTCCTAATAATATAATTCCAATATAATTATTAGGATTATGTTTGAGGGATGATCAAGTACTTATGAATGATTTCTGAATATATAAGATACGGTTCTGCTGCTCCTCTTATCAGGCGAGACACACATACACACAGGTCTTGCATCACTGTTGACTGGTGAAGAACCAAACAAAGCTTTCTCTACCTTCTGCGAACTTACACGAGGCCAACAATAAAGTTCTATCACATAACCCATATCCCACCATAAAGATTTCCAATAATTACTCTCGCACAGAAGTACATACAGTAACGGTACATTAAGATAATGGGGGGGGAATAATATAACTAACTAACATACAGTACTACACGACTTTAGTATAACATCCCTCTATCAAGCTTCTCCCCTTCGAAAAACTAAACAACTCGGGTAGTTATATAGCTGAGCTGAACGTCCATTTACTGTATATAAACACTGACAACTGGGTAGGTTCTCTAAATAAATAAATAAAAAGTAAATAAATAAATAAAAAGTAAATAAATAAATAAAAAGTAAATAAATAAATAAAAGTAAATAAATAAAAACATAATAAAAAGTAAATAAATAAACAAATAAACAAATAAACTTATTATGCAACTATTGACTAGACACAATAGGACCCCTCCAACTTACACAACAGAGCAGCACAAAAAATACAAACCAGCATCGTCATAAATTACTACTATTAACAACTCAATACTAACAAAAAATAAGATAATCTTCGACATTTTTACCACCATGCTCAAGCCATGTTTCCTAGCTGAGTAAATTGTGTTATGGTTTGTGATTAATGGCTCTCGTCAAGGACAAACCAACAGACCAAACTGACTTATAAATACACTTGCATTTTCATATATATATATATACTGTATATATATATATCCATGTGTGAACGTATTGCATGTACAGGTAATTCTAGACTTCCGGTACGACAAATTGAATCTTTATTAAAACTAACTTGACATTAACCATATGAATTTAAATGTTAACCTAACCAAACTTTTATAAATTATCTAAAAAGGAATGGCGGGAAATTCTACAAGAAAGGTCCAGCCCAGCCTCCAATAGCCAAGCTGTGGTCAGATCTTCCACTTAGGTCGATCGAGGAAAACACAGCAGGTAGAATAAGTGTTTCAAGTAACTTCATCAGTTATAGAGACTAAAACACAACTGATTGATCCTTTTTAGCATAGAGAGGTTATTAACGCTATATAAGTACTAGAGTCTGTAGCATCGTTAGCCTCGCACTATAGCTGAAACATCTACGATAACAAGAAATTAAATCCTTGAAACGGCAAGGCTTTTATCACTTTAATAACAGCATAATGACTGGGAGAAAAACACACACACACACACACACACACACACACACACACACACACACACCTCTCAACAAAGAAAATAGAGGGGTTGATGGTGCAAGACTTGTATAATATCATAAAACGTTCACTGGCACTGTTGAATGACATACAGGAAACGACAATAAAATGGTGAGATAACCAGACAGGAATAGCTATTGGACACCATATATAGCCATACGCCTGTCATCCTTACCAACGTTTACAGAACACAGGGAGACCCGGCAACACACCCAAAGCCATTTATTGTGACTCAGGTTGTTTGGGTCAGTCATGTTAGCTATATTGATGTATGATGGCGACTCTTAATGTACGATAATTTATTCTACTCGTATACGACAACTGCCAAACGTAACACCAGTAAGATAGGTCATGTCCTTCTCTATTTTAACATCATTTCCAGAAATTTCTTCAGAACATCAGAGTTAATGTTTTATTCCTAACACCGGGAGCCATCAAGCATTACACAGGTAAATAGTGTCACGCAGAAGTAATAGGCAGGGGCGGATCCAGGAATATCAAATTGGGGCCTAAGAAATTGTAGGTAAGGGGACTTGGTGGGCGTAGCAAGCCCACCCAGCTAGGAGAATGGTGGGGGCATTTTGAAGCCATGTGCACTTGATATTAGGAGACATTCTGAGGCCAATAGTAATTACTTAAAACTATATAAACACGCCTGAGTACAATAACTGCATTAAAGAAAAATTATTGGAATTTTCTGATGAAAATGGGAGGTCCGAACCCCCAGGACCCCCTCCCCCTGGATCCGCCCCCGAATAAAGCCAAGGATGGTACACAATGGGGCTGTCCGTTTGTGTGTCGCAAAGAGGTCATAAAACACACACACAAACAAGGGAGCTACCTACAATGGGGGGACGGGGGAGGGGGTCGAGGAACACAAGGACAAAGTAATATGTGTATTGTGGAGACTAGAGCTGCACGTCCATGTATACTGTAAACCTCCTTGTGTACAATGATAGCGACTGAACGAGAACAACCTCTCTCAATATTATTACGTCTCCTACAAACTTTCTCAATGTATTATCTTTCAAATATCTGAGAATTATACAAAATACACATACTCGTACATACTGGCTCGTGTATAATACATAACACATACGCAAGCAATTTATACACATGTGCAAAATACGTACAGTGCAAAATATGAATAAATAAGATCAAGATAAAACATGAAAAACTCGGTTCACAAAGACCACTAGCATAACAGATTCTATTCAGCCTCTTGTTATTACATTCCCTTTCATTTCCGAGGGGTGGGATGGCCTGCCTGCCAGTTCGTATTGTCAGTCCCGGGAATGAAGCGAGACCCGTCCTTCACACATGACTTGCGGCGTTGAATTGTCTGCCATTCCTCTAATATATAATTCTACCTCAAAATCACCATCTTCGAACTCTGATAACTCCCATAATGCTCTTAGTGTGAGACAATTCAGTAACAAAAATATTTCCTGTAACAAAAAGCAATGCCACAACTTACTTGATATAGGTAATAACATACAGGGGGTATAGGAGAATCTTCATTATATAAATATGTTAAATGTCTAGAATAAATAAGTGGGATTATAGCGGAAATCATACGGTATAATAAAGGTTTATATCAGCAATGAACACGAAAACCCACCAAAACGAATAATTAATAAAATACAAATTCGGGATAGGGAAGAAGGACACGGCAAGCAGGTCGTGGCCTCAGTGTACATCAACAAACATACACTACACTGGAGGAAACTTGATAACATTAACAGTGACCCACATTGACCGATTGTTTCCATAAGCCGAGGAGGGGCCAAAGGTCACGCCTTACTTGTTCTTAATTAAGCAAATTCAAAGACTTTTTTTTTTTCCTCTTGTTCTATCACTGTATTTGCATTACATACAGTATAATTATTGACGACTGACCCGCGAACATACTTGAAAACACTGTAGTGAAGATAAGAAATAAACTACAATTAAGTCAGTAGAAATATCCTACACACTTACTTACGAGGATGAAAGCAGCAAGCAACTAAATTCACCCAAGCAACTTCAAGTAACCTTCAATGCTTCATCTGATATTTAAGCAGAAACTAAAATAAAAGTTACTTAACATGAAGATATCCATAAAGAGTATGTATAGTGCTGCTACACTTCCCCTCATCAAAATTACGCCAGCTAACGTTACCTTCTCAACAGCAGGCACTTGAATATCTTGAGTGAAGTGTCTCCTAGTCTGAGGTCTATATACGAGCCTCTTGATCGTGTGTTGCAGAAGTACTGTAGTTTGCTTCTTGATTTCAGTAAGTACTTTCTACTTCCCTTCGTATATCTGAGGTCTGGTTTTCTTTAATTTTCTAACTGATTTCTTCTTCTAAATTTGGCAAACAAGACACGTCGAAGTCTTGAGAAGTAATGGCGGCACAGAGGCGGCGACACTCTTACTGCACTTCCTCCTGTAGTGTACCTCACCTCACACCAGCAACACACACACTGACATCATGAACGCAGGGGAGATTCTTGTTATGGCTGTGTGTACGAGGACTCTTAGCCAATCACAGCTCTTCCAGGACTCTTCACCCACACTGCATCAGATATTTCCTTTGCTTTCAGGTCCAGTGACGTGTTAAAGTATAACTAGGAGGTTTCCCAACGAACTTTATAAATATACAAAAGTGTTAAAGTTACTGAAAATATCACAAATACATTATAGTATAAATATAGAGTGAGGTCACAGTTTCCAAAGATCATTTCTTGCAAGTAATTATAAAAAACGGCCGGTCATTTTGTTCTGAAAGTTGATTCTTCAGTGTGGTAAAGAATTAATGAATAAGGTCAAAAGAAAGGTTAATTAAATAAGTGGATGTGAAGAAAATAAAAATAAATGAATGATGTAAAAATAGGCAAGAGATACCATTTACATCCTGGGCCAGACAGATTCCTCCACCACGAGAAAGTTAAATTATGGACCTTATACTGAGAGACATTAAGGCTCATCTTCCCTCTGTTAGCATGGTCTCCTTGAGTTTTGTGTTGTGTTTACAGGTGTTCATCATAATAAAGTATAAACAAGTGAGAAACGAACAGAGCAAAACAGACTAGGGTAAAGAATACACTAAACAAAGACGACTAATTTCCTCCTCAGATCATGAAGAAATCGACACTTAAATATTCACCTTGTTTGCCACATCACCATAGAGGAGACGTGAATTTTGGTGTTGACATTTTATGAGTCAACAGAAAGTCCTGACCTTCGCAACTGGTATTTATTTAATAGGTAGGAGTGTGTCTACCCTTGTTTGACCGGCCCTACCTTCGTCATGTAATTAAAATAATTCTATATATGACCATTAACGCTTCACTTATAAAAAATCTTCATTATTAATTTGTATAAGAATATTTTTCAATTATTAATCAAATACAACCTAATGTAATTTGATGCCAGGGTGAGACAAAATCAGCTTTAAAGGCTTTTGAGCGAACGGGTTTGAGGGCCCCCACCTCCTCTTTACTCAGCTTTCCAAGGCGCAGGGAAATTCCCAAACAATGACGTCATCTTACAGGTTATCACTACGTCACGGGATTACGAGAGGGTTAAGGTTATCTTCACAGAAAACGTCAAGGTGCGATGTCTATTTTAAACCTATCCTGCAATAATACCTTCAGCTATTGAACTTAAAAACCCCACATTTATGCGTTTTCATTTAAAGTCCTCATTGTTCTATATATACAGCACTATACATAGGAGCTCGGCCATAAAATTTTATTAATATTTACCTAGTGGCTACACAAACCACAGGTAGCCAGGTATAGGGGGAAGAAAGCCAGTCATCTACTGTTCTCTTGATAGTTTTGTCTAGGGCTAAACTATATACTGAGGTAACGGGACGAAGTGATAGAGATTAATAGTTTAAATGGTCTTGTTGACCAAAATGAATCAATCATCTTCGTTCTGTTAATGGAAGCTGTAAGTTGATTTTGGACATTGTTGTAATATGGGAGTTGAGATGAGATGTGTGTGTGTGCGTGCGTGTGTGTAATCAAACCTACTTTACGTATGCAAATAGTATATAATATCATCCAAGTAAAATCCATAAATAATAATCTCCCGGTGGATTGATTTTCTTAACTAACTAAGTATTACGTATGCGACTCTGGTTCTTAAATCAGAGAGAAAATAAGAGCAGTGAGAGACGTATTTGGCCTCAAGGTCAAGAACAGACAAGAAGGGTGGTAAAAACTAGATTAAACGGGGTAGGTGGGTGAAGGGAGTCTCTCGTCTACAGTATACTGACTCTACACCTTCCCGGCTCACGATAATATAACAGCGGCCAAAGTCACCACCAAGAGGGATATTTATCTATGTGTTTTAGTAATTGATGCGATATGTAACCTAACTTATTCTAACCTAACCAAACCTAACCTATTCTAACCTAATCTAACCTAACCAAACCAGACCTAACCTAACCCCCCTTTCGGTATAATGTATAATGAGTCATCATAGGAAATATTAGAAAGTTATTGTTGCCTTCTAAAATTTCCCATGCTGGCTGTGACGACTCATTATACATCGATCTATTGACATTTTTCTTCTATCTCTTATTGAACGAAAAAGTTGTCCTAGTGTTAAGGCTGTCTGCTTCTTCTTTTTGTTTTCTAAGGAATTATGGATCATTTGTCAACAAGGAAGGTATAAAACTGAAGGAGACTTGAGTGTTTAGCCTAGAGTTTCCAAGTATTCCGTGACGGAGGGAGGGGGAAGGGGAGAGGGAAGGGGGGAGAGGGAAGACGGGAGAGGGAAGGAGGGAGAGGGAAGGGGGGAGAGGGAAGGGGAAGGGGGAGAGGGAAGGGGGGAGGGGGAGAGGGAAGGGGGGAGGGGGAGAGGGAAGGGGGGAGGGGGAAGGGGCGGGGTTGCATATAAACACTGATTATCCCTGACCCATGTCAACTCAAGGCAAAGTAAGCTGGTTTGTGATCGCTCCATAAAGTAATCCCGTGTTTTGTGTCGACACGTTATTGTACAAGATAGACATCGATGTACAGTGAATAAAATTGTACTTCAGCGAAACTACAGAGCAGTATTTCTCTTAATTATTTAACTGTTGATAACTGGTGTATTTAATAATTTAATATACGCGCTACACGACTTCACAGTTAGTTGTTGAAGAGCGTAAATAATTATTATTATTATTATTATTATTATTATTATTATTATTATAAATATATATAAATATATATATGTATATGTATATGTATATGTATATATATATATATTTATCCATATATATCCTTAGACATGATGCAATATTCTTAAGTAATAGACGTGATGCAGTATTCCTAATAGACATAATGTAATATTCTTTAGTTTTCTGTCACGTTGTAAATTTCTACAACTGACTATAATCGTAATGATAGAAGTTGGGTTCGGAAACGATTTGGGGGATTCAGTCCGTGAGCTTCAGTGTGTCTCTCCACGCTAGCGAATCAGATTCATGGCTCTAGTGAAGTCTAGTCATTGTTCTTGTCCACGAAGCAAGTCTTCCTGTTCAAAGGTCATGTTCAACACCCAGAAATCACTCCTCAGACAGAAAGATGTAAGATTTATACCAACAATCAAGTTTCAAGTGTTGCATCAAATTGAGGAAAATAAAGGAAAGAAAAGGTGGAAAACAGTTAAGTAGGAATGGTTGCGTCGAGGTTAGAATTAAACTCCTTGAAAATGAACCCTATTGCAGGATTATGCTACAAATCTTAAAATATTTCCATGTTTTAATATTTTACTGATTATGGTTCACACACACTATACTAGATCAAGGAACGATAGCTTTAACCCCAAAACATAAAAGATTTACGTCCAAATTACTTCCAGAAACTTCACGCGCTCCTTGAACCACCACTTACCACGAGAGTTTATATGAATACTGAACACTAGCGGGAAATGCAAGACAGAATGGTGATGTGATTTAGCGATGAGTGACGACAAGACTGAACCTATCATTTTAAAGATCACCTGAAGATAAGCCCCTCCATCAGCATATCACCTGAAGATTAAACACCCTAAGGCTAACCTAACCTACTCTCGCTAGCCTAACCTAACCCCACCAGGAAGCGTAAAGATGCTTAATATTCAGGTGAATTAAGCTGAGGTGAGGCGGCGAAGTTTTGTTTAGGTGACCCCGTTATGACACTAGGAATGAAGTGGCTTGAACGATCCGATTAATTCTCCTGGATTATGCTGTCACATTATAAGAACCTGAAGGAGCCAATCTAGTCACTTTGTTCACAACTATATGAGAATATTGAATGGATAACAAATCTAAATCTTTATTATGATAAAAAAAAACAAAGATAACGAATGATTTAGTGTGGGATAAACAAGGAAGGCTTAACGGAGAGACATTTAGCAAAACCAAACTTACTGCACCGTCAACCCTTAACTGGTGTAGCTACTGTACCTGTACCTAACCTAAATCCACAGTCTCGGTATTAATCTGGTTCTGAGGATGTGGTGTACTTTTGCCGCATTTTAAGGACCTCAAAATGCTTCAAATGGTGTGAGGTGGTCGATTGGATACAGCGGTCGTCTCCTGTCTTTAAGTCGCCGGTTCGATCACAGTCTATCCAGTTGGGGGAAGTGAAAACGATCATGTACAGTCACCCATAAAAGTCCTGTCGCGAACCACGATTCAGACTCGTGAACCCGAAGCAGTAGACACTGATACATTAATCTGTCCATAAATGCTTCGGATTCAAGAGTCTGAATCTCGGGGTTCATGGTTCACGACAGGACTTTTTTGGGTGACCACAGCACCGGCCCCGCTGCCTCCTTGAGTACCGAAAGCTTAATATATCTATTATAAAGTGCGAACAACGATACATTTTGCCATGTAAAAACAAAAAACTAAAATAATAAACCTTACATTAACAACTCGGAAAGGCCTTATATATATATATATATATATATATATATATATATATATATATTATATATATATATATAATATATATATATATATATATATATATATATATATATATATAATTTTTTTTTGGGAAACTCCCTTTGTCAAGACTGCAACTTTCATAATGCACTTTAAAATTTAGCTAGAAATGGATGTCATTTTTCCGGTAGCAACAGGAAGCTGAAGCCGACAGTTGATATCCTTCCGTTAACTAATTGAGGTCACGTGACAGGAACTACGCAACTCGAGCCCAATTTAGCGACCAATGGTAAATATATCATTTCAAAATTGAAGTCAAGGCTTATCCTTATACATACCCTTGCTCAGAGACTTAAATACTACTACTACTACTACTACTACTAAATAATAATAATAATAATAATAATAATAATAATAATAATAATAATATTTTTTTTCTAAGACATTCACTAGCACTCGATACACTACAACATCAAAGACTCGAGAATAAAAAGAATTACTGTACTACAACAAAAGATCACAAAAAGTAACAGTTCGACTTGTATCATTCATATACTACTGAACCCTTAAGTTTTAATACTTCCTAAACCCTGTATGGGTGTTGTATACTGATGCATATGTGTGTATCTCTGTTTTCAGCATGTCTGATTATTTGCTCGTTACTATGATGTTAATGAAACTGTTAAGTAAACGACGTATTTAGACGTTTAACAATGAGCAGTATATCGTCAAACTACATGCAGTTACACATACCTATATTTATTACTTAACAGTTATCTATAAAAACGGTTGTAGGAAAAAAGGCACGGAAAAACCTAACCTTACCTAACCTACGTGCAAAATCATCATATATATACATATATATATATATATATTGTGTTGTTAATGTGTACTATCGTGGACAAAAGTTCGCTCCCTGTAGTGAAACTGAGTCACGGGAATGACTCTCCGAACTGACTTACCCTGACTGTGTGCAGGTGTGCTGTTTTATCTCACTTGAGGTCGACACTGCTTCAGTTTGGGAGGGAGCGAACTTTTCTCCACGATAGTACAAGTCCAGTGACTTTTTTTCCTGTGGACTTTATTTCCGTCCACCATAAAAACACACCATTACCCACGCAGCATGACTAAGATCAAGGGTCAGTGGAATTTTCTATCGTTAAATAACTGCATGGTGAAGTGGTGGGGTTTTCACAACTTCGTAATGCAAGGGAGAACACGATCGTCTTTGTCTACAAGTTTAAACGACTTTCCCGGAAACACAGAAACGTTCCTGTACAGGATACGTCACACACACACACACTAATGAATCATGTTATATTACCGCCGAATATAACACACACACACAACGGCCATTTATAATTAGCTGTGGATAGATGAAAAGAAAAGCCAATGAGGTTTTAAATCAACTTGCCGTATGAAGTAGGCTGTCAGGTTTTAAAATTAAATATTCTACCCATGAAGACATTGTGGAGTAATCATATACCCGTGTGAATGTCAGGTGTTCTGGGTATACTCACGGACAAACACATGAAGCACAGCACAAGTAAGCATTAATAAAATAAAATAAAATCCCCAAAGCTCCCCCCTTACCTCACGCAGGTTGGGGAAGACCCGTGTATCTCGACAGTCATAAAATTAAATAGCAATTCTCGTAGATTCAAAGAACATAATATCCATTGAGTTTCACTGTGACTCTTAAGGGTAACACTGGAAACAAGGGACGTGTAAACCCAAGTATTGTATGCGGACGTCTGCCTCCATACTCCATGTTTACTTCCTATTCCTACAAACCTCTGATTCATCATTCATAAATTAGGAAAACTAACCAACCAAATCTAAAATAGAAATTGTCTTCGTTACCTTAATAAACAGCACTTCAAACTGTGATTTATACAGTCCAAGGTAACACATCAAGCCAGCATCTTGACAAGGAAACATGAAAAAGATGATTAAATGGCCGGTGACACGTTTGTTGACCTCCCGCCTCGAAGTGCTTACACCCTGTAGTTAGAGACACCGGCCACTACCAGGCCCAAGTGTGCTTTAATGGGAGTGTTCTTATAAAGGTTCTCAATTAATTTTGTAAGGTTTTGCTTAAATAAATATAAATACGTTAGTAATTGTAGGCACGATAATTACAGTAATATCATTATAAAAAAACGATTAAGTGGCGAGAAAAAAAATTAGTTTGTAATTATATTCACACTACCTGTAGTTACAATCATAATATCAATAGTAAGAATGATAAGTAATGCAAAAAAAATGATGATTCATAATTGGATAATATTGTGTTCTCACCTCGGACTTATAATGAAGGATTGCAAAAAAAAGAGCAAACTTATGTATTCCTTTCATTTTTTCTGCTGTAAAAGATCCAAATTGTTCTCTTATTTCCCATCTATAACTAGTCCCTAAATATTTATACAGTGTTCCCATATCCAATCGCTTCAGACGTTTCTCCTAACCATGAATCGCCCCAAAATCATTGCTACTCAGTCAAGGACCACATATTGCTGCTTCTTATATGTCTCTCATTTCTAGTATGTCCTTTTGTAGTGGATTAGCCGACCCCACCAATGGTGACCCCCGGAGTGACACTCACAGGATGGAGGAGAAACAACAAACATCCTGTACCCCACACTTTACCCTTCCCCAACGTTTCATCTCCTTTTGAGTCTTTGTCGGTCCCTTCTACTATTTTGTTCTGAATAAAAACACTCTTTAATAATCTTTCCATTCTCATTATCCCAAAACGTCTATTTCACCCAAGCAAATCCTTTCCACTGCCCAACACCTCTTTCACATTTCCATATCCCTGTTATCTTATTCTCTGCATCTTATTCATTACTATTTTTCACTTCTTTAGTTCTCATTCACCCTTTTTCCTAGTACTGTACTGCATTCACTCTTCCAAATCTGTTCAGTCACATTTGAAATATCAATAGAAATCAATGGGTGACTCTATTATTTATATTCTTTATCATTGCTCACCAAACTTACACCCTTCTCCATTACAGGTACTCTTGGTTTCACTTCTCTTCCTATCTCATTCGTCACTACACATAATGGATATAGACAGTCCTGCTTTCACTGAGAGCTGTTGTCCTTCCTGACATAATAAATATGCTTCACTTTTTGTATAAAACCTCTGTGAATACCATTCAAAAATTTCTCTTCTCTTGACATTTTCAGTACCTGTGCTTCCCTTAACATATATCCATCTACTTAACCTTGAAATCCATCAGGCATATATGATGCTTGTTTTACGGTTCTATTTATTATTATCTACTGTATAAATACATAGTT
Source organism: Homarus gammarus (assembly GCA_958450375.1). NCBI lineage: Eukaryota > Metazoa > Arthropoda > Malacostraca > Decapoda > Nephropidae > Homarus > Homarus gammarus. The sequence continues at coordinate 1,147,976 of CAUDMG010003229.1, forward strand.
GCAGATTACTTCCAGTGGCTAATGGTGGGGGAAAATTGCTTTTGCAGTTGTGCATAATTTACTATATCTGTACTTGATGGATGCTACTGGACTATCAACTTCACAGCAAAGTAACAAATAAGAGACCTGCACAGAGGGGATCCCATATACAAGTGGTTAAGGGTTAAAAGGTGAAGGTTATAACTTTGAAACAGTCATCATTTGGCATGAGATGGTACCTTCCTCCAGCAGTCTAATTTCTTAAAAGAATTGTGATTCGTTTTGAATTTTTCTAGGAGTTGGAGAACCTCTATTAATTTAACACTCACTAATTTTAAGTACACAGTGATGAAGATTTGTATATGAAAAAATTAACGAACATTCTGTGGCATTTATTTACAGTAAAATATAATTATATACATATCAAAGTTTGTAGTGAAACATGAGGTGATCAAAATGTCTCGTTCACATTTATGGAATGATTCACACGTTAAAAGGCAGATAGAATGGTATAGGGTCCATAAGACAGGTTTTCTCACTAATGGCAACTCCTGGCATATGATTACATAATATATGTCACACTTGTAAAACAATTAAACTTTGTGCTGAAAAATACCTACATTACTTATATCATGTGGGTGCACAATAACATAAAAGCTTAAAGAGGGTACCCATCAGCCTGACACAATATGGGCAGTGGGGACACAACACTCTGATTATTAAGCATTCTATACACAGGAGACACTGTAGCCAGCACTACATCTGATTCACTTTACTTTCCCCCAGCATATAAGTTAGGTATACCCATTCACGGCCGAGTGGACGACGGGTACCAACAACTCTTTGGACTGAAGGCGAGTGCTGGATCTACATAAAAACGAGCACATTAAACTGTTAAAATAGGAAAGGAAATTTATGAGCACATTTAACAACATCTACAGCAAATAGAGATCTAACTTTTGACAAAATATTAAGTGACACAATGACAATGGCGTTTTATATTCAACACGAAAATGATTTTGTTTGTCACAGCACTTACAAGCTTTTCAACAATGCATTTGGAATAATCTCAATGTATGATATCTAGCTAATTACAGCAAATGAAGCATCTATAACTGGCCTGTTTTCTATACATAACCATTTACACTGGAGATTCTTTAGCTTGTATATAATTCAAGTTCTTCAGTGTTATACGGGCACCTCACTGAAATCTTAGATATCTCTCCTGTTACTTGATGCACAGTTCTTCTTTAACTTGGGAGGTGGCACAAGTATTAACACCATCTCATGGATATGTATTTGTGGCATCTTGTTCACATTCTGGGACTATAGTTGAAGCCTTTTAATCTCTAAATGGCACTAAATTACAGTAAAGTAATTTGGTCTTTACATATACCATAATATATTACTTAACTGTTCAACATGACTACTAAACAATAAAAATGTTTTCAACAGTGGTCTTTAGTACCTCAGTTTACAATAAACCAAATGACTTCATAAGAAACTAATCAAGATGAAGTTTTCTCTTATGTTTGATGGTCAGTAATAATATCCACTGATACCATGCATTTTCTATTCATCCTTTCTTTACATTTCCCAATTCTTACACACCTGAAGGTACAGTACTTTCATATTAATTTCATTCTTAAATAAATACTCAGAAATACCACCTTTATAAAGTAACCTGCACAAAATACTGCTGATAAGTCTCACTGACATATTCTGTTACCTCGGCAATATACAATACCTGGTCAAAAACATATACTAAACCCGACTTCCACAGGTAACTTCCCTACATTACAGTACTTTTAAGTAAATACTTGATAAAGTAATACCAGTACAGTAATTAATACCAAAGGAACAGTTGCAATTCTTTTGATCCAAATACTACTTCAGCATAACTTAATCTCATTCAAAAGACTTCATGAATACTGCACTTCAATTTAATCTAGTTAATCTAAAACATCCTGAGAAGGTACACACAATGTATAGTACTGTACTATTGATAAGTGGTTTTATCAGACACAAACTTAAGATTTTCCAATAACTCGAATAACCGTTTCACAAAAATATACTTTACTGAGTTATAAAGACGGTGAAGGACGCTGAGAAGAGACTAAATGGACAAGGGTGTACCAGTGAACTGTACAACTGTGTTTACATACCATACCTTATTGTAAAAGTAGGGGTGCATGTTCATATACATAATTATGGTATACCACACCAAATTTTACATTACAATGACAGTCCACAACTCTTATATAATGCTTGATTATTTTTACACTCACCTGCAGAAGATAAAACAATAATGGCTGTCTGTCTGTTTCTTTGTAATCTAGAACTAGTTTGTTCACATCTAGTATGAATATCCCTCCTAGGGTTATCAAGATTAATATTACAGTGAACTGTGTTTAAAAGGAAAACAATTCAAAAGGAACTATCATCAAGCAGTAAAGGTCACAGGCATACTTTGGTTGTATTTCATTTAAGTACTCTTGTAAAACAGTTATTGATGTAATAAGATACCAAAAAATACACAAAATACAAAAATAATTTATGAGAGCCAAAATAATACAAGAAACATATACATACTTGCAAATTCTCCACAGTGGGCATTGTAATAAGAGGCAAAGTCTTAGAAAACACTATATAAAGAACATCCGAGTCACACTGCCAAACTCCAATTCTATCTGGAATAGTTCTACCGGCAGTGTACTCATTCACTGGTCTACCATAACAGTTCCTCTTAAATCCAAATCATAATAAAAACAGGAACATAAAAAATACTCCCAATGAAGTTACCAACAATTCATCAAGTGAATATAACTATAGTAATTAATGGCAATGAACCAATAATACAATCATAACTGTTACCTGCGCTAATAACTGCCCAATACCAACACAGGTCACAAACATACGAGGGCACCAGCTGACAGTCAGGTGTGAACGTACAGTACAGTATGGTCCATGTTTTAATGTTTTAGGATAGTTTGAAATGTCAACATGAGAATTGTCATCACGTGGGCGCTCACTGTAACTAGATAGGTGATACAGTGCAGTACACTTCAGAGCCATTCTCTATAAAGATCTTCCTTAGGTTAAGGAAGGTAGAATAACAGAGGTAGTAAAAGCTCTACTAAATACATACAGTATATATCAAACTATCTTTATAAGTTCACATAAGTAATTTCAGAGATGGACTTTTCCTTTCAGAATCTAAACTTAATCAGGAACAGGAACACCTAAGCAATAATAAACCTTCTATTAGAATCAAGGTCACCACAGCAACGGTGTTAACTCTTCCTCGTCAAGTTGAGAGAGAGATTTATTGAAATATGAAATGATGTATCACAGTTTCCTTCCATACAAAAATGTTTCATATATATTGATAGAACAACATTACTAGAAATGGACACGAAATTATGGTGTACAGTACGGTACTTGCTTCCTCCTAGAGAGCCTTCACATACTGTACATTGTGGAGTGAACTTTTCCTGTGTTTAAGAATGAGTGAATGTGTGAGTTACTGTAGTCTGGAAGTGAGTGAGTGAGTGAATATTTAAGAGTTCGCAGTAAAGCACTCACTTATATTCTACATGAAAGACAATTCAAATATTATACTTTCAAATTCAACAAATATCAGAATTTTAAAATAATTCCACCTAAAGTATAAGATTTATTGTTTAACTTTCTGTTATCTCATAAATTTTGAAAAGTATCCAAGCAAAATGTTTACTCCAGGCAGATTTTTGTCTTATGAATGCAACACTCCAGTTAACAACACACAATGATTTGTAAGAATTAACAACTTACTGTACTGTGTTTTTCTATTGTTGTCAGAGTGCTCTTATGATCCTACCATCTATGTACAGTAGCTAAAACAACTATCTGTGCATACTTTGTAGTTAACAATGAGACCATGGACGATAAATTTTGGTATATGAGGGCTGTCACTAGTCACACATAAAATTTTGGAGCATATCGACCCCCACCTGCACAGATAATTGTTTTAGCTACTGTACATGCAGAATTTCCATTTATCATTTCCACCCAATTTAACTTTCCACAAGCTTCAACATATTCTTTTACACAAAATTAATAATACAATGCCCTTTAAAAACAAAATCTTCAATACAAAGTACTGGTACATTAGTTGGATCAGATTAGTTAACTTATCAAGAGGTATTTTCAGTCAGCATTAACAGTAAGATACAGAATTTACACATAAGTTCAGGCCCAGAATTAACACTTGATTAATATCATAACAAGAAGTATAAATTCAGAAGCATTTTCTACCTCACTACAGCCATGCAGGACACACCCCGAAACAACCCGATGCTTATGGTCACAGTTGCCGCACATCTACACACAGCCAAGCATTTTTCTTACATATTGTTTCACTACATGTACATACAATGCTCCATCGTCTTAAAGTGCAACATTCATACCCAATATGTACTGTAAAGTGTATGAGCGATGCTCCATCTTAAGCCCTACATGTATACACAATCCTCCATCTTAAAATACTGCACTACATGAATACAAACAAAGCTTCATCTTTAAAACATTGCATGTATATTAAATTCTCCATCTTTTCCTCACTATAACACTATACTTTAGTCTTTGAATTTAGGAACACAGGTCATGGAGAAGTGTTTTTTTTTTTTAATCATGGTTCTTTAACCCCTAGGCTTCAATTTGTCATACGACATTTTGTATTTTCGTGGTAATATTTGAATCACCACAAGGTCCTGCCATTTGTCTTTCACTCACACATGCGAGCCTCCCAGTCTCTGTTCTTGGTAGCTTCTCAGTTTTTGTGATGAAGGGCAATTTCATTACTGACAGGGAACAAGGTAAATATCTTTGACCTCATTAACCATATGGACATCATTCACATAATTTCTGGACTAACATGTAATATGAATATTCCTTTATTTAATGTACATAGGATTTATATTAATGTATAAAGCTAGTGCATAATTATATTTATATATATATATATATATATATATATATATATATATATATATATATATATATATATATATATATATATATATTTACTATATATATATATATATATATATGAAACACTAGTCACTGGTACGTTTAAGCAAAGAGCTGAGTATAATGAAAAGGTAAGATCACTGGTTATTTTCTGAACTTTCTATGTGTTCCATGAACTACAGACAGAGCTGTATGGACTTCTATTATCACCAACAATGGACTTTTGCACACTTTTGCATTAAGCGTAAAAGCTATGAATATTCTAACTCTGAATCTAGGAGACTGCAGAAGTTTGCTTTCATCAGTGATTTACATTACTGATGACTTTATATACTGTAGTATGTAAGTACTGTACTGTCTTTATACAATGGATCATTTATAGAGGTGATCTTCTCTTACCTTTATCAGTAGGGGTCAGTGAGTCTCTCCTTCCTCTGTATTTTCATAGTAAAGTCTTTCCTTACCCTGAGTATGTTGGCAAGAAATTATATTCTTAAAAGGCTATGAACTAATCTTTGACTATGTGACATTTCCAACATCGAAACTAACAAAAACAACTATTTAAACAGTTTACAATGATGCATAACTCTGAAATATTAAAAGGTGAATTAACAGGAGTCGGTGTTTTAAATATTACAACCAAAGCTCCCAACGTGGAAAATATAATCTGCTGAGTGATATATTGGTATTTTGTGCATCCAGAGGTAAACTGCTGGAGAAAGTCTGAATTATGTAAGGAAGGAATTTCCTTATCCGATAATTCATAACAGTATTTTTAGTTATACAGTAATGTCCATAAAGAATAAAAAAGGTCAACACTTTGTCTCATTTTCACTAACTTTAGTTGATTTTCATAAATTTCTAAAATTCAGAATTAACTGATATCAAATGCATTCTGTTAAGCTTACCATATGTTTAACCTAAACTCATTAGATACCAGCAAAAGCTACTAGTACTGTACAGGTATAAAAAACTGACCAGCAACAATATTCTTATCCTCTCTACAAGTCAAAATACTTTGTTCCTAAGCACCAAATTCTAAATGCCATCAGATTCTATGCACCTTGTTTTATACCTTGTTAATTTGAATGAAAGATTACTGAATCTTTCCTACTTTGAACTGATGTTCTACTCATGTATCATAAACAAAGACAAGAATAAGTTAAGCTCTGCACGCGGTCACCAATAAAAAGATTTTTGAAGGAGGTTGCTGGCCGTAGAGAACCATGAAGTTGCAGTCTCCATGAAGGTCCCAGAGGGGGCCATGGCTGACGTGGCATCATCGACTGGGGCGTCCTCCTCAGGCAGGTAGTCTGGGAGGTCCTCAACTGGGGAAATGATTTCTTTTGGGGTTCCCCCTAATAGTATGATCTCCTGGGAAAGTCAGAAACTGTTTTTAATTTGTATGAAACAAAAGTTATTACCCTTACATCACATACACCATCACTCACACTTATACAATACTGTACTGTACTGGTCTAGGACAAAGTCGATGCTCCAATTTTATATATGAGAATGATCCAAATGGACATGGAAAAAGACTGGGTGAAAGAATATCTCCATATTATGATCCATTCAAGTGAACCCACAACCCACCTCTTCTCCATCAGAATTTGTGGTGACTTGTTGTGCTGAGAGAGTTTCTGTGCGAGCCACTGCAGCTGCTAATTTTTCGACTGACAAGTCCCGCTTTACTCGACACGTAACGCGAGAATGTCCAAGATCAAACACGATGCTGATAAGTCCACGGACTCTTACTAATTCCTCTTCAACTAGTTTTCGTTGTTCCTGAAAATGTAGAGAAGAAATGTAGAATCAAGAGATAAACGACCAAGGAATCAAAACAAATTACATAAAAAAAATCAACTCACAAATTTATCACTTCTTTCTTTATTCTGAATTGCACTACATATATGAAAAGTAGTATACTGTACTCTAGTCTTAAGTCCTAAAAATATCATCACTCTAAGTGACATTTTATATTCAAGATTTGTGAGATATCTTAGGAAGCCATGAGGGAAAACCTTGGTATAGGTATCCAACAGGAAATTTCAAAATGGTGCAAAAAATCAATTATTAGAATTGTGAACTCCAATTTCTTGGCTGGGGGAAGAGAAGCTCCAGTCCTGATAATTAAGATCGATTGTCAGTTCAGGCCAGGGGCTATCTGACCTACACAGGGAACATAGTGAGAGCAATACATAAACAGACTGATGCAATATTTCAGTATGAACGACTTACTGGGTGAACCATTCCTTTGATGAAGAGAGTAACAACCTTAGCCTTGGTGTTGTGAGGTCCCAGGAAACTGTCTTTCTTCTCCTCTGAGAATCTGGGTTTCTTATCTCCTTTGGTTACCTGTCAAAAAAATTAGCAACACTATAATACTTATTGATTATTTCAAGCTTAAACTCGTATATCTAAACAAAATGATGGAAAATAAAAAATGAGATAAGTCAGCAATGTGGGATTAGTAAAGACCCTCGCACAACAGAGAGAGAAACACTGGTAATAATGAATGTATTAAATCCTCTCCACATGCACTCAACAGAACTGGTTTGTTAAAAATAACTCATATAGTTTACTACTCCTTAAATTAAAAAAAAACAAAAGAATCCATAACATAATAACCTCAATCTCTGGGGCCGTCACAATACTTGTACTAAATCTCCCCTACAGTAAACATGGTTTGATTAAAAGAAAAATTTCATTTGTTTTTCGTCAAATAGAATTGAGAAGAATTTTTTTTATTCCTACAGTGCACTGGCTGTCTAGTGTTGTGACTTCAAGGTCCCTCTATAAATGATATTATCAAGTAATTGAATATTACAAAAAAGTTTCTTTTACAAGTTAAAGACAATGAATGAAGTAAGGAATTAAAAACACTTAAAAAATGTACCATACATTACTTTACAAACATAACCAAATTTCTAAGAAAAAATTTACAAGGTAAGTACAATACAGTACAAGAACTGACTGACAGACTCCTTTTAAACTATGGAAGTCTAAGACCCACACAGTGAACAAAATGAACACATGGCATCATGTGTATATCTTTTACCTCCTCTTCTAACGATACAGATCTACTGTCAAGGCTGCTGCCTCTCCGACTATTTTCTGACCCGTCACATTTCACTGACGAGGCACTCATGTCTTCCAGTCTTTCTGGTGATCCACTGCCTCTATCTACTTTCTTAGGTGAACCACTTACACTTTCTGTTTTTATTGGAGGCCCTTCTGAGTAATCCTTTGACTTTGGTGCAGAATCTACTTTCTCTGTTTTGTCTGAAGAGCTATCAACTGTATCGGATTGGTTGGGCACGTGACCAGATGATGTGGCACCAGAACTAGTTCCTGCTGCTGCTGTTGTTTCTTCTGAGCTTTTGGACTTCTTTATGTGGCGAGCAAACTGAAGGCTGGTGAACAAGCCTGCAGCTTGGTCACGTAGCTCCTTACTGTAGCTCTCTTCATCTCTAAAATAAGACAATCATTAATCAGTACAAGTTCTAACAATACACCTCGACCATAGAAGATCAAAATTACAGTACAATATGACTTTACCCTCCAACAGTCAAACAATATCCTAAAAATAAAAGCACCAATACCAGGCCATGATACCTTAAAATCAAGTCTTCAGTCCTCTTATGACCTGCAAAGACTCTCTGCTTTATAACAGAGCTCCAAAGATTAGCTCTAAAATTCAGAAGCTATTACAAAAGTACACTGTACACCAAATTACCAACACAGTACAATACACTAAATTACCAGGCACAAGAAACTCTTATCTTACAACAAATAAACATTTACAAGTAGTTTTAATTGCAGAAATTTTAAGAGTACTACATCTTCTGTATTTTAATCTTGAAAGGGTTTAACAACTCAAATTATAAAGGGAATATGAGGGAAAATACCAGTAAAAAAAAAGTCCATAATTCAGAGATGGATGAGGAGGAAGTGAACACGATGAGGGAACAAAACCAAGATACAGTGACATGTGGTTGACAGAAGAGCAAGACAGGGAGTGGTTTAGGTAGCTGAATGATGCCAAGTTATGGTAAGTGATTGGAATAAAGTAAATAAGATTCCTGTACAGTATCTTGGAGATATTGATGACCATAGTAGAATACATATATTGCAGTAGTAAGAGTGATTAACTGAGAGCAAAAGAAAAAGATAATTTATACACTCTTGGTTCTCGCCATCCTGGAATATATACGTACAGTACAAGGAGAGGCCTACAAGAGTGAAGAATTGTCAGCCTTATCTGCAATTTCTCTCATCATCTATAACCTTGAGCAAATGTGGCGTTAACACTCTACATACTCGGTAACACTCTGCAGCGACTCAAGCACTCCAAACGTATTGGCCAACGAAGGTCGACACTCTTTAGCTTCAGCAATGAGGGACAGAGTTTCGATGGCCGACTGTACTAAGGATCCCTCACCTTCAGCAATGACATATGCTAGGAACTGGATACAAGTCCGATCCTGTGGAAAGAGTATCCATTTACTGTACAGTACATTAATTGTCTTCGACCAAACACAAAAAATACAATAGTCAGTACAGTATATTGTCTAACTTGTCGTAACAGCTCCAGGAGATAACCGTACTTACCAGTGCTAAGGCTAATCGCTTGCCAGGGTCACTTGCCAGTTCTTTGTATGCCTGGATGGTGGCCTCTGCAGCCGCTCCCAGCTCTATCTCGCCCATCACTCAATTTGTACAAACACCAACTGCTTTGTGATTCGGATACAAGTAAATGATTAATAAATAAAAGGGAATAAAAATTTGGGGGGCTTAACAATACTGACACAATAACAATTCCTATGTTGGCATAATCATAACGGTGATGTCTGAACTGTGATGTACTAGAAGTGTATCTAAAACTAAGGTACTTATTCTAGTAAATTACACTCACTGTAGTAAACAGTATATTTCATAAATCATCTGGAACTTAATACAGGTACAGATGAAGCTAATTAAATACTGATTTATTGCTAGTGAAAATGGGTCCTAAAGGCAGTGTAGAAATAACACACTGTATATACTGTACACTAAGCCTTCAATACACAAGTTGGCAATGTGACTAACACTGCATTTGAATGTCTTCACTTCCACAATTATTAAGTTCTAATTTATGAACATGGTCCAGGAATCTAACCCATTCATAACTCAGGGGCTACCTATGCTATTTTCATGAACAAACTACAAACTTAGCGAGACATCTAGAAACAACAGAGATACAGTATATTTATAAAGACAACATTTTGAATGCCCATATGAAGCATCCTACATCAATAAACTAATGGTTCACTCCACTAATACAGTACAGTACTATCATGTAGGTAAAATTAAATCTAATACTATTGGTAATTTGGTACAGTGCTCCAAGACAGGTACAGGCAGCTTCTACTTAAGTCCTAAGGTTAAGTCATATTATTAACTTGCCAAATGAGCTATGGAGTCTATACTATACTGAACCTCATTCCCAAAACAACACAATCTAAAGTTTATCATCTGCCAGACATGTTGCCCAGCACGCATGATATTCTGGTAATATGCCATCCATGACAGTCAAGAAATACAACATATGTCACATAATACTGTAAATGTTAGCTAAGATTTAGTCAGGATCCATTTTTATTAGTCTAGGTAGGCAAGTAGCTATAGCCTGGCCACACAAAATATTATAAGCAATGTGACTAACAGCCTCAAAGGCCACCAACCTGTAGATTATCCCCCAAAAATACAATGTTAGTTTCTTGTGTACCTTTATACCAACCATGATGAAGAAAACCTTTAAAAAGAGAGAAATATTAATTATATTCATGTAATAAAAAAAAATAATAATAATGTCCACTATAGGAGTAAATAAAAGATAAATTGTAGAGCCAACCTAACCAATAGTCTTAAATTTACATTTTTATTTCTGGTGAAACAGAGAAAAATCGTCTCTTACAATGACTAATAACTGAACGAGAGCAATTTCTCAGCTAATGCGAGACAACGTAGATATAATTATCAATACGATTCTCCACAACAGAAAGTAAATCATTACGGGAGCGACTTTTACCCATTTAAGTATCACATTTCTAAACGAAACTCCACAAAATAAAATACATATTCTTTAATCCAATAAATTCCTCTGACCTAAACACATATTTTTTAACAGTTTCCTCCTATGATTCACATGGCTGTTTATCTATAACAGCCGACTTCAGTATTAAGTTACTATTAAAACATTCTACCATTCTTTCCCAACACAGTGGCAAATAGATACACAATCAAACTGGAAACATCATCATAAGGAAGACATTTTCTCTGCTATAACACGTAAATGAATCTAAACACAGACATGAACACATTACTCTATGATCTTATAAAACTCTTGTTACATTGTTCATATTCACTGACCTCAACTAAACTTAATAAACTCAGGTTCAAATAAGAACTTCGCATTGACGCCTCTGTTCCGAGCTACGTTTATTTACTAATGGTTATAGGGAAGTGAAATAGTTCCTAGAAGCTACCATATTTCATCATTATATTACATCATTACTTGATTTATTATATTTCAGAAAATTTATTTAAATTTTCTGTATTTTAAAATATAATAACTACTTTTTATTCATTATCGTTTTATAGGGTAATTGTGTCTGTACCTAAGAAATACTTCCATTGGTTACCATCACAATAACAACACCTGTTTACATCATCTGGACTTTCCCATCTTTAGAAACAAACTATTAATTAGAGGAAATATATTATAGTATTCTTGTCTATTCTCTTTACTTCTGTATCTATTATTTTCTTAACACACACTACGGTTTGGTGATGCTCAAGGACTTGGGAATGGGGAAAGGTAACGCCGCCTACAGTATTTATTTAACCATTGAAAGTACGCTGCTAATGTTTTAAGTAAGTCCATAGATTAATGGTATCAAGTTAATAATAAAATAAAATAAAGTACACCAAAGTAATAAATATGCTATGTCTTACAACCATAATATAAGATAAAGACGTCACCCCTTATAAAAAATATATTTTCTGTAATCGCAACAAAACAAAGAAAATGGATGTAAATGAACAGATCCATCAATGAGATTAAATGTGAGACTTAAATGACTTTGAATGAGTTTAAATGTCGGACTTAAATGACTTTGAATGAGTTTAAATGTCGGACTTAAATGACTTTGAATGAGATTAAATGCGGTAATTAAATGACTTTGAATGAGATTAAAGGTGTTATCGTAGCATTAAAGTGACCAACTGTGTATCACGTTAATTGAATGGATAAAAATAACAATAATAAAAATATACAGTAGGTCGTTTGCGCGGGAAATGTCATAGAAGAAAAGTGTCTTAGAATTGTCTGAAATATTGATTGTAAAGATAAAATTTTCGAGAACCCGGTTGGTGGTGGTAATAATAATAATAATAATAATAATAATAATAATAAAATTTAGATTATGGAAAATATTGTTTTTTTTAGATAATGGGAAACGTCATTTAAGGTTAGTTAAAATTATTATTATTATTATTATTATTATTAACTATGTATAGAACAATTATCATGCAGTTAATTGAGGACAGAGTTATATTAAAGAAAATAACCTTTAGTTTAAAAATCTTAATAACAAAAGGCTCACATACTGGAACTTTAATCAATTTTTGCAAAATGAATTTTACGTTACAGATTATTAGAAAAAAAATATAAGAATCAATGAATTACAGGAATATAACAACCCTAATACTGTATATTGGTTTGGTTAGGTTAGGGTGTTAGGTTAGGTAGGTAAGTTACAGTAAATTAGTTTAGGTTAGGTTAGTTTAGGTTAGGTTAGGTTAGGTTAGGTTAGGTAAGGTTAGATTAGAAAAAAATAGGTTTGGTCACAATAAATGAAGTTAGATTTAGTTAGTATAGATTAGATTTGATTAGGATAAGTTACGATTTGGTTAGGTTGTGTTAGGTTCCACTCCTATTTCACAAGTGATGCGTTTCTATTCTTTTATATCCATTTTCATGCAAAAAAATCACGCACATGTACATTTTATTAGCGAGACAACATACACAATTTATGTATACGCCTAAATTATATTTGTAAAATAACAGCACTAAATGGAGGTAGAATGTTAGCCTATTTATAATGACAAGTTTTCCACCATCACCATCAACACATCATTCTCTGGGAGACAAAAGAAATAGGTTAGTTGATCAGATGCCAACAGCATCTGATCAATATAATCAGTTCTGGAACAATATAGTGCTATCACACTACAGTACATATGGGCGACAGCTTGTAATTAGCAGTTGCCGAGTTCTTTTGTTTTCGCATTTTAACTACCAGGTTGGGCTACTAAACTCCTTTCGCTAAATCGTATTATAATTATGGCGGATAGTTAAGACCTTTTGATTAAGGTTTATAATCCTATAAACAGTGATTTATATAATATAACAACTAACTGACGCTTACCACACACCCATCCTAACGCTAACCTAACCCACTGGTAACGTTTGGATGTTAATCATCGGGTGAAATAAACTTGGGAGCTAATCTTCAGGTTATTCCATATATTTAAACTTCAGATCCGTTTTAAATCACGGCTTCTAGATCCAACAACATAACACAGTTCAAAACTGAGTTACATCAGAGAATTATCTTACTACGTTATCCATAGACACTATTGGTCATAATTACGGTCTTTATTGTTATGACATCAAACTGTGGTGAAACAAATCATCTGTTGAGGTGACACGTGTACAAACACGAGTGAAAGTGTACACAGCAGCTTTGGTCTGTCGTTACCCCGCCATCTGTTGTGATTACGAATTCATCTAATTTCTATATTTCACCACCGACAAGAGTCTAAACAGGAAGGTAGATGACAATTCACTCAGCCAGGACTCTTCCTAGTTAAGACTGCGTTTACCTGCATTATGGGGCGGTCTCTCTAAGTCAGCTCATTTATCTAGCACCTATCCTTCAGTATAGTCTAAATAACAAACACGAGAATAATAAGTTCACGGTGGAATTTTTAGCGATAATTCTGTATGTGTTCATATAAAATTCACATATCATACATTCATTCTTTCCTTGACTGGAGATAAAAGAACAGTTACAGTCAGATGTCACAGTCATTTCGTGTTAAGTCACGTTATGTTTTCAGTGAGGAGGTGACCAGGTGACACTTATCTTCAGCCTTATACCAGATTGTTGAGCTGTGTTACTACTGTTCTATCGTAATAATAAATTTGTGGGAGCCTCACTATTAATCGGCAGGGCGAGAGAGAGAGAATTGACGGTACATGTTTCCATCGCTTATAATTTCAATATTGCAGACTATCTTATTCTCCTTATGCATTATACAGTATATAGATTTTTCTGTGACGTGTGCTGATATTATGAAATATAACTACGCTCTAACAGTTAAGTGATAATTTTTTATGTTTATTAGACCAATTATCACATTGAAGAGATATAGGAGGTTTGTTAAAGGGAAAAGTTTGAAACAAGATGCCCCAAGCTGATGAGGACACCGTTCAGAAGGGTACAGTATATCAACTCACTCAACCAGAATATTGTTGTCTTGTGCTTACTGTTACATCACCATTGAAAGCTTGGTACAAAGAGCATTTATCTACCGGAATCGATACTTTTAGACACTTTAACTACAGGGAACTACAAAACGCACCCAGAACTAGTTACCGGAACGCAATCACAACCTTCAAGGGCTTTTACGTTAAACCTTTCCACACATCATACCAGGCACTTAGGGAGAGAGGATCGAAGGGGTGTTCTTATATACCTGTACAGCTTATTCCCTACTGTGGTATGACTCCGCCACCCATCTAAAGACAGACTCATATCCAAATATATCTGATACAGTGATTGGTTTGTGACGACAGTGAAGTGTTTTTAAAGCAAGATGTTCCACTCAGAAGATGGCCGGAAACACGGGTGACGACAGCGCTTCTGGTAGTGTGCACATCTTACATCACCATACTGAGTCACTCACAAGTTTTTCGGTGTGTGTGTGTGTGTAGAGAGAGAGAGAGAGAGAGAGGTATTACAAACATGTGTGTGTCAGCCTTTACTGTAGAAGCGGAAGGATGACAATATGAACTGTGAAAACTGTACACTAGGATTAAGTTGATGGCGCGTGGTGGTGGTGGAGCGTGTATAGTGGACCACATGTGAGGCGGCTCATGACCATCAGTGAGCAGCAGTGTGCATTCATATAGCGTAGAAAGAATCACTGTATGTTATCTATATCTTGCGTTGAAATCCAGGAAAAATGGTAATAGAGAGAAATAAGTTGTGTTTGTAGATGGTGAATATAGATATCTCGAGTCAAATGGTAGATTGGTGCGTGAGGATGAAATGGGGGTGGTATGGTTAGGATGATTAAAATGAACTGAGGGAGTTAAAACAACAGTAAGGATTTTATACGAGGACTCACACCCTCTTAAAGTGAGAGTTGGCGTATGTCAAGGTTCAGTATTTCCCTTTCTGTTTGTCGTTGTGATGGATGTATTGAGTTAGAATATGGGTGATTGGTGGTTGTGGCAGCTCCTATTTATGGAAGATGACAGCAGAAACAGAATAAAACCCCCATAGAGGATTGTTATAGTGGCAGGAGTCTTGAGAGTATTGCTAACAAATGTAATATTGTGTAGAGACAGGAGAGGACAATTATGATCAAAATTGTGGATGTGAGAAATGACGATATGATGTGGTGGACACGCTTAAAATAATTGGGCTCGATGGTGAAGGCGGGAGTAAGTTGTGAGGAGGGAAATGAGGGAGTGAGAGTAGAATGGACTATGTAGAGGGAGGTTGAAGGATTTGGTGTGATAGAAGGTTGCTGAGGAAAGAGAAACCAAAGATATACAAGACAGTAACTATAACCCAATGTTAATGTATGTAGTAAGAAACGATCCAGTTCATTAATAATAATTACTGAGATGAATTATCAAAAAAATGTTATTACTATCTTTAAACTGTTCCTTAACTGCACAGTAGCTAAAACAACTATCTGTGCTTACTTTGTGGGACACAATATGAGACCATGGATGATAAATTTTGGTATATGAGGGCTGTCACTAGTCACACGTAAAATTTCGGAGCATATTGACCCCCACCTGCACAGATAGTTGTTTTAGCTACTGTACATGTAGCTCTAGTGATATTATCCAGTCAGCCAGTCAATTAAAACTAGTATCTATATTAATGACTGATTGCAAAAAAGAATCTGATCACTTACTACAATATTTAAGAGTGTAGAAGTGTAGATACAGAGCCCCGCTGATGTAATGTATGCGCAACGAGGATGACATCAGCGCGCCCGTGTGACTCCTCTCTGGGATGGCAGAGTCAGCTGGCCCGGTAATAATATGCACCAGTTCCTCCTGTAAAACACCTCATCCATGACATGACACTTCATTTATATATATACTGTATGTACATAATGTCTCTGTATGTATGCATGTCTCTTCCGTACTCTGGGGACATACGGTGTTTTTTTGTAGTCTGTTGATTTATTGGCTGAAGGAGTCGATGGTCTCTCTTTTCTCGGAGCTGAAGGTGTTCTTGAAGATGAACCAGAGAGACGTATTTAAAATTTAACCTTAAATTAAGATAACAAATAGTGGATCATCTGAAGATTACACACCCTTACGTAACTTAACACTAACCTAACGTTACCTAATCTAACTTAGCCGAATCTAACCTATAGCCTGACCTAATACAGCTCTATGCACTGTAATTTAATGTTACAGCGTTATGCACTGCACCTTTAAGTATTTCTGATGTAAACTCTATACATAAATATATCAACGACCGACGCATCACACCTGTAAGTCAGCTCACGTAACAACATCGGGGCGGTCATCTGAGACAATCAAACCTGAACTACTTAATTATTATATATTTCGTAGAGCAACAGTATTATCACATGTTTAATTGATAATTACAGTATAATAAATCATGGCTGTATCTTTCTCACAGAGGCGAGTTATATGAGAAACACAAAAACCTTTATCAAACTATACACCACCATGTTCTTTTGTTTTGGTGATATGGAGAAGTGAAGGTGACAATAATGAGTACAAACACTAGTATATTATCCTTTCTCTCTGTGTGTAGTAATAATAATAATAATAATAAACGGTTTGTTGAAAAAGTTTGCAGCCCGAAGGCTGAAAATATACATTGGACACAAATGACTTATTACATACATTGGTGGTTTAACAAAAGCCTTCATTAGAGAAAGGTGAAGGAACATACAGGTTAAAGCATCTTAATTTGCACTCCCTTGAGAGACGTAGAGCGAGGGGCGACCTGATAGAGGTGTATAAGTGGAAGGCAGGGCTAAACAAAGGGGACATTACAAAGGTACTCAAACTATCCAACCAGGAGCGAACTCGTAACAATGGTTTTAAATTAGACAAATTTAGATTTAGGCGTGAAATAAGTAAACACTGGTTTGGAAACAGAGTAGTGGATGAATGGAACAAGTTACCAAATATCATCATTAACTCGAATACGCTGAATTGCTTCAAACATACAGTAGGTTGGATGCTCATATGAGCAATAGGGGTTGGGTGTAAACGGGACTGCCCAGTATGGGCCAATAGACCCGCTGCAGTTTCCTCCATTCTTATGTTCTTATACAGTGAACATACAGATTAATGTTTACACACGTAGATCATGTGAGCTGAGGTGTTGAACAGCAGACACGTAGTGTAGTAACTCCCTCACAGATGGCGTTATGAGGGGCTTGACGTGGTGTAGTAATTCCCTCACAGATGGTGTATGAGGGGCCTGATGTGGTGTAGTAATTCCCTCACAGATGGTGTTATGAGGGGCATTACGTGGTGTAGTAATTCCCTTACAGATGGTGTTATGAGGAACCTCACATGATGCTGTAGCAACTCATTCACTACGTGGTGTCGTAGCATCATGGGGACACCACGTGGTCAGTTGTCACAGGACTTCACTCACTCAAATGGGTGAGGTGTGGTCCCAGGCTTCTCTATCGTGGAGTCTCAGGGGAATTATCACTGGGTACCTGGGACCTCACTGTGTGAAGGTTAGCTTGGGTAAGACTCAACTGCCGAGTTTTTTTTCACTGACTTAAGCACTGTTCACCACTATTCAACACTGGTTCCATTCCTTTCCCAAATGAAATAGTAACTTCTGGCGAGAACTTGTTGATATTCCGGTGGGGAGGAGGGTTCAGGGCAGGAAGTTGGTATGGGCCAACATAACAGTTGCTGAGCAGCGCCAGGTGCGTCTGACCCATCTTGACCCGTCGGTGGGTGTGTGTGTGAGGGTATATGTAATTGGTAGTTTTCTCATTCTCACTTCGCTACCTCTCTATCTCTCTCCTCTACACCCCACCTCTCTCTCTCATTTTTCCTCTGCATCTCCCTTTTAACCCTTGGCTAGTAGCAGACAGACAGACAGACATGATTGACGGACAGTTGGAGTCCTGACCTTAATACCGTACCTGTCCCGTGCCGGCATAGAGTATGCGTGATGTCAAACACACTTACGCCACCACTCTTACACTAATACTGAAAGATATGTTGACGCACGCAATCCAGACTACCTGCAGTATTACGTAGTGAGTGCCAGACCTAACCTAACCTAACCAATCATTTAAAGACCCTAAAGATGGTTCAGATCAATAGCTCATGTTAGGTCAGAATTGGAGGTCAAAATTAAAGGTGAGGGGCGAAGGTCAGCATAGTATTATTGTTGTTGTTTTTGTTTGTCCATAGTAGTAGTAGTAGTAGTAGTAGTATTTTGGCATCTCTTGTAATGTTATAGGAATTAGTCCATGCAAAAAACAGTCATAGCATATGAATGTATACACACGTACACAAGGTTATGTAAACAACAAAAGCATAAACAAATAGGCAAAATACATACACACACCAAAAAACAGCCTCCCTAAAGCACTATCTGGCAACCGTCCCCAGGAGAGTGAAAGTAAAGTACTGTATATAAGAGAGTACCAGTGCTTCTAGACCATCACTTACCGACGGTGTCATCCCCAGGCAGGTCACAGCATCATTCCTCACACCAACGACCAACTTTGTTTATCTCAGTTAATATTATCACAGGGTCTCCATGTTACTGCTAAGAGTGGTATGTAATGTGCTGTTACATTGATTTTTTACGTGTTTTTCCGATCTTTTTTGTTCTTTAATTCCAATACAAAATTATTGAATGACCCTTACAACAGAAGCGTCCAAAACAACTAGAGTTTACTGCTCTTTGTTAATAATCTACTAGTGACTTACCATGGTCATGACATCAGTGTACCAGAGATGTGTAAGCAGTGATATGTTCCATTGGTGTGTCAGCAGTAAGTCACGTCTGATCATCTCCCTGGCAGATCCCGGTGGTGGTGGCGGTGGCAGTGCTGGTGCTGGGGGAGGAGGATGGTCTCTCCATTACTCAGTACATTGGAGATGAAGAAAATATTAGCCGTGAGTCCTATCAACATTTATCTTACTCTCTCTATTCATCCATACATTTCTATCCTTAATTCCTTACAATTATCCTATATACTTACACCCTCTTACCTAATATTTATATTCTTACTCTTATTATCTTTCGTATTTATTAATCGTCCTTATGCACACGCCTTAAACTAATGCTGATAATTTTAATTTCTTACTTCAAACAGGCCTTGCTATCTCTTATACTTAACTGTCGACTTTGCTTCAGGTTCTGTCAATTATCCTGTTACACCTCACACACACTAACACCTCTGTTCATTATTATCCTCCTGGTTCTATTTTATCCTCCAGAGGTCCTCCATTATCCTTACCAAGAACCTAAACATATCCTTTTTTTTTTTTTTATTTATTGGGCACTCCCCTACATCATTGTGTAAGGTGAAGCGCAGAAGCGTTTACAGTGCCCAACAGGGAAGCATGCTAAGTTCATGCTTGCCTTTATGTCTCATGAGTTAAGGGCGTAGGAGCCTGAAGAGTCAGTGGTTTATGTCCTCAAGTTATTGGAAGCTCCAACAACTTGTCCCTGAATACGAATTCGCAACTTTCGACTTACAGCAGGTACCTACTTTACTGCTAGGTGAACAGGGACTAATGGGGGCTAGGAAGTATGTCCAAACAACTTCCACCTAATGTTGTTTTTTTCCAGCCCGCGGTGACCTTGCTGACCTCAGTGACCTTGAACCCTTGAAGAGGAGACGTAGATCACCAATCTTTGGGTTATTTCGTAGGGGTCGAAGCAGGAGTAAAGGCAAGGGAAAGCCAAGTACGTCCTATGGAGCGCCCCCTAAAGCTGCTCCAAGTACCTCCTATGGAGCGCCCCCTAAAGCTGCCCCAAGTACGTCCTATGGAGCACCCCCTAAAGCTGCCCCAAGTACGTCCTATGGAGCGCCCCCTAAAGCTGCCCCAAGTACGTCCTATGGAGCGCCCCCTAAAGCTGCCCCAAGTACGTCCTATGGAGCACCCCCTAAAGCTGCCCCAAGTACCTCCTATGGAGCGCCCCCTAAAGCTGCCCCAAGTACGTCCTATGGAGCACCCCCTAAAGCTGCCCCAAGTACATCCTATGGAGCGCCCCCTAAAGCTGCCCCAAGTACGTCCTATGGAGCACCCCCTAAAGCTGCCCCAAGTACATCCTATGGAGCGCCCCCTAAAGCTGCCCCAAGTACATCCTATGGAGCGCCCCCTAAAGCTGCCCCAAGTACATCCTATGGAGCGCCCCCTAAAGCTGCCCCAAGTACATCCTATGGAGCACCCCCTAAAGCTGCTCCTAGCCCATCCTATGGAGCACCTCCTGCATCAGCCCCTAGTTCATCCTATGGAGCTCCACCTGCAGCCCCTAGCTCATCCTATGGTTAACAAGTACTTCCTATTTTGCCTCATGTTTAATATTATAATGTTTCATGTTCGTACACCTAGAGTAGAGAGGAACTAACACTTCTTCGTAAACTCAATCATAACTATGACTCCCTCTTGCGGCTGCAATTCAACTGTGGTCTAAAATCATCAAAAACTGAAAACACTGACAAAAATAGCAAAACATCCTGTGGTCGGAATAAAGATTTGATTGGAGACAAGGGCTGATGAAGCAAAGTCAAGAGGAATAAAAAACAAGGAAGTGGTAAGTAGTAAAGATAATAGATGAGAACCCAGCTGCCTACCTTCAGGGACCTCTTGACGAGTAGGTGAAGCAGTGTTGGTGTGGTGGTTTTCTGTGACAAGTAGAGATTGAGAGTATGGATGGAGGTGGAGAATGAGGCGACTTCAGCAGTGTTGAATGAAGAAGCTACAGTTGATTTAGAAGCTAAACAGTAAATGTAAATAAATGAAAAATCAGTTCAAAGGAAATTGTTGGAGAGAGAAAATAGAACTGCTATTTTGTTTTGTTTTTAATTTCAGCTTCTTAAAGTACATTAAAAATAAATTCATTGACATTTCTTATCCACGTTTAGTGTTCTGTTTATTGTTTGAATGGGTTAGTTCATATTTTATTAATTTTCCAACATATTATTCAATGTGTCTTACTGTTGGTAGCTCTGACTGTTTACCAAGGGAAGCGATTGTGAATTGAACACACTTTGCACATTGTTAACACTAATTATTTTCAAATCTATACTGTTATGTGTTATATTTTCTATGTATACAATGCAGGATACACATGTACTGTACAATTGTCCTGTGCAGATGCAGAAATGTTCAGATTTAAAAGAAAAAATATATATACGATTGTTTTCCCTAGTTTTCTTAACTATTACAATGCCAATGACTACACGTGCCATATAATCCTGAATGCATTTGCCAATATGGAAGGAAGCTTTGTCTTGTGAACTATTGTTGCAGTTAGAAAAAATGGTGTACATTGCCAACATCAACAGAAGGTAAATAATTATAAGAATGGTTTAGATTTTACTGAACAGTTAAACTTTGATGAAAGTTGGAGGTTTATTGAAGTTAATTAACATATGAGATTTGGTCAAAATTGCCACTTCTTTTATTCAAAGCTGTTCAGTTGTCATGTTTTGTAATGGATCACACTACAACACTGTGATGCATTTTGTTTGGGACACACTACTAACCTTCATGTTGTAAAGTTGCTAAATTTCCTTTGATGACTGGGGGTTGTTCTTAGCCACGACACCTGAAACATAAAAGATAAATTAGCACAGTGCTTCCAAATGCCAGTAATTAAATTCAATATCATGTTTATCATATTGCTCCATCACTGTACATCCAACAATATTCAGGTATTGAGAGGAGTAATAAAGGAAATGTTAGAATCAATATATTAACAAGAAACACCAACAACCTGCAATAATCAAACATCACTAATGAATGTCCCAGGTTCATGTTTTCCATTCATTCCAGGATTTTGAATGTTTTATGAAATCTGCCCCATTATACCTTGTCTGAAGGGTTGTTAGTCCTAAGGCCCTCAGTCTACTTGGTTAATCGAGATGACATAATTTCACAATCATCTTAGTGGCTTCGAGTTGCACCTTTTCTAAGGATGTTCGATCTTTCTAGAGGGAGGGTTTCCATGCCTGTATACAGTAATCCAGACTGGGATGTACATCAGATTTGTTCACTTGAAGGAGCATTTTTCTATCTTGATTTGCTTTTCTCACCGCTGCCACCTCTCAGTGCATTTTTTTACATCTAGGATACAAAATAAAACAGAAGGCAGCAACTGTGAAATGGGTTTATTTGTACAAAACATGTTATTAAAATCAGGTAATCCAAACCGAGGATTGATTCCGAGCTTCATAAATAGTGTATAAAATATTAAGTACCATTTGCTTCCTGATTCTGGAGTGTTATTAAGGCTGCTCATGACACAACTGACACAAGAATAATTTACATTTAGCTTTTTCCAGGAACAAGCCAAAACTCCACAAAGTTCGTGACAATTACTATTTTACATTTACCCATGAAAAATAGTCCCGATCCGCTATTCATTCCTTCCCGGGGAGACGGTATATGACTCTGAAACTATAGCACAAGTCATTAATTGTTTGGTTATGCCGAGCTAATTGTTACCTTATTTATCCAGGTTCAATAGCGGAACTTTGACAACATGCCTGGATACTAGGGACTGTGAATACCATTGACTGTGGATGTTAGTGATTGTACAATAGTGCCTTATCATGAATGGCTTTGAGAGTTGTGTAGTAACTATAAAAGAGTAAAGCAAACATCACAGCCTCATTGCTTATCTAACTTCCTCCAATCTAAATTACTATACGTGACATCAACAATTATCATAGTTATATCACAGCTGCTTCAACATAGTCTAGGCTTCAATAAACTGCTAAATGTTTTTAAATGTGAACATTTCTACCATTTTTACTAATCGTTCGGGTGTTTGGTCTGTTCTTTGTTATGACCATGCATGGTAGGGTTACACTGGATAACACCCTTCTCACATATGACATGGGGATCAAACCCAGGATGTAATAGTGAGAAGCACACATACTATCACTGTACGCAACCAATTCTGCTTCCTGTACCTCAACTTAAGTATGTCTCAAACAAATAAAAAGATTGTTTAAATGAAATGAATAAACCTTAATACTTGTATTTTGAAAAGAAAAGAACTATAAAAGGCATATAATGTATATCTGGTGTTATATTTGGATCCAAGATGTATTGACCCCATACAATGTGGGGGTGTTGATGGTACAGTGATAACTAGTGTATCTCTCTCTAAAGTGTCCTGGGTTCAATCCCAGCCGAGAACAGATGTGAGAAAGGTGTTGTACAGCGAGACACTACCAAACATGGCAGGTTTTCTCCAGGCACTCAAATTCTCTCTTGTATTAACACAGGACAATAAAAATCAAACCAACTGCCCAAATGGCTAATATGTTATAAGCGGTGAAATGATTGATAAAATAATAATAAAATTTGCTGACCTGTAACTGTATGATATTTTAGGTTTCCATCCACAAATTTCATACATTATTTAAACTGTCACTACCTAAAGAAATAGTAATGAACTTTAATAAAAAGTACAGTACAGTACAGTTAATGATTCTTAAATAAATAAACTAAGATCCCTCTGTCATTAAAAAAAAATCACAGTAGAAATTAATTTGCTGACTTACTAATTGACAATATATCTGCCTGACTAAAGGAATATTGTACAATGTGCAGCTAAATCTTCTTAAGCTAAAGCTCAACGTGTGTACCTGGGAGCACATGAACACCGGGCTAATGTACAGTATCTATGCTGCTGAACAGACTTTACTGTAACTTAATCCACCATACTTCTCTAAAAAGAACAAAAATAAAAGGATAAATACAATACAGCACACACAACAACTATCTCTTCAAAGAATATTCCATGAAAGCCAATTTTATTCTGGAATATAAGATATGTATAGTATAGTATTGTTGACTCACAAAGGGATGAAACTTACATACTGTACAGTATAATTATCTACCATACATATATTTTTTAAATATTAGCTTTTATTTCTTCTTCTTCAAAAAGTAAAAATGTTATCTATGGAGAAATATACTTTGGATAGGCCACAAGACCTCTACAACACAATGGCAATGTCAAAAAAAAATGCAGCCCAGACATTGCTTGTGTTAAGTGAAAGTTAAATTACAAAACATAAGGATTTACCGTAAGATGTACGCACAACCAACAACACAAACACTGAACGGCATTGACAAATAAAACAATACAATTTCTTTTTTACATTCAGTACAGAAGTTCAGAATTACTAACTTACAAACACACACAAGCTAATGACACAATAACATTTAACACAGATAAGATACCATTAGCATCATTATTTTCCCTGTGTGCAGACAGACATGATGATACTACGGTAAGTTATTTTTTTGGGTACCTTGAAATAAGCATAATCAAGCTCTACCCTCTTCAGTCTGTCTCTTCTTATGCTCAAACTATGCAAAATTTTCTTCTATTCGATGATTTATATTATCAGAAAGGAGGTGGGGGGGATGTATTATATCAACATTTACCAGAATTAAAAAAATGGCCAGAGAAGGAAAGCAGCAAACAACTTTAATGGACACTTCAGATTAGCTAGGTTATACACCTCGCTAAATTATTGAAAATAAAAATAAAAACACGACAGCCAAATGAGCTTTATCATTAATAAAAACAATAATTATACGTAAGTCGCTGAAATATTTGACAGGTAATATGAATGTCTCCAATTACTGAGCTGTGGTTAAAATGGGCTACTGTATGAAGGCGTGTTGTCAGGGGTGTAGGTGACAGCCAAACTTGCAGGTAAATAAAGAGTCCACATGTTAGCTTTCATTCCTCCCCTTAAAAGTGGATGGGTTAGATTATTAAGATGTCAAATAAGCCACTTTATAAACACTCAAGACTACCATTATAAAATAGATTACCTCACACAAGAAAATATACCCATTAACACATAATCTAATGGAATGTTATAAATATCATGGGTGTTGTTAGTTATGCCATCGCAGCACAAGTTACAACACTTATTAAATAAATATGGAATGGCAAGAAAGATTACTATATAGTTAAGAGCAAATGTATGGAATTGATTTATAATGTTTCATGAAATAAGTTTTGACATGGGATGCTAGTTACAGCTTAATATATGGAGTAAACATGGGGAAATACAGTATAAGGGATATTTAGGAGGTGATTACAAAGCATGAGTGATGGTGAATAACAAAACACATTCAATCTTAATCTACTGGAATGGACTTCAGAGATAGGCATTGTGAATAGTCTGTTGAGAATATACAGGACATCACTTACAAGAGATGAAATGTGAAGAGAAAACTAAAGGCAGTACTGTATACATGAATGGATGGAGTAAATATAATTAAGGGGAGAGGATTAAAAATTGGAGGATCACAATCATGGGCTACAGGATTACATGTGTGTATATGTATTAGTTATAGTTAGTGTGTGTGTGTGTGTGTGTAAGTTGAATTGGTGAACATACACGGTGTAGAAACTTTGGATGGAGTTCTATTAGTTCCTCATAGATATAATACAGTTATCATAAATAAAGATAGCAGACTGATGTGCATAAATGCATATTGAGTGAGTATGAAAACAGTTACACAAAAATAAATGGAAAAATAACACAAGTTTGTTCTTAACAGATTATAACATAACAAGGGTGACCAACATGTGACCCTTGTCTGCATCAACTACACTTAAAGAACTCCTTATGTTAATCAGTAAAGATGAGACCAGGGATGACCAACACGATCAGACACTGCCAGTGTATTTAATAACGTCTTGCCCATATATTCTAATCTTATTGGTGTGAGTAACTGTTTCAACATAAAACACAGGTCATGGTATGAATTGGGTGTCTGATTTGCATAGAGAGGTGAAGAAACAGTTTATTGCGAGCAAAACAAGATAAGACACTACTGAGTCATGACACTAGTATCTGCTTGGTATAAAATTCGTAGGAACACAAAATGCAAATGTGGTTTCATATTTCTTATTCTTCTATATACATATAATATTATATCTCCCACTGTCCAGCAGGGTAGCTAGTTTCTCTTACAAATATATTTATTAATGCACTACTCTGCCCACTGCATTTCTCATGGTACCCCTGAGCACTCAGTCGCTTTCACTGTCTTTCTACCTTCCTTTCAATATCTATTTGCACCTCCTTTCTTTCCTCTCACACATATATATATATATATTCTCATCATTCTATTCCCATCTATTATTTGCACATGCCCATTTTCCTGTGCCAAACACTCCTCTCACATATGCATTCTTCACTATCCACTCTTGCTCAATAATACAATTTCTACTACTTTCGCTCTTCCCACCTTGTAAATTTAGTATTACATTATCTGTCTTTTCAGTCTAGTCTATATATCAGCAAAAGACTGTGCCTCACACGTTTACACATATATTATTGCACCTTATCGAAGTATTTACACTACTACCACCTGTCTGATTCTTAAAACACATTTCTACTTTCCAACATCCATACAAATAAATTTCCCAAGCTTACAAAACACTGGAACCCTTCTAAATTTTCTTATTTTATTTCCCTCTTCAGAAAAACTCTCACCCTACAAAATCTGCTTCTATATATACCGTAAACTTCTTCATCTAATAAAATTTATTATGTAGCGTTACAGCTTCTTTTATCGACATTAGTGTTTTTTTTAATATTCAAAATTAATTAACTCTACAAAAGAGAAATAAATGAACACCTCATAAATTACATTTTCCTCTCATTCATTAACCTTCAGGATCTCCTTAATTTTTCGTGACTATCCATTGTACGTACTAGAAAATATATACACAATTCATTTTTCCTTACCAACTTGAGCGACAACTCCACAAATTTACCTTAATTGAACATATATGATGTGCTTGTACTGTAGAGGAAATATGTCAGGAACTATTAGGAGGGCAATTTTCACTTCAAGCAGACCATTTACGAAGTGGCTGACTGATTGTCGGGAACTAAAGATAAAAGAAGGGAGAATAAACGTCTTATCTCTAGAAAATAAAAAAGGGGAATGAACTAGAGCATTTGTTAAAGAATAGGAAACTAATGCAAAATCTTGACTGCACAATGATGCTGATATCAGGACAGTAACAACAGGTCTTCATTGTCTTTTAGAACATAGGAGCTGAACTTGACAAGATGAAAGACAGGAACATCCAGACAAATGTAAAAATTACCAATTCATTTGTGCAGTCTGTAAATTCTAGTAATCATTCTATGTGCAAAATAAGTACAGTTCTGCCATAACAACATTTAGAGACATGCAAAATATCCTTCATATTAAGGGTGAGATATGAGGAAATAACTGAGAAATAAATCAGGAATATTAATCCCACTACTTCAGTCTGCTAGGAAATAATGAAGCTAGTTAATAGAAATGCTTCAGCTTCAATATTTCAACAAGCATTTTGTTAACAGAGATGTAGTAAGTTTATTAATTACTAAACCTAAAATTATATTGAACTCAAAACTGTACATTATTAAGGAAATCACAAATTAAAGTCTTACTTTACATTGATGAGGATTAAGAGAATTGAACACTGAAAAGAATAAACCTGACTCACAGATATAAAAGAACTTAAAAACACTACATTAATGTTTTTCAAGGTTTAGAGATACGGCCCCAGATATACTGCTTCTAGATAGACAGTTTCAAAAGATTACGTTTATTAGATATATATGATCTCTGATGGGCGTACTCTACAGGTACTCAAGATGAACGTGATAAACCACACATACTATTTTTTTTTTTAACAAGGGGAACAAAATAATATAGAATGAACACTGGCTATATATAAAAAAAATCAGTACTTTATATCAATCAATATTCTATCTTCCTCAATATTCTAAGCAAAACAAGTAATATAAATGCACATACACACACCATCATCATCAAACTTTCACAGATCAAATTGTATCAAGGCAACATAACTGTTCCGAAACAAGTACGTACTGGCAATGTTAAGGCACCAATCAAATAGGTAAGAGAAAACAAGTGGAAAAATTACATATAAACAGTAATATAGTCGTGTTAAATGAATGTCTGAAAATAGAGATAGTACAGAATCATTAACAAGTGGCCTAACCTAACCAAGTGGCCAAGTGAGACACAAGGATTCCCAGTAATTCATGTGTACAGTCAAGTTTCCACCCAATAGGTAATTTTGATGGTAACTTCTAGTAGGTGAGGATATGCATATTGTGCTATACAGTATACAAGGTGTACAAAATAAATTAAAAAAATATCAGTGTAGGAAAAATATATCAATCTTAAATCTAGAGTGATGACAAGATTTTCTGCATATTACAGCAATGTGAAATTTTTTTTTTTGGTATTTCATCTTCTGTGTTTGTTTGGTGTATTTCATTACTAAACGGGTTGATATATTTAGAGGTTGTATCAAAGTATCCCCCGATGACCTCCCCCAAGTCCCCAGCTTATTTCATCTAAAGCTTAACTCCCCAACACTAATCTAACCCCCATCCCCAAAATAGCTTTAGGGTGATTAATCTTGTAGGTGAAATAGGCTGGGGTGAGGAGGGGGGGGTTAGAATCTTCAGGCTATCTATTTCAAAGGTTCAGAGCTAGTAGCATATTGTACTGTTTTTTTTTAAGTTTGAAAGTTAAGAAGACTTTTATAGTGCATGTATGGGATCAAATATCAGCCATACCAACAACTTAAACATGTATAAAATGTATAAAAATTCAAATGAGTTGGGGTGATATGTATTCCCCCAAAACACTGGAATATTTATGGATGCTTCAGTTGATGGACTGGTGGTTGACGATGATACCGATTTTCAGGTCCATCGGCACAGTACACATGCCTATTATACACACAGGTTCCAACACTATATTGCTGATACTGAACTCCTGACCTGATCTCTTAAAAATTCTCACATCAGATACATACCATTATCATAACTAATAAGGAAAAACAAAATCATAAAATGAAGGAAAATGTTGCACTCTAATACTGTACAGCAAAAATTATGGTGCTGTATATGGATCTGTGTGTGTTCTTCCTTTCAAAAAACTATTTTTATGTTTAAGTGAATAGTATACTACTTTTTTCAATGATATTATAATCAAATGATTACTATTAGTACATTATGATTCTTTAAATAACATCAATTTCTCACATATCAAGTCAGGAGTACATATATGGCCATACTTCAACTGGCCTGAGGTAATTTTGACTATTGTATATAAAACCCTTTAAAACCTGAAGTAACCCTACAAATGTATAAAATTCCACATTATGGTCCTGTTCTTTAACACACAACCAATTGACTTTAATTCATTAACCATCCAAAACCAAATGCCAGAATATTTATATTTTACGAGTTTGTTTGTGGAGTATATCTCATGATTACTACTTGTGTAAAATATGTAATAAATCTTATTTGGGTGTTCATTAATCAGCTACATTTGTGGGTAAAGATGAGTGGTTAGTGCACACAAGATAGGGGTCCTGTGAGTGAGCTAGAGCTGGGAGAGTATATAGTATTTTTCTCTGTAGGTCAGGAAAGACATTCTCAGAGCTGCCCCCCCAAAAGCTGAAAATTGAGATGAATGTAACCTGGTCGTATGTAATCTATCACAGCTCCATTTATCATTACCTTAATCATTATTAAATACCACACTTTAACTAGCTATGAAATTTTAATGTATGACACCAAAGCTTATAACCTCCTCATGAAAAATTAATAATTCTGTTCTCAGTATTCACACACTTATCAGCTGTGCAGAAAAATTACTAAAGCCCCAGGAAATCATTACTTTTTTGGGTGATCTATATTTACAACCCTTAAGGATGACATTATACCACATCACAAGCTCGGGCACTCTAGGGATAAGCCATGTCACATGTTAAAAGGCAACACAGTCATGTCACACAGACTAACATACATCAAGGATCAGTTATACTTCAAACACAAAACACTAGTGGGACTTTCTGTGCTATAAGTTAAAATTAGAGGAGAGGCACACTATGTTAGAGATCCATAGCACCTTAAATATTGAAGAAACGAGACGGTGAATGTTCTCTCAGGGAGCTTCAAGTATGCACACAATGAAATCATAGCACAGCTGCTGAAGACGGAAATAGATCACAGTTCATTTGCTGCCCACGTAAGATGATGGGAAAGGCAAAGTCTTAGTTGAGACAAAGTATTTCTACAGGTTTGTGGATTCATCTCACTCTCATCCAGTAAACTGAAAAAAAGAAAGGGAGGTGATGGAGGTGCCACATGTATAACCGTAAAAATTAAAAATAAACACTTTATTACATCACAGTTCAAACTATAAATGGACTCGCTGATTCATTATCATCCCATGATATTAAACAATAAAAGTAAAGATGGTAGCTAATATTGTTGCCAGTAAACACTGTAACACTTCAATTAAATGAAGCAAACTTCTCTATATACATATATACTGTACAGGACTTCTACTTTAATCAACAACAAAAAGTATAAGGCTTTATACTCTGCATGTAAGTGGAGGACCTAGAACCTTTCAAATGGAGTGTACTGTACAGTGGAACCTCAATAATCAGGACACTCTAGGTTTTCATTAATGAATATTTATAAAACAAAAATCCTATAGCTTAGAAGTCAAAGGTCTATACATATATAATTATGAGCTTATCTAGACAGGTCATACAATACTTACCATACTTGACCCTGATTGACCTGGACTTCCTATTGCAGCACTACATGTGACCTCAATTGACCTGAACTTCAAGACGCTAGCCTATGACACTTTCTGTGTTGACTACAGATGATAACCCTCCCCTCCCACAGTCCTACACTGAGTAATATTTGGTCAGTAATCACATCTGATGCTGGATTTTGTTGTACAGTCAGCTAGGCTCTAGACCTAAATTGTCAGTTAATCTTATATGGGACCAGTCAGTCAGTCAGTCAATCTCTTGGAAGGTATATAACTCTGAACTACTTGGTGCCCTGATTACTGATACGATTCTAGTCCATGAAGCTGAAAAGAAAATGTCCACACGTGTGATTAGTGAAGTGTTTGATCTATCCTATCAATGTAAGTAAAGTTTCATCAAATAAAGAGGGACCCTGAGAAAAATAATCTGCATTCATGGGGTGTTTTGACTGTCAAGTGTCCTGACCTCAAGGTTCCAAAGCAAAGCAATTGATTTATTAGTACCATTGTGTGTAAAGGACAAAGAAATCCATTTAGATCAGGATAATATATGGAACTGGATGAAAGTATGGGACAGACATTAAAGATACTAATTTTACTTAATGGAATTTGAACATATGATAAGTCAATAAAATTAGGAATGAAGCATTTATCTATCTTTTAATGAACATATAAAAAAATATATGAATGAATGAATAAATAAAGAAATGTATATATATACAAAAGGGAGTTAAAAGTTTAGGAACTATAAATCAAAATACAATATACGCCACATTATCAGTTGAATATACTTCAAAAACGAAAAGAAGTCTAATGGAATCTAATCTTCATACCGGTATTAATGAAACATAACTTACCAATCACGTCAAAAGCACTGAAGCTTCATAATGAGCATGCCATACTATGTCTAGTATGATAAAAACAAAACAAAAACATGTCCAGCATGTTCAAAAATTAGTGTTATGGTAAAGTGTATTCATAAGCTCAGTACAGAAAATGGGTCTAATGGACTCCTTGTGGGTCATACTTTACCTACAGTATGACAATTAACACAGTAGTACACAACTATGTTAAGTTTATTTCAAACTCTTAATCTTTTGTACAAATATAAAATATGTTAGTAAGGATAGATCATAAACCCACACTTGACAAACCAAAACACATATATAAGATAGTTAACTGGGTACTAAATGAAGAGACAAATGAGGAAATACTGTACTATAATGGCTCAGAAGAACCTATTTTAGTTGTAAACATTTGACAAACCCACAGATCCTGATACTCACTGCCAATGCAACATCAAACTGAAAGCATTAACCCAGGAACATAATATCCTAACATATTACTTTTGCATCCAAGAAGAGTTTTACAATTAAACAGACTAAATGCAGTTTGAGATATGAAGTTATAATAATCATGAAAACAGAATAAGGGGGGAACATAACTACTGTATACTGTATACACACACACACCTGCACACTGAGATGACAAAAACTGATAAATTACAAAATATCTTAAGAACAGTCCCAGGAAATTTGGATATATTGTATGGTGTTAAGAGTACCAATGACTGGACACAATTAACAATCTGAAGAATTAAAAGCATCCTGTACTGTATTATATAAAGGTACAAAATTCTTGGGATGAAACATACATGCACACGCGCACACACACATATTACAATCTCTAAATATTATATATAAAATACTCAACAACAATCACATACAGAGAAAATTAAGATGAGGGCGACAATCAGCAGGATCACTCCAACAATGAGAGCGATTATAAACTTCTTCTTCATCGCTTTCGTCTGATTTATCCTAGCAGACACCAGCTCTACTTTTGCCTTCTCTGTCTTGGTCTGTGCTTCAAATATATTGTTTTCGATCCTATTTATAGTCTCTCCTTGTTCTTGTACCAATAGAGCCACTTCCTGTAAAATTATCAAGAATTACTAACATTGGTCAAGTAATTGGAAATAATTGCAATAAAATAAAATTCAACATTAGCTGGCACATAAGGATTCCCTATTCAACTGAAGTATGCACAAAAATGGAACACGAGGAATGTGAAAACACTGATTGATGATAGCCACTGTCTCTACACTGATGATGGCCACAGTTATTAAAGTTAATGTCCTAGTACAATACAATTATTACATCAATACTGTACCCCTGTATTACAAAGACAGCTCTAATCCAATTTCTCTACAGAAGCACTTTATTAATGGGACTTTCATTCACCATACCTGAAATAACTGATACAACTCGGTGATAGATTTTTCCAATTTAATAAAAGCGTCGTGTCTCTCCTGCAGATCATGAAGCTGTTGCCGTGCTACTTGTGTCTCTTGGATAATATTTTGTGTAAATATTTCTGTCGATTCTTCCAGGAGACTTTCAAGTTCATTTTCATCAATACCTGCTTGACCTAAGAAAACAAAACAAAACAAAACAAGAGTAAAGTTATTGAAAGGTAGAGGGATTAATTGATATTTATTCAGTGCAATTATCATATGAGTTTACAATTGGTTCAGCATGTATAAGACAATGCAGGTATACAGTTCATCATGTATGTAGACAATGCAGGTATACAATATACATGACTGTGCAGGTACTGTATACACTCTAATGGACAGTACAGTACTTAGAAAGTTAAGATGACATTTTGACTGAAAATAGCCAACAAAGCCACCAGATGCTTATTGCATACTTTTTGCAAGACTAGCAAGGTGTGATGGATGTGCACAAGAATGGAAACCTTTAATCTAGCTTATAAATATTTCAAAAAATAGAATAACTGAGGAATTTTTCAGAATAAAAAATTGGAATCCCATTTATGGCAGAAAGGAAGTCAAATGACAAGTGAGTTACCAGAAACATTCATAAACTGTACATATACACACAGACTCACCCACATCTTTCATTTTAACCATTATCCACTTGCCTGTTATAATGAGTTCCTTTCTCACATACTGAGCATGGCGGTCATGGGTGTCAGCCTGCATTACTGATAGCTCATGCAGTACCTGGGTCAAGTGGATAACTAAAGCGACGTGATGTGTTTTTGTTACGTGGTGAGTGACCCCGGTGGTCTTCTCACTTCTAGCTTTTATCTGTAAACAACACGAAACTCATTAGACAGTGCTGAGAAAATTTTATGACGCAATAACTATGTAAATAGGACTAAAAACCCATATAAAAAATATAAGACTAAAATTATCTCCCCATCACATTATGAAGGGATGGAAATTGGAATATGGTAATACAACTTAAATAAGGATGATAACACCCTCTACAAATGTTGCAAAATGACATTAGTAAACTACAAAGCTGTCTCCATACTCACCTCCTGTAATGACATGCGTAGCTTTCTAGCCTGAGCTTTGATACTGTTGACTTTATCTTCCACTTTATGGCGATTGTCATGCTCGTGTACCATTGTCCTGAGGTCATGCACTGATTCCATCATTTGCTGAAATAAATATCAAGATTTAACTCCTAACCAGCAACTAAGGATTCCCTGATCCACTCCCATATGTGCCAAAATGGAACACAAAGAACATGAAACGTCCACTGA
Organism: Homarus gammarus; assembly: GCA_958450375.1. Classification (NCBI taxonomy): domain Eukaryota; kingdom Metazoa; phylum Arthropoda; class Malacostraca; order Decapoda; family Nephropidae; genus Homarus; species Homarus gammarus. Next base: position 1,182,765 of record CAUDMG010003229.1, read on the forward strand.
TGATGGCTACCAATTAAGGGTTAAAGTATCAATATACAGTACAGTACTAATGTATACGGTACCTTAAAAAGTAGAGATTATAAGTTAAGTTAACCTTAAACTGAAGGACTTATGGTACCCTTAACATTACCTAAATTGGATATTCAACACTATTAACCCCTTCACTACTGTATTATATTTACCTTAACGGGGGGGGCTGTACATGGCAGGTTTCTTCCTATACTGACACTGGACAATAAAGGTCAAAATAAAAGTAACAAAGAACAGACCAACCACCCAAATGGCTGGTAAGCTGACAAATGCTGAAATAATAAATCAATCTAGCAGGCTATCAGTAAGTGAATCACCCTGTAGTTCAAGGTGTATGAACAGCAACCGACCAATTGAACACCTTTATCTTACTTTTGAGTTTATTAGCAGCTGACTGATTGGCAAGTAAGGTGTGTAGCATTACATAAGCAAAGAGAATTAAAAGATTTCAGGTGAAATGTTTTAATTATTGAGGCTCATCTAGTGTATATATATATATACCTAAGTGTGTGCGTATGTGTGTGCATGCATATGTATATGTGTATGTGAGTGTATGTGTGTGTGTGTGTAAAATACATTACCATAACTGTTGCCCCTATTATACATACCTTTAACTGTGTATACAGAGGTCCAATCTTGTCAAGACTCTCCATGAGGACTTTCTGGTCATCATTCCCATCAAAGGAGATTGTGACCACGTCCTCATCAGCAGTACTCTGACGTTTACTGATTTCTCGAAACTCTTTCAGTCGGTCACGAACCATCTTGCCTCTGTTCCCACCTGGAACTGGAAAAGTTCTGAGTAATCAGTAATTTCAAAACAATTAGAAATAATATTAATAATAATACCTGTGTATATATATATATATATATATATATATATATATATATATATATATATATATATATATATATATAGTATGTTCATTATTTTACTAAGTTAACCTACTGCATACAGCACTTTAGTTTATAAACATGCTTATCCTATTGCAAACCTGTGTGACAACTTTACTGAACAAATATTATTACACATATATATATATATATATATATATATATATATATATATATATATATATATATATATATATATATATATATATATATGTAACCTAACCTAACACAACACAACTCAGATTAAATTAAGTTTACCAATTTTTTGTGACTTAATGACACCAAATAATAATCGAGAAGTGATTCACAGCCCGAATTACGCTTGTACGACCATCATTTGACTTCATTGCGACTACATTTGGGTAATTCCTCGCTTCCTCGGTACATGCACGCGATCTATTAACTCAGATTAAAGTAAGTTTTCCAATTTTTTGTGACACCAAATACTAGTCGAGAAATGATTGGCAGTCCGATTTATTCGTGTAGGACCATTATTTGACTTCATTCCGGCTATATTTTGCTACATTTGGGTAATTAGTCGGACCGCTAGGGAGAGATTTCCCAAAGATGATACCCAGGACGTGAAACAGTCTTCAATATTACCCCTTGTTCTACAGAATTTCCTCGACAGCTTTTGTCAGCAATTGGTACGAAATCTGAGTGTAATATGATAATACAACACCGGCCTTCACTAAACTAATTCAGATCTTTACCGTGAATCAACCCTACCTAATGGATAAAACCCTTTACTTACTAACAAACCATCCAACAGATGAGAGCTTAACAATAACTTAGACAATCCTACACCATATAACTTGTCATTCATCCGTAAAGATGAATCACTCTCAAGCTCTTACACTCAACACAAACACTTATTTCAACCTTTATCACAATAAGTACTCCCACCACATGTTCATCACAGACTAATTATACCTTTAGTGTGTTTATAATATAATAGGGAGTACAGGTGCACTTAAAGGTCAATAAATAATGGGAATCACTGTGGTAGAAGACGACACAAGAGGGTGTGTTTATATTAATCCTCCTTCAGTTGGTTTACTCTTACTGAAAAGCGAAAACAAGTTAAAGGGATTAACCTACCATTAATAATTGCAATTAATCACATTATCATAATTGCTTTGTGAACTATTACTAGCTTATATATGCAATTTTAAGTTTAAAATTAGATTTACATTTTAATCGAAAAAATAGAATCATTGAAAATAATAGAACAAATACATACTGCACGGCGGTTAGTTGGTTTCATATGTTTTCGTATTTCAGCCTTTGCAGTATTGCCTCATGATAATAAATCAAATTTAATTCACGATCTTACTTTCTGAACTTTCAAAATTAGCTTTCTTCGTCTATTCAAAACTTTATATTAATACTATATTAAACAAACCAAATATTATTATGTAGCTTTTATACCCCAACAAAAGCATAAAATTCTCCCATTAACAAACCTACTGTAGTATCCAGTTGTTGCGCCGCAAACAATACTGTAAGTAGTAGTACGTGCACCATTCAAAAAATATAAGATCTCTATTATATTGTGTTAAAGTGGGAATATAACATCACACTGTATTGTAACTTGTTAATAAAAAACTCAGGTCTTTTATGTATATCATCATAAAAGCAGAGGGTGTAAGTCTACCTGTTGATATATACATAAATAATTATTTGTAATTAAAATCTTCATACAAGTTTACAGTGGTTCAACATGTATTTACGCTAAAAATTACTATGTAAATCTGGTTTGCATAAATTCCACATTTCTTTATATGTACTGTACGTGAAACGTAAACCAAGATGCTAAGTTTAATTCCTGTATAGGCCTACTATGAAGATTGAAGAACATGTTATAAATGCTGTCTCGTGATGTTCACGGTATTTTAGCCAAATTAAATACATAATTCTCAATATTCTATATCTTTGTAAGATTCACTACAATGAAAACTTGCATGTAATATGTTTTACCACTGGATACTGTCATAACCCTATGGGTTATGACGCTACAATACAGTATTGTAGCGTCAAATTGAGCCCTGTATAAGCTTCATCGGATCCATAAAAACATTGTAGATTCCTTTAACACCTTGAGTAGCGCCACACTTAATAACAGCAGCAGCAGCAGCTGCGATGTTAATGGGTGTTGTGATTCGACAGAGGCAGTGGGAGCTGTGGTTATCAGTTTGTCCCTGCCAGCACGTTAAGGACTTCTTATGGGGGAATGTTTCTCCCGGCACATGTCACAGGATTTTACTCAATTGTTGGGGCAATATGTAGCTTCCGTTCAACCAGTCGTTTGTTAGATGTTACGACACCAACGACGGAGTAATGACGTTAGGAAAACGTTCACGTTGTAAAACTGATGATGCATACGTTTGAGTGGAAGAAAACATTCAATCTATATGGCCAAAAACGTTCGAGAGAGGGTCAGTTTAACTGGTATCGACACTTCATCACCTCATGCACCAAGAGAGGTAAGAGCGTCTTCAACTGTCTACTTTATAAAGAACCTCAAAGGCCATTACCCAATCATGTACACATACGTGGAGTTAGCGGATGGCCGTCACACTACGTGTCACAGCTTCATGTTAAACTGCCAGAGAATGTTATGATGGCACCGAGTGTGAAGTTAAAATCAGACTTAGTCAACAGAAGCACAGGTTCAGAGACATTCAAGAGACTCCCATTGGTGAAGGCGATAAAGGAAAATATAAAAACCACAAAATCAAACCACCGATACAACACAAACAGAGTGAGCACCATGGTATGACTGAGTGACAACCATTAAACGCAACTAATGTGTTACGTCTTTCTGTAACATTAGGCTACATTTATGTAAACTATTAGGTTCCCAGCTGATGTAATTTTTAGTATGGGATTTATTTAAAATTCTCGAATAAAAATGATCACCCAGTAACTACACTAAGCCACTAATTCTACTGGTGTTGTAGAAAATTAAGTTGGAAAAGAACGAATGGTTTACTTGTGTCGATATATTACTCAGTGAAGGCTACTAGAAATAAGCATTTGATGACTTTGTAGGCTATCCTTGGTCAAATTGCTTTCTTGTTTATCATTGTTATAATGTTTTACTTTTCAATGCCCAGGACTCCCAAATATATTAATTTTCAGGTGAAGATATATATATGGATACTAGATATAAGTGTTTAAGTTTTTCTCTAAAGCTGCATCAGTAAAGGGTAGTGTTGTGACGACACCGAGTGTGAGCTCTTTCAGTACATGCCAGGTGTGTAACAGACGTGAGCGACCGCCCTAACGAGCCATTCAGTGGTGAAAAAAAGTGATATGACCCTTGAATTTACCTTCAAGAAAGTCCAAAAGTTATATTTATATACTGTAGATATGTTACTTGAGAATTTAAATTTAAGTTATATCTTACCTTTACCATAATTTTTCAGTAATCTTGGCTTTAATGTTTTGTATCCTTATATCATGTAATGTGTACAGCATCACATTTGAAAGAGCATTTTTGTTATCTATGGCATTTATTATAAAGTGTACATGTATTAAGCAAGTCTCCAGTTTCAGTAATAAATATTAATTACATGCCTCTTTATACCTTTCTTATATAATGAAGTTGTTAATAAGAACATAAGAAAGTGGGATACTGCAGGAGGCCGACTGGCCCATACAGGGCAGATCCCTTTCACACACATCCCAGCACTTCCATGTGCCTATCCAACTTCGTCTTGAAGCTCCCTAGTGGGTCCCTTATTTTTTACCTGACCTGACTAGTCACGTCACCCCCCTTCTCTTAAGCTCCTCTACTTGTGTGTTGGTGTGGGGATTAGTGGATGACATCATTATGACCTGACCATGTTTTTAAGGTCACCCTATATATTTAAGCCTCTCTCTGTCCATGTAATCCAGTTGCCTCTGAAGATGTCTTGAATAAAGACGAAAGCTAAGGTGCTCTGTTGTTTCCCTTTTCCCGTGTGATTTTATCAAGATTTATCTTATCCACGTTTTCATTGTGGATCTACATGAAATATATATATATATAAAGTTAGTCGCACGTTGGCCATGAAATGACACCGTCCTAATTCCTAAAGAATTGGGAAATGCATGGTACTCATGAAACTTTCCTAAATTCTTTAAGAGTTGGCTATGTATGATATTTCATGTTCACCGATCCACCGCGTTGAGGTCTGCGACTCTGGGATCGGACCGGGGCGACTCGTCCAAAAGGCGAACCTTTCGTCCGTGGAACCCCAAACCACGGTGCCCGAAGGAGTACTCTGGAATTCCCAATGGTAGCTAGGTTACCAAAGTGAATTGCTCACCCGAAGGTGATATGCTGGAGACCACCCACAAGGAGTGGCAAGTAAAAAGTGGAAGGAAGGAAACCAACAACCAAAAACTGGAAGCTGGCGAGGAGGATGGGGTAGGATACCAACTTCCCGGGAATAGAGAAGAAGGCAATGGTGAGGAACACCAACTCCTACATGGAGGAGGAGGAATTGGCAGGAAAACATCAACCCCCCAGGGAGTGAGAGGGGATGACAAGGATAAAGAGCTCACATAGTGAGCAAAATAAGCCTCCCCAAGGTTGTGAGTAGTAAAAACCTGGTTTGGCACTGCAGACTACCCACGGTCTCCTGCAGAGAGCAAGTTCCCATGATCTCCGGTGAAGGAGTTGCCACAGTCTCCGACAGAGAGCAAGATCCCACGGTCTCCTACAGAGAGCAAGGTCCCACGGTCTCCTACAGAGAGGAAGTCCCACGGTCTCCTACAGAGAGGAAGTCCCACGGTCTCCTGCAGAGAGCAAGTCCCACGGTCTCCTACAGAGAGCAAGGTCCCACGGTCTCCTGCAGAGAGAAGGTCCCACGGTCTCCTACAGAGAGCAAGTCCCACGGTCTCCTGCAGAGAGCAAGTTCCCATGATCTCCGGTGAGGGAGTTCCCAGTCTCCTACAGAGAGCAAGTTTGCAGGTGTGTCCTGCAGAGACCTACCACAGGTTGAAAGAATCAACAAACCAACCACAAAGAGAGGTGCTCCAACGGTGTCCTACAGAGATAGCTGCTCCCACGGTGTCCTGCGGAAAGAAGTGCCCTGCAGACCTATAACAAGTTGAAAGAATCAACAAACCAACCAACCACAGAGAGAGGTGCTCCCACGGTGTCCTGCAGAGGTGCTCCAACGGTGTCCTACAGAGGTGCTCCCACGGTGTCCTGCGGAGGTGCTCACACGGTGTCCTGCGGAGGTGCTCCCACGGTGTCCTGCGGAGGAAGGTGTTCCCACGGTGTCCTGCGGAGGAAGGTGTTCCCACGGTGTCCTGCGGAGGAAGGTGTTCCCACGGTGTCCTGCGGAGGTGCTCCCACGGTGTCCTGCGTAGGTGCTCCCACGGTGTCCTGCAGTGGAAGGTGCTCCCACGGTGTCCTGCGGAGGGAGGTGCTCCCACGGTGTCCTGCGGAGGGAGGTGCTCCCACGGTGTCCTGCGGAGGGAGGTGCTCCCACGGTGTCCTGTGGAGGGAGGTGCTCCCACGGTGTCCTGTGGAGGGAGGTGCTCCCACGGTGTCCTGCAGTGGAAGGTGCTCCCACTGTGTCCTGCGGAGAAAGGTGCTCCCACGGTGTCCTGCGGAGGTGCTCCCACGGTGTCCTGCGGAGGGAGGTGCTCCCACGGTGTCCTGCGGAGGGAGGTGCTCCCATGGTGTCCTGCGGAGGGAGGTGCTCCCATGGTGTCCTGCGGAGGGAGGTGCTCCCACTGTGTCCTGCGGAGAAAGGTGCTCCCATGGTGTCCTGCGGAGGTGCTCCCACGGTGTCTGAAAAAAAGAATCAATGAAAATGTGAAGTTATAAAATGCACTGCAGAGGTACTCCCACGGTGTCCTGCGGAGGTGCTTCCACGGTGTCCTGCGGAGGAAGGTGTTCCCACGGTGTCCTGCGGAGGAAGGTGTTCCCACGGTGTCCTGCGAAGGTGCTCCCACGGTGTCCTGCGTAGGTGCTCCCACGGTGTCCTGCGGAGGGAGGTGCTCCCACGGTGTCCTGCGTAGGTGCTCCCACGGTGTCCTGCAGTGGAAGGTGCTCCCACTGTGTCCTGCGGAGAAAGGTGCTCCCACGGTGTCCTGCGGAGGTGCTCCCACGGTGTCCTGCGGAGGTGCTCCCACGGTGTCCTGCGGAGGGAGGTGCTCCCATGGTGTCCTGCGGAGGTGCTCCCACGGTGTCTGAAAAAAAGAATCAATGAGAATGTGAAGTTATAAAATGCACTGCAGAGGTACTCCCACGGTGTCCTGCGGAGGTGCTTCCACGGTGTCCTGCGGAGGAAGGTGTTCCCACGGTGTCCTGCGGAGGAAGGTGTTCCCACGGTGTCCTGCGGAGGAAGGTGTTCCCACGGTGTCCTGCGAAGGTGCTCCCACGGTGTCCTGCGTAGGTGCTCCCACGGTGTCCTGCGTAGGTGCTCCCACGGTGTCCTGCGTAGGTGCTCCCACGGTGTCCTGCAGTGGAAGGTGCTCCCACTGTGTCCTGCGGAGAAAGGTGCTCCCATGGTGTCCTGCGGAGGTGCTTCCATGGTGTCCTGCAGAGGGAGGTGCTCCCACTGTGTCCTGCGGAGAAAGGTGCTCCCATGGTGTCCTGCGGAGGTGCTCCCACGGTGTCTGAAAAAAAGAATCAATGAAAATGTGAAGTTATAAAATGCACTGCAGAGGTACTCCCACGGTGTCCTGCGGAGGTGCTTCCACGGTGTCCTGCGGAGGAAGGTGTTCCCACGGTGTCCTGCGGAGGAAGGTGTTCCCACGGTGTCCTGCGTAGGTGCTCCCACGGTGTCCTGCGGAGGGAGGTGCTCCCACTGTGTCCTGCGTAGGTGCTCCCACGGTGTCCTGCGGAGGGAGGTGCTCCCACTGTGTCCTGCGGAGAAAGGTGCTCCCACGGTGTCCTGCGGAGAAAGGTGCTCCCATGGTGTCCTGCATAGGTGCTCCCACGGTGTCCTGCAGTGGAAGGTGCTCCCACGGTGTCCTGCGGAGGGAGGTGCTCCCACTGTGTCCTGCGGAGGGAGGTGCTCCCACTGTGTCCTGCGGAGAAAGGTGCTCCCATGGTGTCCTGCGGAGAAAGGTGCTCCCACAGTGTCCTGCGGAGAAAGGTGCTCCCATGGTGTCCTGCAGAGGTGCTCCCGCGGTGTCCTGCGGAGGGAGGTGCTCCCATTCACCAACCTGAAAATAAAGAATCAATGAAAATGTGAAGTTATAAAATGCACTGCAGAGGTACTCCCACGGAGGAAGGTGCTCCCACGGTGTCCTGCGGAGGAAGGTGCTCCCACGGTCCTGCAGAGGTGCTCCCGCGGTGTCCTGCGGAGGGAGGTGCTCCCATTCACCAACCTGAAAATAAAGAATCAATGAAAATGTGAAGTTATAAAATGCACTGCAGAGGTGCTCCCACGGTGTCTTGCGGAGGAAGGTGCTCCCACGGTGTCCTGTGGAGGAAGGTGCTCCCATGGTGTCCTGCGGAGGAAGGTGCTCCCACGGTGTCCTGCGGAGGAAGGTGCTCCCATGGTGTCCTGCAGAGGTGCTCCCACGGTGTCCTGCGGAGGAAGGTGCTCCCATTCACCAACCTGAAAATAAAGAATCAATGAAAATGTGCAGTTATAAAATGCACTGCAGAGGTGCTCCCACGGTGTCCTGCGGAGGAAGGTGCTCCCACGGTGTCCTGCGGAGGAAGGTGCTCCCATGGTGTCCTGCAGAGGTGCTCCCGCGGTGTCCTGCGGAGGGAGGTGCTCCCATTCACCAACCTGAAAATAAAGAATCAATGAAAATGTGAAGTTATAAAATGCACTGCAGAGGTGCTCCCACGGTGTCTTGCGGAGGAAGGTGCTCCCACGGTGTCCTGTGGAGGAAGGTGCTCCCATGGTGTCCTGCGGAGGTGCTCCCACGGTGTCCTGCGGAGGGAGGTGCTCCCATTCACCAACCTGAAAATAGAGAATCAATGAAAATGTGAAGTTATAAAATGCACTGCAGAGGTGCTCCCACGGTGTCCTGCGGAGGTGCTCCCGCGGTGTCCTGCGGAGGGAGGTGCCCCCATTCACCAACCTGAAAATAAAGAATCAATGAAAATGTGAAGTTATAAAATGCACTGCAGAGGTACTCCCATGGTGTCCTGCGGAGGAAGGTGCTCCCACGGTGTCCTGCGGAGGAAGGTGCTCCCACGGTGTCCTGCGGAGGAAGGTGCTCCCACGGTGTCCTGCGGAGGAAGGTGCTCCCACGGTGTCCTGCGGAGAAAGGTGCTCCCACGGTGTCCTGCAGAGGGAGGTGCTCCCATTCACCAACCTGAAAATAAAGAATCAATGAAAATGTGATGTTTTAAAATGCACTGCAGAGGTGCTCCCACGGTGTCTTGCGGAGGAAGGTGCTCCCACGGCGTCCTGTGGAGGAAGGTGCTCCCACGGTGTCCTGCAGAGGGAGGTGCTCCCATTCACCAACCTGAAAATAAAGAATCAATGAAAATGTGATGTTTTAAAATGCACTGCAGAGGTACTCCCACGGTGTCCTGTGAAGAGGTGCTCCCAGTGTCCTGCAGTGAGAGGTGGTCCCATTCACCAGCAATCTGAAAATAAGCAATGGATGAAAATGTGAAGTTATAAACTGCACCACCATTCATTAAAAATTACACAAAATTCTGGAAAAGAAAAACTAGTCACTATAAAAAGCACATACACAAAAAGAGGCAGGACAGGCCAGAAGACCCAAAGTAAGCCCAGCTATAAGACCCAAAGTAGACCCAGCCGCAAGACCCAAAGCAGGCCCATCCACAAAACCCAAAGAAGGCCCAGCCGCAAGACCCAAAGCAGGCCCAACCAGCAGAAGACCCAAAGCAGGTCCAACCAGCAGAGGACCTAAAGCAGGCCCAACCAGCAGAAGACCCAAAGGAGGCCCAACCAGCAGAGGATCTAAAGCAGGCCCAACCAGCAGAGGATCTAAAGCAGGCCCAACCAGCAGAAGACCCAAAGCAGGCCCAACCAGCAGAGGACCTAAAGCAATCCCAACCAGAAGACCCAAAGCAGGTCCAACCAGCAGAAGACCCAAAGCAGGTCCAACCAGCAGAAGACCCAAAGCAGGTCCAACCAGCAGAGGACCTAAAGCAGGCCCAACCAGCAGAAGACTCAAAGCAGTCCCAACCAGCAGAGGACCTAAAGCAGTCCCAACCAGCAGAGGACCTAAAGCAGTCCCAACCAGCAGAGGACCTAAAGCAGTCCCAACCAGCAGAGGACCTAAAGCAGTCCCAACCAGCGAGGACCTAAAGCAGTCCCAACCAGCAGAGGACCTAAAGCAGTCCCAACCAGCAGAGGACCTAAAGCAGTCCCAACCAGCAGAGGACCTAAAGCAGTCCCAACCAGCAGAGGACCTAAGGCAGTCCCAACCAGCAGAGAACCCAAAACAGGCCCAACCACCAGAGGACCCAAAGGTGGAGCAGTAAAAAAATCACGTACTGAAAAACGCTAAGTACTACACTGATCCCACCTTGGAATTGATGGCTTCTGTACAGCAGCCGGGCGAGTACTTCAGATACTGGTGGCCACGCAGATACACGATTCCTGTAAATAAATAAACCACTCTTAATGTGGATAATACAATTTAAACTTGGAATTTATTAGCATCCATAACTATGTTCATGTGAGGCGGACGTACTTATAAATTAACGCGGGGCGTGGCGTGCTGAAAATGTTCTGGACCTGTGCAGTTCTATGGAAACGTTAATGAAAGCTTGAGGCGTGCTGAGATTCCCCCCCCCCCCCCCCCACCCATTAAAGATACGGTTTGGTTATCTTTTGATCTAACTCCACAGGTCCAGAACATTTTTAGCACCTGTATAATATCACCACACGGCACTAGGTCCTTGTCTGGTTCACATTTCTTCAGTTTACGAAAATGAACGCTAGTTTATATGGATTTTCTTCCATACAGTACTGAGGCTCTAAAATGTACGTTATTTTCTTCTATCGCGAATATGTACGAGTATCAATGCTTGTACGAGCATAAAGAAAATTAAATTAATAAAAAGGTCGAAGATAATTAATTCAAGCTACAAATCCTTCCACATGAATACTCTAAAATGTAAGTCAGTTTCGTCCATCACAAACATGTACTAGTCTCAATACTTCTAGACGTAAACAAAAAAAAATCAAATTAAAAAATTCTAAGTTGAACCAACAATTCATTTCACATGAATAGTTTAGCAACCACTTATCCTCGTCCTCGCCAACCGAACTTCCTAAGTTAAATTCCTTTTTTTTAATAACTACCAGCTTTACACCCCATTTAGTTCACCTAGTTATAAAACATGTCAATTAATTCCAAAGATTTATGCTGGAATTGATAAAAATGGGACAAATACAATAGTGAGAAAGCGGTTCACCGCCAAGCGACCAGTGCCGCCCACTGGGAGGGAGTCAGCCAGACGCGAGAAGCGAAATAGGCGGGAAAATTATCATCTACAAATATGTACATATCTCAAGGCAATTTGATCAGTTAAATATTAAATCAATTTGATAAAGTATTTTGAAAATAAGTTTAAGAAAGAAAAGAAAAACATACGGGAACCATAACTTTTGGAGCCAACTAAGAATTAACCACAGACGCTTAATACATTTTGCTAGTCGCGCAAGAATAATACATCCTTATCTACACCTCCTTTTGACCAACGCCAACAAGCACCCTAGAGCCAGACCCATTATACACCACAGCATAAATAACTTCTTCACGCTAGTCACACCTTATTTACGACCACAAGATTAAAAATAAAAGATGAGAGTATTCTACTAGTTACACAAGGACCTAGTAGACCTCTCCAACTAACACAATAACAAACAACTCCTTGCGAGCTAGCTTAGCCCCCCCCCCCCCTGCTCCCTTGAGCTCAGGCGACCTCTTAGAGCGGCCTTCACCACAGCCAATCAAATCGTCTCTGCTTGGTGGACAGCCCACCTGCACTTATTTTCTACCACATTACTTCCCGTTTCATAACTTTCCTTCTACCTTACCTCTTCTCTCCCTTCCCATGGCAAAAACATTGCCATTTTATCTCCATTATCATCATCATCATCATCTCGGTGGCGAGAGCAAAGCCAGCCATTACTCTGATGTTTCATTATCATCGTTGACTTATCTTTTAAGTTATTAGCAAAACAAACGCATGCCTTACCCCGGCGTGACATTTTGGCGCCAATTTCTCTCAACTGTCCAGTGCAGAGAAATTGGCGCCAAAAACCACAGCTCCACTTGAGAGGAACATCAGCTCATGCCCAGAACATTCACTAAAATTAACTCTAGTGCGTATAATTTTTGCCCCATACAAAACCAAGGCTCTAAAATGTTACGTTATTTCCGCCTATAACAAACATGTCAGTCTCAATTATTGTACGGGCGTTCATTACCTTCAAGAACATTAAATGCCGAATGATAATTAATTGACCGTTGTTATTTTTTCGGATATGGCTTAGAAATTTCAAATTAAAAAATTCTAAATAATTAAATGTCGGGTGCGGAAATACAAGACCATTTTTTTCATAACTACCAGCTTCACACCACTTTTTTTTTTTTACGGAGATTAGCCCACCCGGGCATATCACTGACCCACATCAGTGCCTGGGGTGGGGGAATATAATAATAATAATAATAATACAGTAATAAATGTAACATTGAAAAATTAATATCTCGGCTATCCTTAATTTCCGGTGGAAATATAGAAGAAAAGGTCTTAGAATTGTCTAAACATTACGAAATGCATATTAATAACGGCGAAAGAAAGACCGGTGTAAGACTATAATTCACCATAATTAAAAATAAAAATGAATTAAAATATTAATAAAAATAAAAATACAAAAATAATAAAAATAAAAATAACAACAAATACAAAAAAAAAACGAAGAGTGAGAAACGATATTACAATATATATATGTTATGTTGTCAGTAGTAAGAGAAACAATTGAGACCCTGTGTAAATGAGGCAGAAAGTCAGATCAACAACCTGAGACTTGGTCACAATTTTTGTGATGCCTCGAGTTTTGAAACATGTACATTAATTCCCCAAATTTGTTGAAATTGATCAAAATTAAAAAAAAATCCAAAAGTGAGAAAGCAGCTCACCTGCAGCGCCCACCCCAGACCGCCCACTGGGCGGGAAGCGAAATAGGCGGTAAATTTCTCATTTACAAATATGTACATATCTCAAGACAATTTGATCATTTGAATATTAAAAATCGATGTAATAAAGTATTTTGAAAATAAGTTTACGAAAGGAAAAAAAATATAAATCTTGATAAAATCACACGGGAAAAAACGGAGCACCTTAGCTTTCGTCTTTATTCAAGACATCTTCAGAGGCAACAGTTGGCTCTGAAGATGTCTTCAATAAAGACGAAAGCTAAGGTGCTCAGTTGTTTCCCTTTTCCCATGTGATTAAAAAAAAATTATATATATATATATATATATATATATATATAATCATATAAATTTTGATAGTTTCATTCAACTTAAAAAATAATACGCTGTCAATATTATTCATCGTGAGTGGGAGGAAGTAGGGAGCGAGCGGTGTGAGCTGAGCGCGGTGTGTGGACCCCTTAGATTGCTCTACGTCACTCAGCGCGGGAAAACTCAGTGTCGCAGTAAAACGCAGTGCTCGCCGTTGCTACCCTTGACTTATCTCTGATGTTATAAACTCTAGTTCATATGATTTTCCTCCATACAATACCGAGGCTCTAAAATGATTGTATGGGCGTAAATTTCCTTACAGAACATGAAATACCGGTGTTAATCGATCTTTTTTTATATATAATTTAGAAAAATCAATAAAAAGTCTAGAAATTTGAGCCACAATTCATTCACTTGAATATTTCAGCTACCAATTAACTTCGTCTTCGTCAACCGTCACTCACCGAACTTCCTCTTAGTGGCTAAGTTAAATTCACTTTTTTTTTAATAACTACCAGCTTTCCACCCCATTTAGTTCACCTTGTTATAAAACATGTCAATTAATTCCAAAGATTTATGCTGGAATTGATAAAAAATGGGAAAAATACAATAGAGAAAGCAGTTCACTTGCAGCGCTTACCCTTGACCACCGAACGACCAGTGCCGCTCACTGGGCCAGATGCGGGAAGCGAAAAAGGCGGGAAAATTATCATCTACAAATATGTATATGTCAAGACAATTTGATCAGTTACATATTAAATATCAATTTGATAAAGTATTTTGAAAATAAGTTTACGAAAGAAAAGAAAAAAAACACGGGAACCATAACTTTTGGCGCCAAGTAAGAATTAACCACAGACGCTTAATACATTTTGCTAGTCGAGCAGAATCTCGGTGGACAGAGCAACGCCAGCCATTACTCTGGCGTTTCATTATCATCGTTGACTTATCTTTTAAGTTATTAGCAAAACTGAAACGCATGCCTTACCCCGGCGTGACATTTTGGCGCCAATTTCTCTCAACTGTCCAGTGCAGAGAAATTGGCGCCAAAAACCATGGCTCCACTTGAGAGGAACATCAGCTCATGCCCAGAACATTCACTAAAATTAACTCTAGTGCGTATAATTTTTGCCCCATACAAAACCAAGGCTCTAAAATGTCACGTTATTTTCGCCTATAACAAACATGTCAGTCTCAATTATTGTACGGGCGTTCATTACCTTCAAGAACATTAAATGCCGAATGATAATTGACCGTTGTTATTTTCTCGGATATGGCTTAGAAATTTCAAATTAATAAATTATAAATAATTAAAGACAATTCATTTCACATGAATAGTTTCGCTACTTCGTCCTCGTCAACCGTCACCCACCGAACTTCCACTAAATGGCTGTTCAATTCACGTTTTTATTTTAATAACTACCAGCATCACATCCCATTTAGTCACCTAGAGTTTTAAAACATGTACATTAATTCCAAAGATTTCTGCTAGAAATTATAAAAATACGATGATAAAGCGGTTCACCTGCAACGCCTACCCTTGACCACCGAGCGACCAGGGGGGTCAGCCAGAGGGGGGAAGCGAAATAGGCGGGAAATTTCCCATTTACAAATATGTACTGTACATATTTCCAGACAATTTGATCAGTTGAATATTAAAAATTTATGTAATAAAGTATTTTGAAAATAAGTTTACTAAAGGAAAAAATACGATAACCATTTCTGGCGTCAAGTAAGAATTAACCACTAACGTCAAGAAATGACCATAAACGCAAAGTTTTATAATATATATATATATATATATATATATATATATATATATATATATATATATATATATATATATATACAGGGCCGCCCCTAGGAGGGTGCGGGGCCCGGGGCAACTCAGCCACTGCGAGGCCCCAGAAAAATATATATGGAGTCAGATTATGCGGTCAGAGGA
The DNA here is from genome assembly GCA_958450375.1 of Homarus gammarus. Classification (NCBI taxonomy): domain Eukaryota; kingdom Metazoa; phylum Arthropoda; class Malacostraca; order Decapoda; family Nephropidae; genus Homarus; species Homarus gammarus. The sequence goes on from CAUDMG010003229.1 coordinate 1,198,063, forward strand.
ACCCACCCCCACGGGACTGTAGCTATGGATGGTAAGGTCACTGTTGTGATGGTGTCGTAAACCGTCAGGTCAGATTAACCAGTCAACAGCTAATGTGTCCGAGGTCACGGGGTCTTGTGCGGGCCCCCCCCCCCCCACACGCTCCAGGCCCCGGGCGGTCGCCCCTATTTACCCCCCCCCCCCCCAAAGGACGGGACTGTGTGTGTATATATATATATATATATATATATATATATATATATATATATATATATATATATATATATATATATAATCATATAAATTTTGATAGTTTCATTCAACTTAAAAAATAATACGCTGTCAATATTATTCATCGTGAGTGGGAGGAAGTAGGGAGCGAGCGGTGTGAGCTGAGCGCGGTGTGTGGACCCCTTAGATTGCTCTACGTCACTCAGCGCGGGAAAACTCAGTGTCGCAGTAAAACGCAGTGCTCGCCGTTGCTACCCTTGACTTATCTCTGATGTTATAAACTCTAGTTCATATGATTTTCCTCCATACAATACCGAGGCTCTAAAATGATTGTATGGGCGTAAATTTCCTTCTAGAACATGAAATACCCGTGTTAATCGACCGGTTTTTTCAGATAGTTTAGAAAATTCAATGTCTAAAAAATTTAAGCCACAATTCATTTCACATGGATAGTTTAGCTACCACTTATCTTCGTCCTCGTCAACCGTCACCCACAGAACTGATCTGATCTGACTTTCTGCCTCACTTACACTTACAGGGTCTCAATTGTTTCTCTTACTATTAACAACACATACATACTGTATATCGTTTCTCACTCTTGATTTACTTTTTCATTTTTGTATTTATGGTTATCATTATTATTGTTTTTTTTAGAATTTTTGTATTAATTATTATTATAATTATATTTTCGCCCCCAGATCCTGATGTGGGACCGGTGACCTGTGCCCGGGTGGGCTAATCCCCGTAAAAAAAATTACGTATATTTAATATAAATACCAGCTTCACATCCCATTTAGACACCTATAGTTTTAAAACATGTAAATTAATTCCCAATGTTTATGCTGGAATTGATAAAAATGGATACAAAATCCAATAGTAACTAGAGTCCTCACCTGCTGCGGCCACCCTTGACCACTTCTCCTCGTAGAGTGACTCGCGCCACTCACTGGGCCCTTTTAAGCCTTTGAAACTCCTGTGGCGGGAGTTTCTAAGGCTTAAAAAGGCGGAAAATGTATCATATACAAATATGTACGTATCTCAAGAAATGTTGATCAGTTAGATATTAAAAATCAATTTAATAAAATATTTTGATAACTTGGAAACAAGTTACGTAATTAAAAATAAAGAAGTCAATGAAATGAATATGATGAAAAAAGGAACCATGATATCAGTCGCCAACGTAATCATTAATATATGCTAATAACAATATATTTAGCTAATTTCATTGAACGCTGTATCTCATTATCATTTAACTTATATTTTTGAAATTAATTGTCAAACTAAAATGACCAAATTCTCCCATGTCAAGTTATGAGAAGTTGGCGCCAAATTCACGGTAAAACGATGACACTGAACACAAACAATGTGGCCCACCTTGATACTACGGCTATATTATGTGGCCCACCTTGATACTACGGCTATATTATGTGGCCCACCTTGATACTACGGCTATATTATGTGGCCCACCTTAATACTACTATATATGTGGCCTACCCTGACATTACTACCATAATGTGGCCTACCCTGACATTACTACCACAATGTGGCCTACCCTGACATTACTACCATAATGTGGCTTACCCTGACATTACTACCATAATGTGGCCTACCCTGACATTACTACCACAATGTGGCCTACCCTGACATTACTACCATAATGTGGCCTACCCTGACATTACTACCATAGTGTGGCCTACCCTGACATTACTACCATAGTGTGGCCTACCCTGACATTACTACCATAATGTGGCCTACCCTGACATTACTACCATAATGTGGCCTACCCTGACATTACTACCACAATGTGGCCTACCCTGACATTACTACCATAATGTGGCCTACCCTGACATTACTACCATAATGTGGCCTACCCTGACATTACTACCATAATGTGGCCTACCCTGACATTACTACCATAATGTGGCCTACCCTGACATTACTACCACAATGTGGCCTACCCTGACATTACTACCATAATGTGGCCTACCCTGACATTACTACCACAATGTGGCCTACCCTGACATTACTACCATAATGTGGCCTACCCTGACATTACTACCATAATGTGGCCTACCCTGACATTACTACCATAATGTGGCCTACCCTGACATTACTACCATAATGTGGCCTACCCTGACATTACTACCACAATGTGGCCTACCCTGACATTACTACCATAATGTGGCCTACCCTGACATTACTACCCTAATGTGGCCTACCCTGACATTACTACCATAATGTGGCCTACCCTGACATTACTACCATAATGTGGCCTACCCTGACATTACTACCACAATGTGGCCTACCCTGACATTACTACCATAATGTGGCCTACCCTGACATTACTACCACAATGTGGCCTACCCTGACATTACTACCATAATGTGGCCTACCCTGACATTACTACCATAATGTGGCCTACCCTGACATTACTACCACAATGTGGCCTACCCTGACATTACTACCATAATGTGGCCTACCCTGACATTACTACCATAATGTGGCCTACCCTGACATTATTGCTATATATGTGGGCCCACCTTAATACTACTGTATATATGTGGCCCACCCAGATATTATTGCTATATAAGTGGCTCATCTTACCCTCTGACCTGACTACTGACTGCTGCGATGCTTCTTGAAGATTAGTAGGGTCACTACCTAAACAAATTTTTCGAATGGTCTGAAAAATGGCAGATGAAATTCAACGTGGACAAATGTAAAATACTCAGTATAGGAGATGTAAACAGGGAGACCAGATACCAGATGAACAACGATGCCATAGAGAAATCCGACTGCGAGAGAGATTTAGGAGTAATGATAAGTAGGAACCTTAAGCCAAGTAAACAATGTGTTTTTGCTCGTAACAAGGCTAATAAAGTACTTGGGTTCATACAAAGGAGTGTTAGTTACAAGACTAGCGAGGTCATCCTAAAACTGTATCTTGCTCTTGTGAGACCTCACCTGGATTACGCAGTTCAGTTCTAGTCACCGTATTACAGAATGGATATAGAATCATTGGAAAGAATTCAGAGGAGAATGACAAGACTAATCCCGGGCATTAGGAACCTTGAGTATAGAGACAGGTTAAAACATCTTAATTTGCACTCCCTCGAGAGACGTAGAGCGAGGGGCGACCTGATAGAGGTGTATAAGTGGAAGGCAGGGCTAAACAAAGGGGACATTACAAAGGTACTCAAACTATCCAACCAGGAGCGAACTCGTAACAATGGTTTTAAATTAGACAAATTTAGATTTAGGCGTGAAATAGGTAAACACAGGTTTGGAAACAGAGTAGTGAATGAATGGAACAAGTTACCAAATATCATCATTAACTCGAATACGCTGAACAGCTTCAAACATAGGTTGGATGCTTATATGAGCAATAGGGGTTGGGTGTAAACGGGACTGCCCAGTATGGGCCAATAGGCCCGCTGCAGTTTCCTCCATTCTTATGTTCTTATGTTCCTCTACTGTATATATATATATATATATTTGCCTTGTTATGTATTTCTCCTTAGTCTGTACTCACCCCTGAAGATGTGAATTACACGAAAGCGCTTGGGAACTTCGTGTTTTCCTTTTTCCTTGTGGTTATCAGCATTTTATATACGGTATATATATATATATATATATATATAATGCGGATCTGTGCAGCATCTCTGAATGGGGAGGTAGAAAATTGGTTAAATTCAATTATAATAAAACTCAGTATTTACCAATTACACCTTTCCAAATTAGATGATCTCCCACCAATCACATTTCAGGACACAATCATTCTGCCAAATTCTAAAATTGATATGCTAGGCCTCACCATTTCCTCTAATATGTCATGGAAGCCACACATCCACAACATTGCTAAAGCTGCCTCCCAAAAGTTGGGAATGCTGTACAGATGCTGTAGCTACTTCACTCCTGAGCAGTTGCTTCAAGTTTATAAGGGATTCATTCATCCTACTTTGGAGTACTGCTCTCATATCTGGGGTGGCTCTTCTTCTGTCCAACTATTAGATACAGTGGAATCAAAGTCATTTCGTCTTATTAACTTTCCTCCTGTAGTTGATAATCTTTCTTCCCTTTCTCTTCACTGCAATGTTGCTTCACTCTCTATTTTACAGTTACTTTAACGGGCAATGTTCGGTGGATCTGGCATCCTGTGTACCTCCGGCAAGGCCATGGGCTTGTAACACACGTTTTGCCTGCGGTGCCCAGTTTCTCTGTGGATGTCGGTCACTCTAGAATAACCCGTTATAGTACATCCTTCTTTCCTCACACAACTAAACTGTGGAATGCTCTGCCTTCTGTGTTTCCATACTCATACAATGTCTCACTTCAAAAAGCTGGTTTTCCGGCATCTTCGCGGAGTAAATTTATATAACCTTTTCCTTTTCTATTTTTAATTTCTTTTTACTCTTATTTCTTCACCTCCTAGGCCCCGTTGTGGGTCGATGACCTGTGCCCAGGTGGGCAATTTCCCGTAAAAAACACACAAAAAAGTGGTTCACCTTAGTACTATTAGTATATATGTGGCTCACCCAACATTACTGCTATATATGTGGCCCACCATAACATAACTGCTATATATGTGACCACCCTAACATTATTGCTTTACTGTATTTGTGACCCACCTTAACACTACTGCTATATACTGTATGTGGCCCACCCTAAGATTACGGCTATATATGTGGCCCACCCTAACAATCCCTTTGAGGTAAGTGTTGCCTAACAGATAAGATAATGTTAAGATGCTCTTAATCATCTGGGAGTCAGAAGTCTTGATGTTATAATCATAGGTGAAATTTTTTTATAGGTTAATATAAAATAATATAATGTAATATGTAATATTAAGTTTACAGTATGCCATAGTAATTTTTTGACTGAAATAAACTTTTTTCTCAGAAATGGAATTTAAGGGGTTTAACCAAATACAGTAAGTACTTCCTGGATAACGCGAAAACCGCACCTAGGAAACCCATAGTCGGCAAGTAATTTGCATTGAAAGATGTCATTAAAATCTTCCAAGCATCATTACGACCATTAATTACCCAGCATTTGAAACGTGGACCATGGATTCGAAATCAGCATGCTCAGGAGTACTAAAATTGAGATTTACAACAAATTCTAATTTTTGGCGAGTACAGTACAGGTAATTAGCATTGAGAAAAGTGTCATAAAAATATTCCAAGTCATTACGGCCACCTCACATTATATCAGGGCTATAGTCTTAGAAAACTCAAGATATATTTGAATTAGGAGTCTAAACTGAACTCCCATTGAGTACCTTATGAATAAATTATCAATAATAATAATAATGGTAGTCCATCATGTATGAGGATGGCCGGCCCAAGGGCCACCTAAGCTTGAATTAGTTTAAAGTGTAGAAGCTGTCGCCAACACAAAATCCACACTAAGTTAACGAGCTGCATGACCCAGTGTTAAGTAATAGTCCAAGAAAACCGTTTAACTTGCCAATTGCAATAACTAGCCATTACCCTGGAACATGACCTGCAAATCGATTAACATCCAGGTTCCCAATTACTGCTGGGTAGACGGGTAAATGGGATAAAGAAACTTGCCCAGAATTTTACCCTCCCCAAAAATCGAATCCAGGACCACGAGCTTGCAGCCTCACCATTATACCACAGGTCGCCAACACATGATCATTATTTCCCCATACAATCTACTGCTGTAAATATCATCAGATGCACCAGGCTAAATACTGACATACAACATGTCGGAAGTTGTCTCATCTCTGTTTACTCAGGGTATCTAAGACCAACCGGCCCACCTAGAAAATGTCTCGACTCCCAATAAGCCAGTCCATCACTGTTGATGTGTCTGTGTGTGATAAAATATTTATATTATAAAAATTCTAAACTCTGCAAATCCGAAGATGCGGATGCTCAGTGGATGTGACATCCATCACTAATTTATACCGTAAAAACACAGTCTAATTGTTATGATGAAAATTGAAAAAAGTTATCATTCTCTCCACTAAAATCACCTACATCAAGAACTCATCGTCTGTTTTATCTTTTAGTACAGGTGCACTGTACTGTACTGCAGTTACAGAATGAATGCCAACAAAGAATATAATATTCTGTGTTACCTTTAATTAAAGCCACCCTGTATGAATAAGCTTGTATGAAGATAACAATATGGATAAAAAATACTTTTTTCTTTTACTTGTCATTTATTTAGCACAGTGGAAAAAAAATAATGAAAGTAAAGGAATTATGGGAGCATCTAAACAGGTCTTTGGTAGCACCCGAGCTACACACAAAATTATGATGGCAACTTATTTATGCACATCAGTCCTGTAACACAAATCTGATTTAATAATGGTTAGCACTTGCTGATTACTTTTGATTGACTCATTGTGAAGTCAATGGTTTATAACTTCTAACCACAAAACAATGACCAACAAAATGAGAACAAAATCAAAAGAAGTGTGTCACATTTGATCAAAAAATGCTAACCAACATTCAATCAATCCAGCATCATGTAATTTATACATGTAATGTACTGCACATGCTTTATGTGCCATGGGGGAAAATTTTTAATCTGCCTATGTTAGGGAATATATATATAAAATTCAATGTTTTACCCAATACAATAGATAGTTGTTACAAAACAAGAGCAATACTGAATCTATTAGTCTTCAATTAATGTTTTAACATAGACACATACAAGTGCAGCAACTCCAGTTATAGGTTTGAAAAAAAAAAGGGGGGGGGGGAGGGCAATGAGATGACTTTACTTTACTAGCTTTTGTTAAGAATATATCATTTAAAATAAGAAACGAAAACAAATATCAAAATTCTGAGAGGTCTTTGAATGATTCGTCTTCTTCAGATGGGGAAGAACTAAAGAATCCCTCTGATACACATTAAGTATTACAAGACGAACCAAAATAAGAGGTGATCAGGGTACTGTAACTGGGTCACATTTCTTGTTTGACTACCTCATCAAATTAATTTGCAAAGATCTTAAGTAAATTTCAGCCATTAATGCTTTCTTGTTGATATCCTTTACCACAGATAACTTGTACACACACACATCTGCTTCTTGACATTGAGACAATAAGAATATTTGAAAATGTGAAAACTGTATCTTAAAGACAAGTGTAATCAGAACTGCCCTTAATATTAAAGTACATCATTGAAAAATCAGGTTACAGTGCATCTTACAAATACTGTATGTATAAAGGCATGTATACATATTAATTTTTAAGCAGGGCTGTATGAACTATATTTCAAATGTAAAGCGATATACTTATATCTCGATAATTATACTCTGCTGTGCTTCACATTATACTAACATTCCTCTGCCTTTCTGGTGAGGACTACTGGCTTGGTAACTCCAGTTCACTCATCAAAGTGGATATGTATTATGATCAATGCAAAGATGTAAAGCAAAAGTTTTAATATAATTTCTTTAGTTATTTTATATAAATCATACTGATAATTTCCAGCTAAAACACATTTCCTTAATATATGACCCCGGAGAAAATAAATCAATCTTTCCTTCATTCAAAAATTGAGCAACAAACCACTCCTTCAGAAAACAAAAACAAAAAACAATCTTTTAGCTACAATGCCCTCAAATTCTCCTGTTTTTTTCTTTTTTTTGTCTTTAAAAGTTGCATCATCTCAGGGTGAAGTACTGCAAGATCCTTCAGCTTCAACCTCTTCCATCAGAGCTTGTTCCTCAAGATCAGCACTAGAGAAAATAAAAGATTTAAATAAACACATGAAAAATCCTAAACCTTTTAACTGTTATGTCTCTTTTATGAAAACAGCCATTATTTAATTGCGTGCCAACTTTTGCATTAAAAAGATAAGAGGTCTCATTGTACTTGGACCCAAATGATCTCTTCCATTCGCTCCACATGCTAATCACAACTTAACTCTACAAAAATTTTTGAATACATACTCAATACTCAGCTGCCCTTTCAGCAATCTTCTCATTCAAGACAATATTTAAAGTAATTTGTCTGCAAAATTTAGTTAACACATGACAATATAACTTACCAGCACACTTTGGTTCACATACAATGCGAAGTATCCATGTAGGGTTCTATTTTTTCACCCCACGGCCCCTTCCTCTCCCTCCTCTTCCCCTTCTACCCCGAGGTGTGGCGACAGCTTCTGGAGGTTTCACTTCCTCAGCAACTTCCTCTTTAACTGGTGCCTCATCAACACTGAGAAAAAATTGTGTAGAATTTACGAAGTTTATTATGCGTTACCTATACTGTACTGTGCTGCACTAATCAATTTCAACTTTTACATTTTAAATTTTTTCCTCATATACTGCTTTGTGTGTCTTTTTCCTTTATCATTTAATTTAAATCAACCAGCCCTGTATATAGGACACTCAATATAATGGAAATCAACTTTATCAGACACTGACCACCCACCAGATCAGGATACTATATATCGGCATGAATCTGGTATGTCTGATGCTGGTCCGATTACCATTTATGCTTGTTTTCATGTGCTGGCATCCCTAACCAGACACTTTCTCCAATGTAGCATCAGCCAGTCTACACAGAGTGCACACAGTCATATATGAAAGGCCACTCTGGTTTGTCTACATGTTCACACTTTTATTCTCTAAAAATTACACCAATATTTAAAGTGGTGTAAACAAAACTTCTTGACTTTCCAAAATCAGAAGCAAACTTCTACCACTCTTTCTCTACCTTCAAAGTGTAAAATCAAATAGTAATGAAACCAATAATGAGAGAAAACTATACAATTTTTACCACTATGCTATGCAACGCAATCAAGTCACGACATACACAAGATCAGAATGGGCGGACAGGGGCACACAAACATGCCCGTTCTGCTTTGAAGGGAATATTAGGTCAAAAGCCATGCTATCCAACAGCACTCAGATACTGTATACACAATTAATGCTAACATTGTAACACTGACCTTCAAAAACTAATATAGGTTAAAACTTTGAAGCATCTGTGGTATAAGTTTGGTCAACACCCAATTACTTAATCATATGATGTGTACATAACATTGATAAGGATAAATGGATGGACAGATATTATCAACCTGTGAACTGATAGACAAACCAGTAATCCTGAGAGAAACTGAACAAAAAAATCACTTACAGGATCAAGACACAAGACTTAAGAGCATTTTATGGTAAAGGCTTGACAAACTGTCTTGATGAAGGTGCACTCAACAAATTTCTCTATGATGCAAGTGATACCAAGTCACTCAGCTTACTCACCTGTCATTTGTTACCTCCTTCTCTGATGTTTTTTTGGCTTCAACAGGTTCAGGTATTTTGTTCTCTTCTTCTGGCTCTTGTGACTCCTCAACCTTAAACAAATAAAAGAAATGGAAAAAATGAATAAGACAGAGTGAGATACAGTAGTTGGACATCAATGGCCATTTTGTATTTTAACTAATAACGTAGTAAAAGAGGTGAAAACAGTTGAGAGAAGTGTTAGTTCAGTGAGTATTAATATGGCATACACATGGGAGTCGAGTCCAATAGTGCTATCGGGAGACACTGCTCGAGTAAACGATTCAGGATCAGAGGCACAAATACTAATGAGTCAAGTCTAGGGGAAAATAAGTTTGAAGATATGGGCAACTTTTCAGGAACCTAACCCATCCATTTATCAAGAGATGCTACATATCCCCTTTATTTCTATTTTTTAATCACACAACTTATGATTACTGTGTAACTAACCTTTTCCTCTGTTACATTCTTATCACATATTTCTTCTTTTTCTTTGACTTCTGTGACAGGTGTAATTAATTCCTCATCTACCATTTCCACATCCTCCGGCTCTTCCTCCTCCTTAACATCAACTTCCTCCTCCTTAACGTCAACATCTTCAACTTCTTCGTTGGTTTGGTCTTTGGGAGCTGTTTCATCTTGGTCAGTTTCATCTTGATCCATTTCTTCTACATCTTTATCCTCATCTTTGTTTTCTTTGTTTTTTTGTTCACTTTCTTTATTTTTTGGTTCATTGTCTTTGTTTTTTTGTTCATTGTCTTTGTTTTTTTGTTCAATTTCTTCTTCCTTCTTTTTTTCTTCTTCCTTCTTTTTTTCTTCTTGTTTTGCCTTCTCAAGCCTCTTTTTTTCCTAGGATAAAGACAATTAATAAATGTACACAAATAAACTTGTTTACTCTTTAAAAAGAATAACACCCACACTAAAATGAGCCAAAACAAGTATATAACATGAAAATAAAAATTAATTCTGAGCTATCAAATGGTATAATTTGTTAAACAATTAACTAACCTCCACAGCCTTCAGATGGGCAACATAATTATCATAGTGTTGTTGAGAAGAAAAATGGGTAAGAGTCTCATTGGCAAATGGTATTGATTTGCTTGGACATACAGTGCAGTAGTAAAGTGACTTCTTGAATATGAAGTTCATGCCTGAAAAGGACAAGATATATATAAAACTTTTAGCCATTATGACTTTACAGTACAATACTTTATTCACTCACCAACAACCCAACCTGTCTTTAATATACTGTTGTCAACTCTGCTACTCTAAATTTCCAGGAGTGTTTCATATTCTTTAACTTATCTTTACATACAGTATATCTAGAGTGTCAACACACGTAGAGTATTTCACCAGTAAGATCATCAATATACTTCTACAGTAACTTATACAAATTCTGGAGTTGTGACCACCACACAAAACCAGAGAGGAGAATAATAACATCATTAACACAATAAATGGGTTGAATAATATACAGTAATTTAGAGTATTTAATATAAATTTTGGTGGATAATAATACTGAGAAACATAGCACCACAACTTACCAATTGGTGTACCCGGGTCATATATTGGGATTTGATTTGTACTAAAGACATTTGTGTGTCTTTGGTTCAGCCTTAGCCTTTCCACAGCAACATGTAATTTTTTCAAGGTTTCTGTAAGGCAGAATCAAAGAGAATTGTAATTAATATTATTTTTCTATACATTTTTTAATTTCCTATCTTACTATTCTAAAATTATATTCAATTATAAGCACCATAAATATTAACCCTGATGCAGGATTACCATCAAAACACCTGCCTTAAAAGCCAAAGAAACTGGGTTTTCCTTAAACAGGCAGATTAATTTCAGTGACATCAGGTGGAAGCTTTAAGTTCTAGAAACAGGATGCTAAAGTAGACGACCAAAATTAAGTTAAGCTGACAGAAAAACAAATGCTGAAGCACATTGATTGGTGCTAGTAATGGGAGAAAAACTGGAAATTTATAGAATAAAAACAGAGGTTATAAGTGTTAAGTGAAGTTGTGGAGACCAGAATGGAGGTACTGTACATGGAGAACATATTACCGTGTTCAGGAATTTTGGCTTCTTCTGGCTTCTTAGCTTTCATAGCCTTCTCTAACCTGTTCTGGTCTATTGTTGCCTGCCTCTGTTAAAAAAGCACAATTATTACAAATTAAGCATCAGCATTTCCATCATCAAATTTATGGAGTCAGTCGGTTAAACTCACTTACTCCTCTAATAAAGCCCAATATGGAGTGATGTCAAATAATGGGTTACATCTCAGGCTAAATAACAGGTGACATCTCAATCTAAATATAAGGTGACAATTTGAAGCTGCAATGAAGAAGCAAGAGACACAGTCCATACCCAGTTTATACTTCAGAAACCAGAAATGCTTGGTACCCGAGCCATTTTGGATAAAAGATCATTATAAAAAACCCCAATATTTCATTAAGCACCAAATAATATACAGTACTATGATAATTATAAACAAATATATAACACATATACATAAATGAAATTAAACTAATATAATAAACAAGGTTAATAATAATAAAAAACGTAGTGATCATGTGTGATGCATCTTGTATACCTATTGTCAAATGCATACGACATAATAAAGATGGACAAATCTATTTCCAACAGGTAAATTAAATTTTTTTAGTCTTGTACTGTAGTTTTCTTACTTTATCTACCAAATCATAATACTGTATAAAGGTGAGTATGCAAGTGTTCTGTTTTATCTTCACGATCACGATATAGTACTTAATAAAATTAATTGTTCTGCAGTCTACAATCTAAAGGAATCTTCTCTATAAGTTAGGAATACTAAATGTACAGTATATAAAAATAGAAGAGTTATATTCAATACCTTTTATGCATTAGATTATATGTACTGATTCCTATTAATAACATACCGTCAGGTGAAGGAACGAAAGGCGATGTTTTTCCAATTCAATCCTGTTCTCAAACCAGAGACGACACGGTGAGCACTTTGTGTAGTTACTGACCATCTGAAATAAATGATAAATAACTCTCTGTACTGTGACATCTGCTAAAATGCACACAAAATATTGAGAATTCTAAACTATACATATTTTATCATCACAAATTACAATGAGTCCTTTCTTAACCTGATTCTCAATCTATATTGCTCAATCAATGATACAGGCAAGGCAAGGTCAGCAAAAACCCTTGTTTTTTTTTTTGGTTTTTTGGAGGGGAGTATATAAGAGAATTTATTTTTTTTAATATAGACAAACTTACAGAGTGTTCTCGAGTTTTTGTGTGTTCAGCAAGGCTTCCCATAAAGGGGCACTGACACTTGGTACACTTCATGATGCGTCCATTTGTACCCTTCCTACGTAACTTCATTAGGTTCCTCTGGGCAGCCAACTGTTCAATAAAGACATGAGAGATTTACCACTTATTAAATACAGACACTTATATGCATTTTGAATGTAACAAAATTAAATTACCATAAATCTCAACTTGCCAACAAACATTATACATCAGAAGTGGGCCTCTCATCTCTAACTACTGTACTCTCAAAAGAAATATTTGAAATCTCATGCTATAATAATTTTTGCTCATCAACTTGTTTTATTAAAAACTCTGATGAACAGTTTCATTGTGAATACTAAATTAAATTGTTTCTTTGCAAATATGAGCCTAAGATCCATTCAGAACATTATGAAGCATTCAATACATTATAAAGACTTTATAGCAATGTTCCCAAGATATTCAGACTATACAGGTGTATCTGTATAATAAGCTGTGATTGAATGGAATACAAATTATATATCCTTACATTGTGTAACTTAAAGGTGCACTTTAGCACAGGAAGGTAAACAAGGCTAACACTATATACCTTATCTACACTGTATTGCCAAGTAGAACTACCTTACCACGTCATTCACAAACTCAACAAATGTACTAAATGCGTTAATCACCTTGGACTGAGCCCTCAGGAACTGAAGAATAGATACACCTTTCATATGGAAAGAACGCTCCATCTGTTCATGGTTCTTGCTCTCCAGATGATTCCTGAAGCTCTGTAAGAACAAAAAAAAATATTCAGTGAGGATAACAATACTACAGCATAGTATGCTACATTAGAGAGGCTCAACCATATTGTACACCTTAACATAATTTTAAATGATAACAATGAGACAAATATGAATGTTGATAAAGATGATTTTTGAGAATTGAAAGTGCATTATGGTCAGATAAAATAAAGGGCATATAATATCAATATTTCAGTAGCATTTCTAAAAATAAAAGAATGAAAGCTCAGACTATGATGGGAAATACTAAAGTTTCTAGTTTGAAGATATACGGTATAGCAGGAGAAACACTGTAAATTGCATTAAAGGATCAACTAAGGTGTGTTAGGAAGAAGAGTTCAGCCTGATACAAAGGTATACAAAGGCAAAATAAAAGGAACACCCAGAACAGCACAGAATGAACAAGATGAAAAAGGAATAACTAGGCAATTAAGAACAAAATACAGAGTAGGAAAAAAGTAGCTGACACTGATTAACACAGATAGATGGGACAGTACAAATATGTGGAAGGAAATGAGGAGAAAATATGTACACAAGCAAAGCAGGGACAGGAGGGAGGAAGGTTACAGAGTGAGGTTAAGGGCTTAAATAAGTAAAAAGAAATGCATCTAATAACACTCGGCATGTGTGAAATACTACTACTGAACGAAGAATGATTCTCGCCACCCTAATAACAGAGATAAATGGTTTGTTGAAGTGAAAGAAAGTGGTAAAAAACACAAATAAAAAATCCTTACTTCCATAATATAAAGTGGTTTAATATTTTACAAAACTAACTCACCTGAATTAATATATCATAAACCACTTACCTTAATAGAAGTGAACTTGTAAAATTGGCAGAAATGACACCTCAATGCTTCTTTGGGAGTTGAGTGATCCTAAGGAAAATAATAATATATCAGTCCTGGAAATTAAATATTATATGCTGGCTTTCAAAACTGTACTGTTTCAATTAATGGTTACTTAACCCTCTGAGTGCAACAACAAATTTCAAGTCTAAGCATTGGCTAAATTTTGACCTAAGTTTTGTCACCAACACCAATGTAGTTGTATATCCCAAGAACACATCTCTGATATAAAATAGAGGACTTACTCTTTCTATAAAACAATAATTTCCTCCTAACTGCATCTATAATTTATTGTTCTTTAGTTGACCTATAATAGTATTAGTTCCTCTTTCATCACCTTAATATACTTCCCCGAAAATACTGCCTCTATAGTTTACCTTAATATCACTACTATTTCCTAAGTTTACCTTCAGACACTATCTATACCAAAGCTTCATTTTTATTCACTCAAACCCAATTTATCCTGAGTGATTATGGGAGGCTGAAGGACAACACAGGTAAAGATGTCACACTCCTTACTTTTACTACTTTCTTAGATGTTTTGTCATCAGTCTTCTGGTCATCTTTCCCTGCCTCCCCTTCTGCTGCATTCTCCTCACCACTTCCTGCCTCTTTTTCTGCTTCATCACTGAGAATATAATCTTGCATTAATAACTTATATCTCTTTTACAATGATAAAAAGCATAGTCAATGTTAAAGAAAATATAAAAAGTGGATAATGTCAAATATCAACATTATTGAAGTTACAAGTTCTGGAGCAATATATATATTTCATGCACGTAAGGACTCATTGGTAATAAAGTATTTATATTTGGACATAACTAGAGGTAGGCAACACTTAGTGTATATTACATTAGAGTAAATGATGAAAATGGAACAATGATGCAGTTGGGTCAGTGAGTATGTGATGGTGTCTTCACGTGGGTTTAAGGAGTATTGTAAGGTAATAATAGGAGAATGATGACACACTGAAAATTTATTTGTAGATATAATAACACTGAGTGCTAGAGAATAATGAAATAAGTTAGTGCATAGATACTTTAACAAACTAAGAACATAGCCAAATTGACACAATTACTAGGATTTATTATATACTTTCCTTGGACAATGTTCACGACATTATCCACTGTCAAAGAAGCCTCTTGGTCCCAAACTTTTTAGGTCACATACTTTATCATTTCATGAACATAAAAAAAAAAATTACCAAATTTGTAATATGGTTAGTTTTTAATACATACTGTATATATATATATATATAAATATTTTCTTTAACTTTTACTTGTTCTCTAATACTTACTTCTTTGATTATTGCCCACTAACTTCAAATGAAACTCCCAAGTCAAAATTGGTCAAAAGTAAGATCATACTCTCTCTCTCTCTCCCTTCAAGGTCAAATAGTAGCTTTGGAGGATAAGCACTTCATTTACAAAAACTAAGCAACTGCCTTAAAACTCCAGGAAAGCTTTTTACAGATTATCTCTACAAGATTCTTGTATCTATGTATGAGTGAAATCAATCAGAGAAAGGGGATCAAAGGATTTCAGCATTAAGCTAATAACTTTTAAGCTTTCAGGTTATATTCAAGTGTCTAAAGGACAAACTCTGAATAAATCAGTGATTTGTAAAAGTACCATCTTTGACACAGCCTTTCAATTATTTGATTCCTTATGACCATTTAGCTGCAATTAAATTTCAATTATTGCCTTTAGTCGCTCAAGTGAGACTGCGAAGGTCAAATAATATGTATTGTTGATAAGCATTAAAAGTCAATCATATGCCTGTTAATGTAGGAATGAAGGCATGAAAGACAAAATCCAGTTTCATGGCCAATAGGACAAGGTGAAATGCCTGCAAAATTTATCACCACTACCGTAAGTGCCCCTCTGGTAGATCACCATTCCTCGCAAACCTGTAATACTTAGCAGGAGGACACATCATCCATGACGACAGCTATTTTATGCTGCCAGCAGTCATCACATCCAGTCAAACCAGGAGTCTATAACTCTCAGAAAGGCTCACAAGGTTCAAGCTGCTCAAAACATAGGTTCACATTCCAACTCCTTCATCTATAAAGCCTACACGTCCTCACTGGTTATTTATCATACTGTATTTTAAACCAGACTCAGAAAAGAGGTTATCTTGCCTCAATATGCACACTCCTAATAGAAATAAAGCATAATAATATGATTAACATGGCTAATTTCCCCAAGTTGCCGATCAAAACACTTTATACAGGTATCCCTCACTCTATGAATGGGTTAGGTTAACACTTGCACACTGCCTTATTTATAACAAGTATCCCTTCAATGCACGGTCTAGTTGTGACCTTGCAAGGAAGAGCCATGCTGAATCTTTTATTTCTTTGGATAGACTTTTCGGCAAATGGTTAATTTTTCCTATAAAACTATCTCTATTCTACGTACAATTTTCGTATATCAACATAAAATATGAGAAAAATAGGTTTCAGTTTCCAACGACAAAAAAAAAAAAAAAAAAGGTTCAGAAACAACAAAATAACCTACCTAACTAATGTAAATTAGTACGTGTACTGTACCAAGCTACAGCAGAACCTCTATACACTGGACTTTGGTTTTTATCACTCTCTGAGGTGCTCAGGATTGCCCCTCTATTCATCAGAAATATTTAAGTCTGGTAAACCCACCATCAGCCCGGATGGTTTGTGTGTTTGTACGTAAGTGTGACTGAACGTCTGTACCGCAGCACGTGTCTCAGTCTGAGTCCTACCTCTTAAGCTCCTCTACGTGTGTGTTGGTGTGTGGATTAGTGGATGTCAACATTATGACCTGACCTCATGTTTTTAAGGTCACCCTGTATATTTAAGCCTCTCTCTGTCCATGTAATCCAGTTGCCTCTGAAGATGTCTTGAATAAAGACGAAAGCTAAGGTACTCCGTTGTTTCCATTCTCCCGTGTGATTTTATCAAGATTTATCTTATCCACGTTTTCATTGTGGATTTACACACACACACATATATATATATATATATATATATATATATATATATATATATATATATATATATATATATATATGCTGATAACCACCAGGAAAGAAGAAAACACGAAGTTCCCAAGCGCTTTCGTGTAATTCACATCTTCAGGGGTGAGTACAGACTAGATAGAGTAATGCAGAACAAGATGAATATATACAGAGGAGGGTGAGACCAGGTCCACAATGGTCAGGTAATGACCCTACTAATCTTTAAATGGCACACAACGGTTGGTGGTTGGGTCAGATGGGACAGTGACCCGCCCTCTAGATTCTATGATGTTCCTACTATCAATTGAATTACATGGTAATATTGAGGAGGCATTATTACCATGTAATTCAATTGATAGTAGGAACATCATAGAATCTAGTCTTATTAAACATACCGAAGCATTCAACATGAATTTGAGTAACGGCTTGTACAAGCTGGACAACTTTGTAATTAAGAAGATTTGTGATCAGGTGAGAGGGCGGGTCACTGTCCCATCTGACCCAACCACCAACCGTTGTGTGCCATTTAAAGATTAGTAGGGTCATTACCTGACCATTGTGGACCTGGTCTCACCCTCCTCTGTATATATTCATCTTGTTCTGCATTACTCTATCTAGTCTGTACTCACCCCTGAAGATGTGAATTACACGAAAGCGCTTGGGAACTTCGTGTTTTCTTCTTTCCTGGTGGTTATCAGCATATACCTAGATCACGCGCACCTACAGTGATTTACTTGCATATATATATATATATATAAATGCACCGCACCTTGCTACCTATACTCATTTACGTCAACTTTTATGTAGCGTACATATTGTCTTTAACGAGGATACTTGAGGGTTTTAAGAAATGGGTAAAATTATGTAGAGTACAGTACATATTGCTTATGAGACAAAACTTGCTCACTGAATACTGTCCAGTGGTCTAATGAGATATGCTGTAAGCCTGACAAGAGCTACTAAGTGTAAACATGCTGGGAATGGCAGGAGGGACCAGGCGATGCCGCATTTACCAGGTTAATTTATGGATCCAATATTATATTCTTGAATGATCAGCCTCTTATGGTGTATGAATCATCATTATTAATATAACATCTTAAATAATAGAAAAAATACAATATATAATTTTTAATTAAACTTGAAGATAAAAGTAAAAATAAGCTGTATCAGAAGGTATGCACTCAGCAAATCAGTTGACAAGAGGATAATTAAAACATACTGTACCATAGAGTATTTGACATGGAGATGCATTCCTAACATTATTTATTACCTAGACTACAGTTGTGAACCCCCAATGATTCATAGAGACAATCACAAAATAAAAGACATAAATCCGGATTCATCCCCATGAACACGCCTCCCACTGCCATACAATACAAGTTCCCCAACAATGGTAAGTTCTGCCAGGGGACTAAAAGTGCATAATCTTGCAAGGCACTTGTGAGGTTCCATAGGCCATAAAAGGATTTTTCAGTTGACCCCAAAAATTTAAAATTAAAAGACCTTTAAGGCATTAGAACACTTCTTTAACTATCCACCAACTGTCTCTGTATAGTATGTACTTTTTAAATTGCAATCCACTGTTTTAGAGAATGACCAACATCAAGCTATCTCACTTAATACCTTTTTAAACCAAGGGTCTGATGGGTATTAATATGCTCTAATAATTCCAGATTTTTATACTATCTATTTCAACCATATTCCATTCAGTGACCAGTCAACTGAGCCCCAACCAAACCTAGTGTCACAATTGGGACTTAGATCCTAATGGACACAACCAGCATGGACCCAATTCTGATGTTTAGGTCTATTGGGATGAATCCATTTGACCCAAAGCCTTCCAATCCCATAAAATAATTTGATGCAGTGCTACAGGAATGAAGTAAATAAATACTTTAATCATATTAAATCTTTCTTATCTGCACCATCTTACTCCCAAAATGAGTTCCCCTCTCAAGAGGTGATTACAACTGAAGAGCGTCTGTCACCATTCCTTAAAATTATTACTGTTAATAAAATTAAAGATACAAAAAGAACAGACTCACCCAACTCATACTAAGATCAAAAATTTTACTTTGTTTGAATATTCAGACCTTTACACTGTTTATTAAGCTCAAACATCAATGGGGTGTACAACAGATGATAAATGGCAAGGTTGAACACAATTTATCATGTTAGTGAATAGACAATGAGTGCAATAAACTTCAGCAGAGTTGCTAAGGTCTGGGAATATATTTAAATATATACAGTATATAATATCTCTTGTACCATTTCCCCACACTGTGTGGGATGGTAACCTCTTCACAAGAAGGTTTAGATTAACCCTGGGTTTTCACATGGCTGGTGGCCAGCTCCATGCACACCACAGCACAGTAACACTCCTTCAACCCTGCTTGGTCATGGGACAGAACCCATTTATCATGGGTTGGGGCCACAGCCAAGTGAAAAGGGGAAAAAAAATAACATCTCACACTGTAGAGATGAATTTTGTAAAAATGGAAAAGGAAATGGAAATGACAGCCTCCCTTATTAACTAAATTCCCAAGCAAGTTAAGTTATGAACCATTCGAGTACAGTGGATTTTTTTGGTCCTTTTTGTGTCATTTAACTTAAATTAAATAAGAATGGTCTTATCATATTTTGTAATGATTCTCGGTGCAACATAAAGTATATTACAGCACTATGACACCCCATGTACATGAATGGCATATGGTTGAGATGCAGATCTTACATTTGATCCAAGTTTCTTGTAAATTAAAATACCAAGTATAAATGTAGATTAAAATCAGATACTGCAAGCAGGTTTCCTCAAAAGCATCTACCTAACTTGTAATATCGTAGAATTGATTAGCCATGGCAATCAACCAATCCCATGCCAGTCTCAGGCTTAAAAATAATCAGATTCTCTGATTGAAATAGTTCACCACCACTAGTATCTGCTCATGCTTTACACAATTCTTCAATAGTCAAGCTACATCACTTACACAAATTCAAACAAATTGTTTGGTTACATGGTGATACTGTATAATACATCCTTAAGTATGAATGCTATATATTTATGCACATTAACTGCCACATAGCAATTCATCAGCATAACTTCAAGGGTCATATTCACAATATTCCATCAATTAGTGAAGGCAACCCATATACTGTACTGTACTAGTGTCAGCCAAGGGAATCCCAAAAGGAACAGGTCCTAGAGGAGTGTTAACAGCACTCCAGGAAGAGAGCTTACCTCTGTTTGGGGTCAGCTGTAGCTGAGGAGCCACCACCCTCAGTTTTATCTCCTTTCTGACCACCAGCTGTCCCAGTTGCTGCTCCTGATGCTGTCTCACCTTTCTTCTTTTGGACCTTGGCATTCCCCTTATTATTGATAGGCTTTCCCTTCTTGACAGTTACTGTCTTCCTAAACTGTTGCTGTGTCGTCATCTGACGACCAGCTTGGCCAATGAAACGGCCGCCCCTGCCACGGCGGGGAGATGCAAAGTTGCCAGCCCGACGAGGGCCGAACTGCTGATCTTGCTGAGGAAACTTGTGGACCTGGACCTGATGATGCATTGGGGGAGCATATGTCTGCCCTCGGTGGCTATCATAACCCCCATCCTGTTGGAGACACTTGCCTCTCAGTCACAACATAAGATATTAAGTGCCCTGCAGGCTTATCCTGAACACAGGAATCCTTCCCACAGTGCTTGAATCACCATATATGACCCAATCATTCAACATGGGTAAACATGTAAGCCTGAATAGGGCTAGAGATTCAAAGCAGTAACTAAAAAGGAGGAGTTACCACACACCAATTCAAGGTTAAGAATAACCTTGAAAAAAAAACCCATGTTAATGGGATTACCTGCTCATACTGGGATATACAGGATTAATGCTTGGATAATATCCCATCAGAACCTTGTAAAATTTAATATTCAGAAAATCGATAGTTTAAGAACCATCACATATCTGATCATACTGCTGGCAAAAGAGATTTGCACCTCTGAAATAACACCCAGCAACAGAACCATTACCTTGAGGCATAATTTAGCCTGAGGTTTCATATAGATTCTGAACTGTCAACATTCCCACTTAAAAGGAAATATTCTAAACATAAATTATGACCCCTTACAATAACAACTGATTCAAGTTGAAAAACTAAAGGAGGCAATTTGCCCAAATACATGGATTAAATGCCACTTCCCATTCACAAGTGCAGCTAAAACAACCAACTAGTATATTTTTGTTTAGCTTAAGGATTTTTTCTCAAATCTCTCCCAAATTTATCATTTAATTAATACAAGCCCATCTATTTAAATACTGTGAATGCAAGACACAAACACCATTGTCTGGTTATCTCAATTCAATTACAGTCAGTCAATGAAGTGTTTTCATCAAGGTTATGTGAAGTGTTGACAAGGCAGCAACTTCTCAGCTCAGACCAAGGGTCATACAAGCAAACTCTAATCTTATACTAAAGTAGCAGTGATTGAAAGTCAATGACTCTTCAGCCTGTTGAGATTAAGGTATATCTGGGTAAGACCAAACATAAGGTTACAACCTATTTCACTACCAGATGTCTTACAGATTTAATTATAAAAAAAAAAAAAATTGTGAGTTACCATACAAAATACAGACAAGTGTGTTTTCTACTTACCATATCCATACGCCTCCTTTTATTGACTGGAGGTCCACTATTCCAGCCACTCTGATGACCTTCATCCTAATTTTCCAAGATTGTTTAAAAGTGATTAATGCCAGATACAAAATTACTTGTCACTTACAGATACACATTCTAATCTTACTTAAGTGTGAAAGATTATTTTTTATATTTAAAATTGCAAACAACTTTGCTGTTTATGCACCAGTGTAGTGTTTCCACACCCTCTCTCACCTCACACATCTCAGGGTTCCAAACTTAACTTGGCAGGTATTCAACAGTTATACAATAGCTACTGAATTTCTAATAACTTCCCAACCAGAGAAGCTCACAAAATTCATTATATTTCCAAATATGCCATTTATTTTGCCACACAAACAGTCGACCATAAACTTTTACGTGCACTGCTTAACACAGTCATTTCTACGTAGAGAGAACTGGCAGAGGGCTGATGGATAGGGCCCAGGTTGAGCAAGACTTTTAGGATCATGATTTACCATCACCTACTAGGATCTTAAGTCTTAATCAATAGTTACAACTGTACCTCAGTACAAGATCAATGTTTAACAATAACAAAACCCATGAATTTAAGAACAACATAACAAATTTGTACAGAATATCCTTTTGTAAAGTTGATATTACCATCTGTTAGGTCAGTGTCTGTCCTCATTGGCCCTGGAAGTATATCATTTACCACAGTGTACCTCAAATTCACAACGATGAGAATTATTGAGCTGATAAATCTAATAGTTGTTGAGAGTTAGGGTTAGAGAAGGGTATGATAATAATAATTAAAATAATTGGATTAACCCCTTCACTACAGGAATGCAACTTTTAATATTCTATTTGACTAATGCCAGACAATTTAATTCAGCTCAGAGGGGTTACGGGAGCTCATGATAACCATACAACCATACCCATCCATTATGTGGGCTAAAAAGCAGGACAACGGGTACACACGCACACAAATATAAATAATATGCAATAATAAACTATTCAATATACCTGTACTTACTTTTGACAAAACTGCATTCAGGATGTTTAATGCAAGCTTTGATTCAGGATTATTCATTTGACTGAGGTGATTAATGGAGCCAACTATGTCTGACGATCCTCTGAACTCTCCCAGAAGGCTTCCACCACCTCCACCACCACCATGGGGCATATAACCCCCATGACTCACGTTCCCACTGTTTGCCATGGGAACTACTCCACTCTCCCAGGGGTTCAACATCTGGCCACCATGCCTGCAAGTTTAACAAGTGATAAAGCAGAAATACTCATTTATGTATGAAATAGCATTAGAATCCAGGATAATTTGGGGGGATGGCATCCATGTTAGTCTGTCACAACATAAAGACCTAAACAGTTGTTGTACCTAGAGTGATACCTCATACTTGAGACTTTTATCCTATTTAGTATGAAGGATGGTTGTTGTGTGGAAGGAGTAATTTTTTTTACTAATAATATGCACTATTGTATTTTATGATATGCTATAAATTTTATTGTTTACCATAGCAATAAATATTACAGCTCATCACCGTGGTATTCAAACTTATGATTCAAGCCAATTTGGGTGGCATTTTTATTATTTCATTTTGGTGCCAGTTGAATGTGAGGGTTACCTGGCACCCAGTGACCTTACACACAGATGTATTACCTGCCACCGTAGTCTCCAGAACTTCCCCCTCTGTAGCTGTGGCCATAACCATCACCCTGGTTATATCTGTCTCCCCGACCATAACCTGCCCGACCCTTGTTACCGCCACCTCTGTATCCAAGACCGCCGCCACCTCTGTTAAAATACAAGTCAACTTAAAACACTTTTTATGTCATATAAAAAACACAAAATAAAAAATTTAAACTTTAAAATTACACTTGTGCAAATCTGACAGAATGTGAACTTGTATTTTTTTAAAGTTTTAATCATTTAAACTCGGCAAAATAGTAATACAGTACAGTAATATATTAAGACCTTTTGGCATCAGACTCTCCACACAGTTTCCATTTATCATATAAAAAATTCCTTAACAATACACTTGGCCTTCCTCAATATCTAATAAGTTTCTCTCCTTTTTTTTACTACTACTGTATATACTGTACACTGCATACATAGCACCAAAGTCAACATCTTGTAATACTGACAACACAAATCTTTTAAAAGGTTTACAATCTATACTAACTTCCCTGCAGCTAAATATAACCAGTACTACAGAGACAGTCAGGACACCGGACTTCAGCTAGTCTACAAAGCTTCACTCCCTTCAGCAGCTGCTCTCTAAAAGGACAGCTATGACAGTACAGCTACATATTTAAACAATTAAATAAAAATAAAAATGCTAATAGTACCTTGACCGGTTCATGCCACCACCGCCGCCACCGGAATTGGGCTGAAACCTTTTCTTGTTGGGAGGCATCCTGAAAAATAATAAAAATAAAATAAAAATACTGTACTCACCAAACCATTAAAAAATACAGTACAGGTTTATGATCTAGAATTTAGTACAGATTATTAACAATCAACCAGAATAGAGACCCATTTGAATATTCCATGACATATAATGTTATCCATAACTCGGGACAAAAGCCCACTAGCCTGCCCTGACCCAAGCACTTTCCATATACCCAAGTACTGAGAAGAATCAAAATGTGTAGTGGTAGACTTTTTCTGAATCTTTACTTTTATTTTTTCACCATTTATCACCTTACAAGCCGTTCGGGGGGCATTTGATCTAACCAGTGTGTCTAGACCAGGCAGGATTCGAAACCCCCGACATAATGGCGAGAGATAAGCACAGAACCACTCGACCACCAACACCTTTTTTCGGGTCCGACTAATTACCCAAATGTAGCCAAATATAGCAGGAATGAAGTCAAATAATGGTCCTTGATGAATAAATCGGACTGCCAATCACTTCTCGACTAGTATTTGGTGTCAGAAAGTCACAAAAAATTGGAAAACTTACTCTAATCTGAGTTAATAGATCGCGTGCATGTACCGACGGAGCGAGGAATTACCCAAATGTAGTCGCAATGAAGTCAAATAATGGTCCTAGATGAATAAATCGGACTGCCAATCACTTCTCAACTAGTATTTGGTGTCAGAAAGTGACAAAAAATTGGTAAACTTAATTTAATCTGAGTTAATAGATCGAGTGCATGTACCTAACCTAACCTAACCTAAACTAATCTAATCTAACCTAACCTAACACAACTCAGATTAAATTAAGTTTACCAATTTTTTTTGACTTTATGACATCAAATAATAATCAAGAAGTGACTCACAGCCCGAATTACGCTTGTACGACCATCAATTGACTTCATTGCGGCTACATTTGGGTAATTCCTCGCTCCCTCGGTACATGCACGCGATCTATTAACTCAGATTAGAGTAAGTTTTCCAATTTTTTGTGACTTTCTGACACCAAATACTAGTCGAGAAGTGATTGGCAGTCCGATTTATTCATCTAGAACCATTATTTGACTTCATTGCGACTACATTTGGGTCATTAGTCAGACCGCATTATACCACTCGACCACCAACACCTTTTTTCACTCTTTACTCTAGAAATCAATATAGAGTTCTATGGTTTGTACTCAACTATATTAATAATTTTTCTATTCCTACATCACCGGATTTAAATTATTCACACAATATACAAAAAAATACTCAAAAAAAACCTAGGAATTTATAGAAGACTAATGAATTATATGTTGTTAGGCACACCACTACACAACTAACCCCTATAACAAAAAGCTTCCAATAAAACATTACACACACAAGAAATATAACCTATGGACTGTAAATACTAAGAGGGATTTAATAACTACATAAACTTTTATTCTACAGTAGATGACTCTTAGTGGTTCCTGAAATGGCGAAGAGCTGAGAGACATTCCTGCACATCTATCCCGTTTTATTCTTTACAAACGTTATTATTATACATAAATACATATACAATAACTGCCTTACCTTATATTATTAGTTCCTTGATAATATAAGCGTCAGTAGTATGTTAATTTGGTTGAAAGAAGAGTAATAGAGTATGACGTTAAACACCACCGGTTGTCTGCGTCCCTCTGATGACCAAGAACTTTATACACCTAATCTCTTATTTAATTATAACTAACTTTAAGTCATTATACTGTCATTAAACACATCTTTACCCTCTTATTTAATATATATTCTTAATCAATGAATATATTATTTTAATAAAACTAGAAGAGGATCATAAAAATTAAAAAATATATTTGTAGTATAATTATGTTGATAACTTTATACTTTTAAAATAATGTATTAAATAAAAATTATATGAATAATTATGTAGTATTTAATGGAATATCTTAAGTGTTAATATTAAGTTTGATAAGCAATATTGATTTTATATTTATACTCCCTTAGAGCCAGATACTGAAGGCTCATCAAGACCAATGGAGAAAAAAAAGAAGAAAATAAAGTCTAATTCACAAGTTTTCAGCCGTATTACATCAGTTAACAACCAGGATAATACTTAAAACACCACCAAAACTGAGTAATCCACTAGACCAACATCAGATAAATCCACCACCCCAAAAAAAAAAGTTGACTAAAATCCGGATATAAATCTGGATGTGTTGTTTGTCCTTAACAGGTTTTATTATCTTTGGTTTATATGTTTGGTGTTGTCTACTACCATGGAAGGGAGGATTAAAGGCCTGTAGTTATATGGGAGTAATGTGTTAAATGAGATAAATAAAGAGTATAACATTTGGGGCCTCCATCAAGTTGAACCATTTGAGAACAGTATTATAGTAAGGTCGGTCAAATAACCTTTTTAAATATATATATATTAGTTGAGTTAAATATAATAATAAATGATTAATGGGAAGATATAGGTAATATGATAGGTATTGTTAGAGAAAGTGAACTATACATGAGTTAGTTATGGGTACTATAGGGGTATGTCCACTACAGTACCACTAACACTGATTTGTTTCCCCCCAATCCTCCCTTCACACCTTTTGTCAAACCTAACCTAACTAAACCAAATTTATTATAACCAAATGTAACCTAACCTAACCTAACCTAACCAACCAAACCTAATCTAACCAGACAATTTAGTAAAGACCCCTTAAAAACCCCCCAGATTATAGAGGTACACATGTTCTATAATTTACCATACAAAGACCTAAATGTTCCCAAACCTCAGTTCTTACTGTGTACGAGTGAATTCTTACTTCAGATGGATGGCTGAACAATGCAACCAAGCTGAGCCACCCTGACCCAGCCGCCGGTGCTCGTCATCGGGAAGGATGGCCCTCTGTGTTGAATTAGATTAACCACAAGCTAAACAGTCATGGATTTTTCTGGTAATAAAAATGTTTGTTGTCATAAAGAATATCAGTAAAACACTTTAATTATATATTGTAGTGTATATATAAAGTAGAGTACGACCTTGGTTTTGTGATTGTAAAATGTACGGTTAAAGTTAATTTTCTCAATAATTTAGGCCGGCTGGAGTTGATGGCAAGTGCAGATTCTTCCATTAGTCAGTCAGTCATTTTCCTTCCACAAAATGGCTCCAAGTATCTGTAGTACTGTACTCTACCTGGTTTATTTTGGTCACTCACAACCCAACATCACTCATCAGCATCACATCCGTCACCAGAAACAACTCGCCACTTTGCTCATAGTTTTCACCGGCATCTTTTAATTCTGTTACAGTGTCGTCTGATATTGTGGTGGAGTTGCTGGAGGTGGCTATTAACTTGATCCTGTACACCAGAGAGATTTACCCACAGTCTGTGTTCCAAAGAAGAAAAAAATACAGCATTCCTGTTCAGGTGAAACTTAATGAAAGATATTAATTTATGACTTTTTGTGTTAGCCTGTAGAGATTGTTTGTCCTGCATTAAATGTACAAACCTATTTTTAGGATTAATTACAGGTGTTTTTAGTACGGCGGTAATATACGTATCTCTCATAACCGTGTCCTGGGTTTAATCCCCACCCTGAGACAGATGTGAGAGGAGTACTCCAGTTAACTCCTGTAGTTACACTGGACAATAAATGTCATGACTAAGAACTGACCAATTTACAAGAATTTGATGAAATCAGTGGAAATTGTCAAGAAAAAAATTCTTAAAAATGTACTTTATCAGTCAGGGTGGAGTCATTATACAGGTTCAAGTTAATTGTAGGTTTTCATTACATCTTTGTATAAATGCACTAAAGTTTAATTAAAGTTAATACAGTAAGTTATATTAACTTATGTAAACTATCTTCCTCAGATGTGTATCCATCCCGGTCTGCGGTCATACATCAGTGAGTGTGTCGGCTCAATACGACCAGTGCTGGAGAAGGGCGAAGTAGAAAAAGTTATAGTTGCCGTGTTGTCAACTGAGGGAGTTCCTGTTGAGAAGTTTGTTTTTGAAATTGTACAGCAGCCAATTAAACCTCATGACATCAAGTATGTGTTAAGCTTTGTCTTTATTATGCAGGGTGCCTCAGAAAAATATACACACTGGCCTTACAGATTTTTGTGGAGATTTTGTGAATGCTTGTAATATAAGGGCAACATAGTCTTCATGTGTTGATGTTGAGGTCTCCCACAAGTCAGGACAATGTTACTGATGTAATAGAAGTGTTCACACGATCGCCACAAAAATCTGGAAGACATTACCTTACTAAATGTACCAGTATTAATTTTCGGACACTGTATCATTATCACCCAGGAATACAGTAGGGACCTAACATGTAAGCACTGACTCCAGAATCATCTAATTTAGGAACCTGCAAGATCTTTGTGTAGAACTTGCTTTCATGTAAACTTTTAAGACTAATATGGAAAAAGGTCTTTCATATGATGTTACCACCTAAATAATTGTGTTTGTACTCATGTTTGTCAACTGATCCTACAGGCAAGACCCACAATTGTTACGGATGGAAGCGGCCTTGCGAGCTTTTTGTCTCAAGTTGAGCATTAGTGACTCCCTCTTGCAACCACTTCCTCCGGGTTGTTCTTTTGCTGTTCATATCCAAGTTCCTGAACATGTTCCAACATCCTTGAGTACAGAGCCTCAGCACCAGGTATGAAGATGACACCTTTCTGTTTGATGCACCACCTCTTGTCATATACAGTACCTGAAGGTCTTTGTCAGATTTTCTCTCTCTTTGTTGTTCCTCATTTTAACCTTTAATTGGTTGATAAGTATTATATTGCTTTATTCACAAAGTAAGTATTGATTATCAAGAGTAGATCACTTTAATCACACTTGTTGCCTTGACAGGAGTTTCCTTGGGTAGAAGCTGAGAAGGAACAGACAGAGGTGCATGACCCACACATTGTTCCTCTCAAGACCCTCAGGACAGAAGTGTGCAAGATGCAGCTGTATGTTGAGGAGAGCAGTAACAAGCAGGGTTCAAATGATTAACTCTTACAAACCACTATTGTATTACAGCAAAGAAAAAATTTGTATTGAATGTTTCTGGAAAGACGAAACAGATAATGTATAGCCTAAGTTTTTCCAGTTCTTTTTATAATGAAATTTTGACTGTAAATGACAATTGTAGGTATTAGATACATTTATACAAACAATGGTGCTCTAATATACTGTAATACAAGTCTTCCTAGTTCTGACGTCACTTACTTACATTGTTTATTACGTGATGAGGAAACGTCTATTTATTTATTTATCCCATTGCCCAGTTTTGTGTTATGAACCTTCCAAAGAATATATGAAGTCTTCTGTTCACATTCATTTCACTGGCCACCACTTCTTGCAAGAAAATTTATGATTCTTGTCAGTACAAGTAAGGAAAATATATCAAAAAGCTAATTAGAATTGTGGTGGAAGAACTATTACCTCTAGTATTGACAAAATGAGATTATATTTTTGGGGTAAAGTTTATTTATTTTCGACTTTTATCTTGCTTGGTTAAATGTCAGAACAAGCAAGTATTTATTTCATGACTTCCACATGTGCCTGATTTTTGTAAAATTCCTAGATATATTCTGTGTGGTATATTGAATGTAATATACAGTATAGTTATACAGTATTGGACTTTTATTTGCCTTTTACTATACTAATGGTAATGAGACGCATCTCTTCAGTGGCGTAGCTAGTGGGAGAACGACTGCCTCCCTCACCAAGACTCACAAAGGAGTTTGTTGGAAGATTTCTCCCTCTGTCAGAAAATGTGATGTGTGAATAACAGACCCGTAAATCTGGGTCAGTGCACCCATATCACATACAGTGGTTCAGCTTGTCTTTCTCAGTCTATCATCAGTTTGACCATGAACTCCCCCGACACAGATAAGCCGAGTTGTAATATAACATTTAACAGCTCATTGTTACATCCAGTATAGTAATGCATTGTGTGTTCTCTCCTGAATCATTTACATTTATTTAGTCGTATTGTATGTGTTCTGTATTTATACAGTAATAACACTACTGAAGGTGGTGTATTATCATACAATATACGTGTTCATCGTACTTAATTGATTCTTTGTTTATTGTTGTACTTGATAAACATCGATTTTATGGAAAGTTTAGGCCCTAATGTTCTGAATTATAGAGATTTTTCTGTAATATACTGCTTAAGAAACTCCTTGATAACATAATACAACTGTACATTGTAATGAAATATAAGTTACTGTACTGTACATGCATTGCAGATCTATATTATTGTTAAATAGAACTGCAGAATATGAAGTACTGTACTGCACAGGTACAGTATATTGATAGTTGCATCAGACAGTGGGATGGTTTCCATTTTTGGCCTCCAGTACTGTAGGAGGTAGAGCCCACTATATTGTGATCTCCTTTGATGCAGCTTCTTTGTTTTCTTTGGCAGGAAAAATTTCAAAGATTACATTGAACATTTTTCTATAAATCCAAAATCCATCCAAAATAAGTCTTGCCTTGAGCACAAATATATTTATGAAGAAGGCAAATGCATACAATGCATTTTGGATATGATAGGATGATATTCACAGTACTAAGCAAGTGTTGTAATGACTCCCAAACTGATCTGGAGGTAGCTGCCCATCCAGTGCTGTCCACCACAGTCCAAATTATAGAATATCAGAAAAACAGCTTCCCTGCACACTGTTCTTTAACAACAAACACGATGAATGTGTTTTGTTTTAAAAACTTTTTACAGTATTATTTTCTCAATGGAATGATAATAAAATAATTTAAAGCATAGAAATATTATTAATATATCATTGGCATTTTTGATCATTAAAAAAATATGGTATTTTTTGTCATTATTATCAAAAATGCAATTTGCCCTTCCACTAACTTTTTACTTTAGTTAACTTTCCTGAGTCCCACACTGTTTCTTGTCTAGAGGCTTTAATATCAGAAACCACTATGTATTACATTCCATGGCTCAATTTAAATTAAAAGTAGTGTATTTAAAATATACAAAGTGAAATAACACAAGAGTTTTGATATATCTTTCAATTTCTTTTTACCGAAAACATGAACATTCTTCATCCCATTACAAAAAGACCTTTTACATGTGATAAAAATGGAATAAAATAGATATTTTATAATTTCGAAACAAATTTTGGTTACACCTTTAGCACAACACATTCATTATTTGTGCATTAAATATGTAATTCTTCAACTGTTAGCATATTCAAAATTGCAACAAAAGATAAATATCCCATAAAGGTCTTCTTAGATGCAGACAGATACAGTATCTTAATTTCTTCTTAAACCTTAACTTTTGAAAGAGAACGATTGACTTCCTCCAGTTTATGGATTTGACGGATGAAGAAATCTCCATAGCGTTGGGCAACCTTGGTGTCTGCGATGTGGATCATATTTCCATCAATGAAGAAGTCAACCTGTTGATGAATGAAATATAAAATATGGTAATCTTTTTAGGATAAGGGAGCAGGTGTCGTATCTGGTGTATCATGTATATTCAGCAAAATGGACGAAATATTCTGAACTAAAATATTCGGTCGTGTGTCATGTTGGTAGCCCCCATTACCTTGTATGTGGGAAAATGTGGATATGCCAGTGACTCATTTCTCTGTATCCCTATTGTATTTACAGAAAAATCTTGATAACTCAGCATGTATGGGGCTCTGGCCTTGCAATGTATAGTACTTTATAACCTAAATATTGGGGTGCTACAGTACCCTCCCTTCCCACGTTGGGTGGCGTGAGCCAGTATGCACCCGACTACAACAATAACAAACACCAGACTGACCAAGCATGGAGTGCAGTGTGGCCAAATATGCCGAGAGTTTCCAGATAATTTCATGCAACTCGGCATTCCCCGAGTTATGTTGTAATAAATTCCGAGACCTTTATGTGAAACTGCAAGATATCGAATGCCAAGTTAACTAGAGTTTACCGCATAATTACTATAAACTCATTTTGACGGTCACTTGTTTTATAAAACAACAAACAATGTTATTATATCAATAATTTATGGAACAATGGCAGATGATGTTTTGTGGGGGT
Organism: Homarus gammarus; assembly: GCA_958450375.1. Taxonomy (NCBI): domain Eukaryota; kingdom Metazoa; phylum Arthropoda; class Malacostraca; order Decapoda; family Nephropidae; genus Homarus; species Homarus gammarus. The sequence continues at coordinate 1,230,570 of CAUDMG010003229.1, forward strand.
TTGAGTGGTGTGACAGGATACATGTAAGTAAACCAAATGAATGAAACATTTCACAGAGTACACGACAATGTTGTGTACATAAAGGAGGATCCCAGTAACTTGTCTCTAAAAATGGGAAAAAGACATTGAAAGCAAAAGAAGGCTTAAGGGTGATAATAAGCAAAATCTTATAAAATTTTCATCCCTCTTTCTCACCTCAGAGTCACTCTGGAAGTCTCCCTGCAGGCCAGAGGTGCCCTTAGTCCACACCATGTTGCGCATCTTGTGCTTAAAACACAGAAGTGCATTACGAAAATCGTCCTCACTCATCTCTTGGAAGGCAGCCATCTTCTCCATAGGCATAGTAGTATACAATTTCAAGTAGGATCTCATCACACTGATCTGCTGTTGCTGCTGAACTTCGTCCATGAATACCTGCAAGTACCACACACACACACACATATATATATATATCCACTACATCAATGGTCCCCAAATTTTTATAGGCTCTGGGCCACACTTATCATTGTAAACATAGTGGAGGGTGCCATGACTTAGGATCTACATTCAAGAAAAAAAAATCATATCTACAGTACTGTCCAGTTATTTGCAGTTTTACACATCTAACTGTTACCAGTTAAATACTTTTTACATTTACTCTTGGACAGGACGTGTGTATTTACCCCCGTGAGAAGGCCTATTCTCTCTCTCTGGGCCCGGTCTGGGGTAAATACACCAAACCTGTACATGACAGTTGTATCAAGTTATTACATATTTTCATGAATTTCACTTACAAAGAATCTCAAATAATTCACAATTTTCTAATAAATCCTTGTGGGGTTCATATGGTTCTGCAGGCACCACAGGTTGGGGGCCACTGCACTACATCATACTCATCTACTCACACAATACTTTATTTTTGAGGCATTACTAAAATTCACATCTGGTCATAAGCCGTGCCACTACCTTTGCCAAATTCATAAGGAAAAAAGTGCAGCTTATATTCGTCAAAATATGGTAGTTATAAACTCTGTTAAATCGAATTTGAGACTTACCTTAAGCTGTTGCTGGAAAGGTTCCTTGTGGAGATTGGCTGCTGTTGTGTCAAAAGGTGGAGGCACAGGACTCAAGAACTTGGGGCAGGCAAATGTGAAACACTGTGTGAACTCTTGAGCATCACCTCGCTGTAATTATGACATTAAACTTCAGATGAACCAAAACTACATACAATAAAAATATAAAATAAGGAATGCAAATACTTCCCCTCCAATTGAACTTCTTATTGAATGCTATAGACTGTTAGACTCAAATACAAAACAGTGATATCTGTACCTTTCATGAAACAAAGACATAAATCATAAAAGGTTTTAACAATTGCAGAGGATGAGTTTGGGTACACTGATAGATTGTGAGATGAAGTGTAATAAAGGCTTCTGGTTAGTGATTGGCCCATTGAAGAAACAGTAAAGTAAGATCTCTATGATATTTGTGGGTGAGGGTTATGAGGTACTGAGATTGGTTGAGAGCTTCAGTTCCTGTCTCAAAAATTTACTAGCTCTTTTAATGCAATCACACTGCTAATGGATACTATTAGAGGATTAAGGTGAAGCCTGGTGAGGAATGTTTGTTTTACAGCAAGGGCAGTGTTCAAGGGAATAATGTAATCCACCACTGATCATCGTACCTATAGCAAATGGGATATGTCATTGGAATTGTGTGTGCTTATGGAAACTACTGCATGTTCATCGATGGCCTGTGATCAAAAGATTAATCTTTCAGTTTCTTTGATTCAGTTTATCTAAATTTATGGTCTTTGTAAGACTAGCAATGACGTGTATTTAATTATATGGTCCATCTACTGAAGCCTTTTAATAAAACTGTGTTGTATGTGAACGTGGTTGCCCGACGGGCATTACACGATGACTAGATAGTTGTAGACAGGCTGTTGGATGATGTTTTTTACCTACAGTATAGTACAGTATTTTACTGACTTAACATATCTGAGCCATCACCTCATCCAATAACTTACAGTAAAGTATATAACTCAATAATGTGTAACAATACCGACCGACATGCGAGCCATTTTCTCAGCAAGAGCTTTCTCCCTCAGAGAAGACTGAACTGCCTCATCAATCCTCTGTGGGTGAAGCACCATGCAGATGGACAGAAGTGTGTACATCTGTTCAGTCTGTCAAAGAGATAAAAGTAGTCAGACTCTTCTTCCAGTCATCTGGTGTGGACATAAAAGGCAGTTCTCATAATATATAAAACAGCTACAGAAAGCTCCCACCTGTTTATTGATTTGGTCATTCTGGTAGTTCCTGGTCTGGAACATGGCTTTTGTACGTTGGATGTACACCAGAATGTTGGAGAATGTGCGGATAGCATCAGCGTATCGTCGCATCATCATGTACGCAAACCCAACGTAATAATAGGTTGTGATCTGGCAGGCTGGCACACGTGAGTACATGGACTTCTTATTTAATTCAATGTTTTCCAGAACCTGAAAGAAGAAATACCTCAGAATCCTTTTAGAAACACCAGATAATATCTTGCCTTCTCCTCAGTTGATGTTAAGTCTTTAAAATGCCTCGAGCCATTTTCTTAATTAAAAATTAAGGATTACAATAGGAAATAACATTCTGTAGCTGCAGGCTACTGTGAATGACCACCTCAGATCCAACATGTTCAACTTCACAAAGCAACTGATCCATTTTCATAGGACAATATAATTCACCAATAAGACAGATCAATTGGGCCAAAAATAGACTTGAATCCCTCCAACTCGTTAAATTATGGTGTGCGAATTCAGATATTTTATCGAGTTAGTGAGGGTTTTCTTCAACAACCCAAGTGAGTAATTCAGACAGTTTAAAAAACAAAAACGAATTATTTTTGTTGAAATCCAGGGGTTTATTTATTCACAATATGACTACTACTTATACATTTTCCAAAATACACTTTTGTTTTAGAAAACTAACACACAAAAACATTAATTTGAACAGAAAGCTGGAGTACACCATTACCTTGATAGCTTGATAGTAGTCACCAAGGAGTGAGTGAAGCCGCAGAAGTCCAATTAAAGAGAAGTAGCCCAGCATCTTGTACAGTGGATGGCGACCAAACTCTCCCGCCACACTGTCAGGATCTCCGCCACTTGTGTAGACCTGTCAACATAACAAACAAAAGCAAATGACTGACTATTATACTGCAGGGTCGCTGGAATAACGAAGAGAGACAGACTTACACCTTATAGACCATCACTCAAACTACTGTGGCATCCTTATGAAACACTCGAAATGAAGCTCTCCCACTACTCATTTCCTGTACTGTAATGTATACCGAATGTCCTCACTGTAAATCAACTTCACTCTAAGTATGTCCCCTTACCCTCTCGTCTCTTTGGTCTTCCCCTTTCCTTCCTACCACCTACCTTACATTTATGTTATGAACTGTAATCTAACTTGAACAAATAACTTTACATGAATTAAATGCTCACCTCAAGTTGCCTGTTGATGTTTGATTTATCAACAAGGCAGTGCAGGACATTGAGTACTGAGTGAACATTCCAAATCTTGGGGGATTCCTTCAGCATCTCAATCTCTGGCTCACTCTTCTTTCCAAGTTTGGATCTAAACTGAGAGAATGACTGGAACTGGTAAATGAACTCATCAATGATCTCCCACAGCCACTGGTTGGGCAATTCCATGGGCACAGGAGTCTCAGCACCTGCCAAGTAAATAAAACAATTACGTACAAATTTCTGGAACAATTATATCATTAAACAGTATAATCCAAAGTTGCATTCTTAAACACTTCAAGGACAGTAAATATGAAAACTGTAAAATATTTGTGCCTGTGGTGGAAATGTTCAAAGGTTCCAAAATATTATCTTCAAATTGGCAGCTAGAAATTTGTGATGCTAGTATTCCAAGATGGTTGCTCATGTAATTATGAAATGTTGTCAGTCATTGTACAAAACAAATATTTCAGCCCCCCAAAATTATAAAGGTCTAGAATATGTGAACTGGTAACACACCAACACTAGACAAGAGCACAAGAACCCCTTACTGAGGATGTAGTTGAAGAGATTACAGTAGTTGTAGTAGGACTCAAAACGCTGAGGTATTGTGGGTCCTCCCTGTACTCTGGCATATATATGACGATAGTACAACTCTCTGTAGAGAATCAGGAATATGTCATCCCGGCCATCTTGTTCTACTAACTTGTTGCCATACAAATCCTCCACTTCAGGCCAGGACTGAGTCTTGTAGTACTCCTCAGTTAAACGGTTGAAGCTGAAACAAAATTAGGTTTGAGGAGGTGTTGTAAGAGTCTTATCCCTTCAAAATTAAATACTAAAAAAACCCAGTGTGTCCTTGTACTTGTTCCTGTAAACAACAATATACTGAATAACACTAATATATGACGTTAATCATGGAGGGGAAACTGCTGGTCATTCTCGTGTGTGATGTTTGAACATTACAACACACTCTTTATTATACTACAAATAATCACACAGCACGGGTATAGCAGTGATAGATGCCTGACAGGTTAAGGAGTAAAACACACATGCTCTCACTAAACACATCCAAACAAGCTGTCATCATCCGCCCCACCTCACTGTGTATAATTTATATCAAGGACTGTGTATTTAAAAATGTTTAAGGTACCATTTAAAAATAAAGTAGTTTACTGCATCTGACAGTGTGGAGTTGGGAAGGAAGAGTTGAGTCTCGTGATCTAATTCTAAAGTTTACCAATGAATGATTTAAGTGAAGTAAACTATAAGAGGGTCTGCCCCAGTGTACCTGGTGATTGCTGGGTCAGTGGCAATTTACATTCCCTACACTGATTCTAAATGGACCGTGTCCCTGGTTTAGAGTGTATATAGCTCTCTACACCAGACAGGTTCTGTTAAGGTGTTTTTTGAAGCAGGTTATCCCATAGGTCAGCTGATGAATGGCCAATAAGCAAAAAAAAAATTGTTAGATTAATTTACGTTACAAAAGGTAAAGATGGAACTAAAATAACTTACTCCATGTAAAGAGAAGGAATATCATAGATGTTCTCATCACGCATGGCATCTCTAAAATAAGTGACATATTTTTTCACTTCCTCAGGGATGGAATAGGTTGGGTAGTGGCTACGATCTCCAAACTCTCCTTCTCCCCTCACTGTGTAGTGGTAATTCTCCGAGTCTTCTATTGCATAACTGTCATACTGCAAATAATAAATCAACATACAGTATAAAGAACAATATACTAAAACTATTGGTGCATTGTTCATCATTATTTAGCTGAACATATAGCAACACTACAGATAACATTATTTTAAATTTTTACTTTATTCAACCTGAGTTTTACAAATACAACACGATTTCATCCAAGTTTTATCAATACCTGTAATGTATATCCAAAGTTATGTTGAATTTTATCATCATAATTGAACCCAAGACAAGTTAACTTCAAGTACAATGACCACTTTAAGACAACCTGTTGCTACTGTATGGTATTTACCAACATATCTGGACTTTACCTGTGTGTAATAACTAATCATGATGAGTAGCACTCCTTCATTAATATAGAAGTAACGATCAAATAATTTTATTTAAAATGTTCAACATATTAAAAGTGAGAGTGGGTCCCATGGGCAAGACTGACCCTTAACCCTCTGGTACTCCAGCAAATAGTCTCAACCCCTCACAGTTTTTTGACACAAGTTGCGTTGGTAACAGCAAAGGATTTTCCATTTTAGTAAACATTGGGTAGAGCAATCCAGACTCAAATTGCACCCTAAGAGATACAATGCCAGTCCATGAGGCTAGTGGGAGGAACTTAGGTGGTTGATAAAGCCAGTCCACAGTTCCAGTATTTTTGCTTATGGGAGGAGTGCTATCAGTGTGAGATAAGGGCGAGAGGGAAGGCTGTACCAGCATGAGTGCTGGACGGTGAGGATACAGCACACTGTATATTAAGCCTTTGGTACACAAGGAGACAGTGTGGCCGGTACTGCAGTAATTTCCCCAAGTTGTATACTTAGGTACTGTACCCATTTACAGCTGGGTGAATCACAGACTGATGGAATAGGAGGTGAGCGCTGTATCCACCTGGTGGAAAATTTCCCTCTCGGTCTGGGAATTACCGTACTTGGCGCTCATTTCAAATACAGGTATCCTTTGCTCTATGAATAGGTTAGGTTCCTGAAAAACTATTTGTTAAGTAAATTATTTTATAGCAAATAAAAGAACATCATTGGGAAAAATAGGGTTTGATTTCCCAATGACAAGAAAACCCCAATATTGTACCCGCCAAAAACACAAAATATCACGAACAAAAGAACCTGCCTAACTAATGATAAATAGTACACACCTACAGCACATGTCTAACTTAACCTAACCAGAAAAACTAGAAAAACCTAACCTAACCCTAGTTTTCTGATTTTATACTCACGCAGTCTGGATAAAATGCGCCAAAAGGGACATAAATGAAAATTTTCTTGTTTTTGTCTGAACTAATAATTAGAAACCACATTGGTATTATTTTCGTTTCAGTCATCCAACGAATTTTAGGATTTTAAGATTCCACCATCCGAGAGAGGTTTAGGTTAGGCTAGGCTAGGCTAGGTTAGGTTAGGCTAGGCTAGGTTAGGCTACGTTAGGTTAGGTTAGGCTAGGTTAGGTTAGGTTAAAATTATGTTTTCCGATGGTCTTTCATGTCTTTTGAATAATTATGACCTACTTAGAAATAGGTGGATGACCAAAACGATAATTTAACCCAAAACAATATCTTAGTATGTCCTCTACCTAATCTCACTTAACGAGAGGCCAAACTCTAACAATTTCACATATTTTACTATTACAGGAACTTAATCATGGTGCTTATATAGTTGCAATCATTCCATATAATAACAATGCATTAAAATAGGCATACTTCCCCCCCCCTACACCGGTACTGTTTATTACCAGAGGGCAACATGCTACTGAGGGAGATGAACAGCTTGTTAGTATTACGAGCCCCATCAATCACCTGGTAGTTACTAAACCAACCAGTGACACATATAGTTGCTCATCTTACCTCATCCACAAACTCGTTATACATCTTGATTGGTTTTTAGCCACGAAATATTGGAGACAGATACAGGTGACCAGAACACGGTGTTGACGTCCAACTAGTGAGGACAGACACTTAGTGCTGATTGGTGGAATGAACGAACACGGAGTATGAACCTCACGTCTGATTGGCTACAAGAGTCTAGAATTAGCAGGTTGTGTAATGTACAAAACCTTCCACGGACAAGAGGAAGATATTAAAGCATTGTATTGAAATGTGATATCAGTCAAGCAAGATTATTTTTAACTTAAAAAATGTATGCAACAACCATTCTATTCGATTTTCTAAATATAGTATCTTTGGAAAACTATAAGAGAGTAAAGTCAAGTCCCCGATAAACAACCACACAACCCAAAGTAAACCGGTGTCGTAAGTGATAACTATGAAACGTTTATAGAAAACATAAAGTTAAAATGATGCTTCAGAACTGACAATATTATCATTTAGTTTGTTAACTGCATTAACAAATAATTACGCACGAAGTTTTCACATTGTTCGTGGTAGTTTTCTAACAGCACGTAATCTGTGCATCATCACAGAAAATGATGTAAATAGTATGAGTAACTAATTTATTTTATAATTTTCAATTATGCGTTGATCGTGTGACATCAAAGCAAAATAGTAAACAATAAATGACATAAAACAATATCAAATATACATATATGTATATATTTTCTCCATTATACTGTAACTACTTTCTTCAAAAGCACTATGGCGTGAAACAGGGTTGTCTGGTGTATTTCCCTGTGTTTTGTGGGATTCAAACCTTCATTCACAGGTCATGTGCTAAAACGAATATTAACCCAGCACTAAATGGGGTTATATAACTTAATTTCCACAAAAAACTTGCATATTAATATTAACTTACCTTTTATATCTTTGGGAGAACGATGGAGTTTCATATGGTTGTATTTCCTCTTGTCTTTCCCACACATGACACAGTGATGGCTACTTGTCTTGGGAACTATTTTTCAACACATTTGACAGATTGAACATTACACATTATTTTTCCCAAACGTAAACAAAAAGCAGCCGACACACACCACTGATCAACGTCAAGTGCGACATACTTCAAGGACTCTACACTGATATGCTGGGGTAATAGTTCTTTCTTGAGTAATACAGTCCAGTAAATGATTCCGTTACTATAGGGGGACTCTGGAGGGAACATTCCAATACACGAACCCTCCTCATCTTAACATCTTTAAACATCACAACCTCCTAAAATATATGACGATAAAACAATAAAAGAAATAATATACAAATTACTCACTTCTGGCCATGACCCGCCCCCCGCCCCTTGAAAAATTTGACCTATGAAAATAATGAAGAGAAAATAGAACTTTAAGATGAGGTAATATTGATTTAATAACACTAAGAGCTCGTTAACCCTTGGGAACGAAAAAAGGGGGAGTGAATTAGCCCCCAGGGACCAATTATCCACAAGTTTTACCACTAAGAGAGAGAGAGAGAGAGAGAGGGAGGGAGTCCATCAAGTGTGAGATACTGTACCATAACATTACGTCAACATTACCAACACGGCGGCTCATTAACTCCGCTAATTACTCAACAAACACTCGTTAACAGGTAGATGGGCGCTGTCACGTTAGTTCCCCACTCAACCATTAACTGAACGTGGCGCTTAATGAAAGACTAGCGAAGATAAATAGCGTTTAATGATTTTTTTCTCTCTCTCTCTCGTTTTTTAACCTATTCTCTCGTTGACTCGGGAGAACTGATCTAAAATGCTAATACAGGTTTGTCTTTCCACCTGTATGGTTCCATTTACTGTGGGTCTATTGTTCCTCTGTTGTGTCGATTTGCGTGTGCGTCTGTGTGTGCGTCTGCGTTTAGACCTTAGTTTACGTCTACGTCTGTCTCTGCGTCTGTGTTTATGCTGAAGAATATACTGACAGAATATGTTGGTGTTTTTCTTTCCCTCTCTTTCCCACTTTCTCTCTCTCTCTCTCTCTCACCTCACAGCTCTTATCGTCTTCTTGTGGTCCATATTTAATGAGCAATAAATCATACTTCTCACCAGAACACACACACACACACACACACACACACACACACACACACACACACACACCCCTTCTCCCCCCTCCCCCCCGATCGTATTGATTCACGAGCTCATTAAAATCTCTAATATTCTGGGAAGTTTAGAAATAATGAAGATAATTATACTATATTTTAATGACTCCTAACCTCAGAAAAGTCAGTCTTGTGGTTTTTTTTTTAATATACCGTAAAATAAAGAACTTTGTTTGTCTCAGGTAGCGTAATATATATAATGGTTACTGAGAAGATATTTTACCTGTTCGTGTGTGTGTGTGTGTGTGTGTGTGTGTGTGTGTGAAGGGGAAAATTCATATTATGAGCGTTAGGTGTATGTATGTATGTATGTATGTATAGGTATGTATGTATGTATGTATGTATGTATGTATAACTGACCACTATTACATGTGATGGTCGACTCTATTTACTATTATTTACTACTTAATATGTAAGGCCATCCAATTCAACTATCCACCTCTTCAACCACCCAGCTCAACCATCCAATTCCACCATCCATCTCAACCATCCATCTCAACCATCCATCTCAACCATCCACCTCAACCATCCATCTCAACCATCCAACTCAACCATCCATCTCAACCATCCAGGCCAACCATCCAGGCCAACCATCCAACTCAACCATCCATCTCAACCATCCAGGCCAACCATCCAGGCCAACCATCCATCTCTGCCATTCAATATCTGGGTCAGGAGTCAAGTGTCGCGACAGAATGATGCCAGGCGTCACGTTTTCGACACTTGTTAAGACAAAGTGTGGTAGTGACTGGCTTCGTCGACTGTGGGGGAGTGAGAGGGGTGTGTGAGAGGGAAGTGAGGGGTGTGTGAGAGGGGTGTGTGTGAGGGGTGTGTGTGAGGGGTGTGTGAGAGAGGTGTTTGAGAGAGGTGTTTGAGAGATGTGTTTGAGAGAGGTGTTTGAGAGGGGTGTGTGAGAGGGGTGTGTGGGTGAAAGGACTCAATAAACACACAACAACACAACAACAACAACACAACACAACACAACACAACAACAACACAATTCTCTCGGTACATTAGGCCGCAAACAATTAAGAAAAAAACTATGACAATCGATTCTAACTCAATTGGCGACTCCATTAGTAAGCGGCACAATTCCTAAACTATTTCCCGATGAATTTTCCCATTTTCCCACGATTACCACCATTTCCCGACGAATTTTCCCACGATTACCACCATTTCCCGACGAATTTTACTCTTTCACGAATTATAGCATTTGTTTACGAAATTTACCATTGTTCTACGAATTTAAGTATATTATTTTAGCGAATTCCGTTTTACTTTCACGGATTTTACCATTATTCCACGAAATCGGTGTACGAGAGGAACATTGCTGACCCCAAATACATTCTCCCAAACACTGGAGGAAGGAAATGATGACAACAATAACAACAGTAATAAAAATAACAACAATAACACCATTAATAACACTAATAATAACACCAATAAATACAAAATGACTAACAACAACAATAAGGTATTCGATTCTATAAGCAACCAGGCAGAAGGCTTCCTTGGGTGAATCCATCTCCTATCGTACGGTCTTGTGTTATAGACGCGACATTGCCGATTATTCTTGATCCCACAGCAGTGAATTCCAGATCACGAAACAGACCTCGATGCTGAATGAATCCGTTTCTAAAAATACCATATCTTTTATGTAAGATCAACCAGGGGGTGTGGTGGAGAAGAGAGGAGGAGGAGAGAGGGAGAAGGAAAGGGAGAAAGAGAGAGAGGGAGGAAAAGTGAAAGGGGGAGATGAAAAGGAAGGGAAGGGGAGGTGGAGAAGGGTAGGGAGAGATGGAAATGGATAGAGGACGAGGGAAAGGAATGTAGAGGGGAGAGGAAGAAGGAAGAGAGAAGACGGATGAGAAAAGAGACAGGGAGAGGGAAAGGGAGAGAAGGGAGAGAAGGGAGATAATCCTTTAGACTGCTGCAGCTCTCTCAATTTCGATCACTAACGGTAGGAACTCAGTGAGGTGTTCTTGTACCAGGAATACGGATTTATTGTGTTGAGTCGAGGATTTTAAATGAATAAATAACGTCAGGGATTTTTAGGACTTTGTAATGAGAAGGTTCGATGATATGATGTATACAAGCCCACTCTCTTCCCTCTCCCCTTTCCACTACTCCCCCAGGCACCCCCCCCCCTCTACTCCCCCGGGCACCCCCCCCTCCTCCCTCGGAAGAAAAAATAGAGACATCCAAAACAAATTCGAATCGGCATGAGGGTATTGGTGAGCTGTGTGTTTGATCATAACCCGGAGCTGAACCACACACACACACACACACACATGAGAAGCTTTTGTACGGACGTAGAGAGAAGAGAATAGGGAGTGAGGGGGGGAGGGAGGGAGAGGGAAGGAGGGGGGGGGAGGGAAGGAGGCAGGGAAGGAAAGGCGATAACGAGGGAAATATAGGGAGTAGGGTGGATAGAAGAGGGAATAGGGAGGGAAGAAAAAGCAATAAGGTGGGAAGGAGAGGATTACTCCTGTTACCTAAGGCGGAGTAATACCAACAGTAGGAAAAAATAAAAGAAGGTCAATATTTTCCCACCTTATCTCTACAAACTATTATTTTTTTACGGGGAAAATAATGGAAATTGTAAACAAGAGAGAGAGAGAGAGAGAGAGAGAGAGAGAGAGAGAGAGAGAGATAAAACACAAAGCCACTATGAGCTACGACAGGCGAACGTTCTCCTGCCTCGCTTCTCCTTTCCTCTACCTTGAAATAATTTGTTTGTCGAAGCTACGCCAGGAGAACGTTTACCTGCAAAGCAAATAATTAGTGGCACCTGGCGCTCTCTTGAATATAGATTGTTAATTACTTATATATTAATGTTTACCTGTGTGTGTGTGTGTGTGTGTGTGTGTGTGTGTTTCTTCCCCTCTATTCACTCCCCCTCTCTCATTATCACCTCCTCCTCCTCTTCCTCTCCCCCTCCTCCTCCTCTCCCCTCCTCCTCCTCCTCCTCCTCTTCCTCTCCCCCCTCCTCCTCCTCCTCCTCTCCCCCTCCTCTTCCTCTTCCTCTCCCTCCTCCTCCTCTCCCTCTCCCCCCTCCTCCTCCTCCTCCTCTTCCTCTCCCCCCTCCTCCTCCTCTCCCTCTCCCCCCTCCTCCTCCTCCTCCTCTCCCCCTCCTCCTTCTCTTCCTCTCCCCCCTCCTCCTCTTCCTCTCCCTCCTCCTCCTCCTCCTCCTTCTCCTCTGATCATCACCCCCCTTATCCCCGTTCTTATCAATGTTCATCCAGGCATTTCCCTCAGGATTCAGTATTTTAAAGAACTTGTATTTCGCTCTACGACCTAACCTAACCTAACCCAGCTTAAGGTTTAGGAATCTCTCTCTCTCTCTCTCTCTCTCTCTCTCTCTCTCTCTCTCTCTCTCTCGTGTGTTTGAGGGGGGGGGGGGTGACAATCTCTTTCTTCCGCTGTCTGAATCTTGAAGTATTTGGACAAAGAAGAAATCTCAAAGACTCCAGCAAACTCCGTGTGTAGGTTTACTTTTATGAAGTCATAAGGTGTGTGTGTGTGTGTGTGTGTGTGTGTGTGTGTGTGTGTCATAAGCAGGGGGTTTACCTTAGACTATAAACATCTACAGCTAGGTGGCAACAACAACAACAATAACAACAACAGCAGCAACACATTAAACTCCTACAAAATAATACAAATTTGCAGAACAACGACGGAATTGCAATTAGGAACGCGAGTTAACAATGTAATTAAAATACTCAGAGGGAAGGGAATGTCCTGAGGCAGTGAGTCAGCTCTGATGTATCTCTCTCACACACACACACACACACACACACACACACACACTATAGTTAGGAGGTTCAAATTCTACCTCCAAAATCCGACTAATTGTTACGTCTGATGTTCTCCCAGGAGCGTCATCTGGCCAGGCTTTAATGAGCAAATATTAGGTGTAAGTATTTGGCTTTGTTCGCCCTGACTCTGCCCTCATGGGTGTACACTGAGTTATACTGGTGTAGAATGACGTATAGTGGTGTAGAATGGCGTATAGTGGTGTAGAATGACGTATAGTGATGAAGAATGACGTATAGTGGTGTAGAATGACGTATAGTGGTGTAGAATGGCGTATAGTGGTGTAGAATGACGTATAGTGATGAAGAATGACGTATAGTGGTGTAGAATGACGTATAGTGATGTAGAATGGCGTATAGTGGTGTAGAATGGCGTATAGTGATGTAGAATGGCGTATAGTGATGAAGAATGGCGTATAGTGATGTAGAATGGCGTATAGTGGTGTAGAATGACGTATAGTGATGTAGAATGGCGTATAGTGATGTAGAATGGCTTATAGTGATGTAGAATGACGTATAGTGGTGTAGAATGGCGTATAGTGATGTAGAATGACGTATAGTGGTGTAGAATGGCTTATAGTGATGTAGAATGACGTATAGTGGTGTAGAATGGCGTATAGTGGTGTAGACTTACGTTTAATGGTGTTTTTTCTGTTTTTGTTTTATATTCGTTTTGTGTTTTAATGTGTGTGTGTGTTTGTGTGTGTGTGTGTGTGTGTGTGTGTGTGTGTGTGTGTGTGTGGTCTCCCTCTGTCTCTCTTTACATTTTTATCTCTTTATAATTCTCTTCTTGTTTCTCTCTACTTCTCTCTCCCTCCCTCTATGTTTCTATCTGATTTTTTCTCTTTCTTTTTCTCTCTTACAGACAGACAGACATATCAACACGTGTTCTCCCATAATGAGAATACCTTGGCCAACTTGCAGTGTCTCCCAACTGTCTCAAAGGAAGTTCTCAAATTATCTCCTGTGTACCAGAAACTAAATTATCTCATTCGATTCTTGGGACGCTGAGAGACAGTTGGTTTTATGTGTGTCTCAATTCCTATGTCTCACTTATCTGTCTCTCTTATCTGTCTCTCTGTCTGTCTCTCTGTCTGTCTGTTTATGTTTTTTTTTTATGTGTTTTGTTAGTTTTTTGTTTATCTCATGTAAGTATATAGACACACGCACACACACACACACACACACACACACACACACACACACACACACACACACACACACACACACACACTATAATCATAATTCCCAGAGTGCTAGTGTCAGAGTGCCAGAATGTCAGAGTACTAGAGTACCAGAGTGCCAAAAATGACCTTCAAGTAAACTTATTAATACATGAAAGGCGTGGTGGCGCAGTGGTCACGATCTCATTCCCACATTACAGTGTCGTGGGTCGATCCCCCCCCATGGTGGTACATTAAGAGGATGACAGCTAATAACGATAAGACTTAAGATAGTCCCAGAAAGTCTGAAGGCAACACTATATAAGTCTGCGACCAAGTAACGTCTTATAACACTAGGTCTATGAGTTGTATGGCTAACCTAACCTAACCTAACCAACACCTTCACTACAGGGACGCCACTTTAATATTCTATTTGGTTAACGTCAGACGATTCTATTCAGCTCAAAGGCGAGCCCGTACACAGGGGGTTAGATTAGGTTAGATTAGTTAGGTATGATTAAGTTAGGTTAGGTCAGATTAGATCCAAACTGCCCCTGGCCCACGTCCTACATTCATTATTGGGTGATGCTCTATACCCCCCCCCCCCCTCGATCAGTCACCTCCACACCAGCGAGAACTTGGTCAATATAAACAAATAGGTCCGTGTAGTTCCCTCCTTTACCCTGAATTAACCCCAATGACTTTACGTATCAACAGAGAAGCTCAGTTTATCACCCTTTATGTCTATAGTTAACGATAGTAATTAAAAAAAACATGACCTGAAGATTAGAGACCCTAGTTACATAACCCTCTCACCTCCACCCCCTCCCCCCATCAACACACCCACCGCCTCCCCCCATCAACACACCCATCCCCTTCCCCCATCAACACACCCACCCCCTCCCCCCATCAACACACCCACCCCCTCCCCCCCACACTGGTAGAGGGTTCAAGCTAGGGTGTAAGTCCTCGAGGTGATAATGGACTTGGCACTCAAACTTTGTCTCGGAAGGTCCTTGAGTAAGTCCCTTAAGCATCTTGGTGTATGTAGTCTCTGTCGTGTTGGGCGATGCACTAACTTTAATTTTCCTTATTATTATATATTTGTTTTAATTTTTTTACGAGTTTCTTTTCATTTTCTTCAATTTCTTACGTTTTTATTTTCATTTATTTTTTTTCGTTACTAAAATATCACGTGTGAAATAATATTGGTATAAATGATATTACCACTAATTTAGGATTCATTTTATAAGGATTTCTATGTTAAATTACTCCTCAAATTTATCCTAACTGGGCGGAGTTAAGGTTGGGTGTGGCTGTTGTGATGGCGACAGCTTCTATACCTTAAATTAATTCCTGCCCAGGTGATGCCAGCGACCCGTCAGCCCTAAACACGTGAGGCAACCATTATATATATTCATGTACTATATTAGTTACTATACAGGTAAGCCTCATATACCGTATATTACATTATAAACTAATTAACTTGGTTCTTATCCTTTCGCACAGGTAAATATAAAAAACAATCATTAAATCAGTATATATTGAGGTCGTCTCTGATCACGAATACACACACACACACACACACCCATTCTTTCACTACATCCATTAACTTATCAAGAGCTGTAATCAGACACTGGCTCGTAATTTATGAATATTTAATTGGTATAACAAGAGAGCCTTGTGGTGGCCGGCTGATGGTAAAACGAGTGCTGCTGCCGCCATCAAACACAAGCGGAACATTGATTACCAAAAATATCTCAGCATTGAGTTGGAGATAAAGTTAACAACTGATCTAAAGTGAGGAAGAGATTAGTGGTATTAATTAGTTGTTAGTGAAGCTGTGGTGGTGGTGATGTGGTGAAGCTGTGGTGGTGGTGATGTAGTGAAGCTGTGGTGGTGGTGATGTAGTGAAGCTGTGGTGGTGGTGATATAGTAATGGTATTATGGTGGTAGTGATGTAGTGATGATTAACTACCACAAGATAATGAATAGCTAATTGTTGTGGTAGTTTAGTGATGATGTAATAATGTTGACGTAACTGTATCACTGTAAAATATATCAATGTATTGCTGTATCAGTGTACCATTGTAATACCTCACCAGTCCACCAATGTACCACTGGAACCCAACAGAGACATAACCTCCTCCTTAAGTGTGTTCGTTGTCTCGTTGTCTTGCTGAGAGAGAGAGAGAGAGAGAGAGAGAGAGAGAGAGAGAGAGAGAGAGAGAGAGAGATGTGACCTCTCTACTTATTACTCAGAATGCAATATGCAAATTAGGTTTCATGACCAAAATGTTGCCACACTGTCACGCTTCTGTGGTCACATCTCCGAAAGTCCTCCTTGATAAACCTAACCTAACCTAACTTGATTGTTGATGTGTTTAGCTAGAAATATACTTTTACTGTCTGTCTGTCTGTCTTTCTGTCTGTCTGTCTGTCTAACTGAGAAAGGTAGAGCTATGGGGAGGGGTAGGGAGGTGAGGTAAGGAGGGGGGATATGTTGTGAGGGATAGTTGGGGAGGAGGTGGAGGGTGGGGGGTGGTGTGTGGGTGGGGGTGAGGATGGTAGGGGGTGGTAGGGGGGTGGTAGGGAGGGGTAGATGTAGGGTGATGGGTAAGGAGGGGAGGGGGAGTGGTGAAATTGATGAATGGAAAAAGGGAAGTGAGATTGAGATGGATAGTGATGGATAGGTAGATGAAATTGGAGGGCGTTAATAGATGGATAGATAGATGGATAGATAGTATACATACACTACATATACATATACCAACAACATCAGAAAAATACACATATAATCTACATATAAATCACATTGATACTCTCATCCGTATGTAATTTAGTTTAATCTTTCTACATAATCCAGATATTACATGTGTATTTTCAAGTTAGAGTTAGGTTAGATTAGGTTAGGCTTAGGTTAGGTTAGGGTTGTTAATATCTGTTCATTTTCTAGCCTAGATTTTAATATATTTAGACCTTTGGTACGTCCAAGCTTTTGAATTCAACCAGGATTTCATTAATTTGGTGTGTGTGTGTGTGTGTGTGTGTGTGTGAAGAAAAATAAAGCTAAGAGTTCATGATTACTATAAACAACCAGCTGATGGACCATACGTGATATAAACAATGAACAGCTGATTGACCATAAGTAATGTAAACAAAGAACAGCTGATTGATTACACTCCCCTCTGACGTCTTTGGTATGTCCTGGCACAATATTGCAAGCTGTCAACCCTGCAATTGATCTCCCATTGAGCAACACGATTATATGTAACACACGAGGAAATGCAATTAACCTATGTATTATATTATAGTTCCTATGTCTGTCTGTCTGTCTCACCACCTTAGCAGTACACAGGTTCCTCATTCTTCAGCGTTTAATATAATGAAGGTGACCACTATTACTAACCTAACCTAACCTAACCTAACCTAACCCTTCCCTTGCTTCTCCCATTTCTCTCTTTCTTTCACCTCTCAGCTCACTCTCCCCTCTCCCTTCTCTCACTCTCCCCTCTCCCTTCTCTCACTCTCCCCTCTCCCTTCTCTCACTCTCCCCTCTCCCTTCCCTCACCTCTCACCGCCTCTCACTGAGAGTAGTGTAGTCAGGTCTAGGCGTTTGGTGTGGAACCCATGCTTTAAAGACCCCCAACCTCCCTTATTGATCCGCTCTCACTCCTGACCTCTCCTGACCTCCTGTTCTCACTTTTGACCTCCTGCTCTCAGTCATGACCTCTCTTGACCTCCTGCTCTCACTCCTGACCTCCTGTTCCCACTTTTGACCTGTTGCTCTCAGTCATGACCTCTCCTGACCTCCTGCTCTCACTCCTGACCTCTCCTACTCTCACTCCTGACCTCCTGCTCTCACTCCTGACCTCCTGTTCTCACTTTGACCTCCTGCTCTCAGTTATGACCTCTCCTGACCTCCTGCTCTCACTCCCGACCTCCTGTTTTCACTCCTGACCTCCTACTCTCACTCCTGACCTCCTGCTTTCACTCTCCCAGCCCTCACCTCCCAGCCCTCACTCATAGCCCTCACTTCAGGAGCCACAAATTCTGTAAGATAGAGATTAAACTTTAAAATACTTCAGTTGTTGTGATGTTTATGTAGAAGACACACACACACACACAGACACACACACACATAGACACACACACACACACACACACACACAGACACACACACACACACACTAGGTGGGGGTCTGGCCAGGTGTGTTGTGTCGAGGTAAACAAGAGAGTGAGAGAGAGTGATTTAGGAGGTTGGTTAACGAGATGTGATGGTAGTTAAGGATGCAGGTGGTTGGGTGGAAATGGTGCTGTTAGTTGTACCTGTTGTTCCAGTGTTTTTAATCATTATTCTTTGGTAGTTATTATTCTCTCTTTCTCCTTTCCTTCAACTCGCATCTCCTCCTCCTCCTCTCTCTCCTTCTTCTCCAGTTCCTTCACCTCCCTCTACTCTTCCCCCCTCCCCCCTTTCACCTCACGCCACCTCCTTCTTCCCCCCCCCCCCACATTACCATTTCTTTTATCTCACAAACCTTTTAAGAAACTGATTTATATTACAATGATAATAAAAAACAACTTTATTCTCACTTACCACTTCAGTGTAAAACAACCAGCAGTGTAGACCAGAGCAGCACTAACAAGAGACGAGGTTTATTCTTCCCTACTGATCGTCTCGTTAGTCGCTTGGGCAGTCGGTCACGTCTCTGTTGACAAGTACTGGACCTAAGGCACTGGCTCCTTCCTGAATGATATCTGTACTTGTGTCAGTATTGGCCAAGAATGAGGTCATACTTGATGCTATTACACCACTCACTCAAGGTAAATATTGTTCCTGAAGTTCTCAACACTCTAAAGAAGTTTGTCTTGACAGTTTCGTGAAGACCAACACGGCGGCAACACTCTAAGCAGATCATCAGCTGAAGAACAGACACAGAGAGGAAACTTAAGGGATTCATAACTAACGTCCCTAACCTGGAGATGTAGTTTGTGAGCTGATCCCTAGATGGCGTTATATGACACACGAGAGAGAGAGAGAGAGAGAGAGAGAGAGAGAGAGAGGTATAATCAATAATATGCTGATAAATATACCCAAAACTAGACTACTTATGAACCAAAAATATATTAAAGTATATACGATAATATACTGAGGAATATATTCAAGATATACCAGAATAAACTTACCAAAGAATACATCTGTAATTATACTTGAAAATATACCCTTCATGATATACCCATTAAATATAACAGAGAATATACCTACTTCTATCATATGTCGTTCTAATTAATTATTTTGGATATACTCATTATTATATTGGGATAAATGGAACAAATATACTTAGAATATGGATATACCTATACAAGGGCCTATATGAAAAAAGATAATTATATATGAACGCTAAACAAACCCTTATAAATCTCTCTGGTAATTCTTTGTTAATTAAAATGAACCATACACTAATTACCTTGACCTTTGTGGTGACCTGGTGGAGACTGTTTACACGGTGGCTCTCCATATGGCGTCACAATATCACTGAGACTCAAAGGTAAAAAAAACAATTCGATTCATAAATGATTAAATAATAGTGAAGGATTTGGCTTTTTTTATTGACTTTTATTTTTCTTCTTGATTTTTATTGATTTTTAATGTTTTTGTTATTTTTTTTTTACATTTTAATGAATTTTCTTTATTTTATTATTTTTCATATTAAGTTATATATAAATAGATGAACACGGTCGCATATATTACCTGTGGAGTATAAATTAACCCAGATTCGTTCACCTGTGCAGCAGCATGTGGATTGGAAGCTGCGGCCACAGGTAGAAGATGGGGAAGGGAAGGGGGGGGGGGGGGCAGGTAGAGGCTAGTAATTACGGTCACGTCATAAACATTCCATAAGGTGAATTGATTTATTACACAAAATTGGGCTGTTATTTTTATCGGTGGTCATAATAGATTAGGCATAGCTTAGGAAGGCGTTTGTTGACTGTGTGTGTGTGTGTCTGTGTGTGTGTGTACTCAGAACACACACACACGTTAATTTGATAAACTTTGGCGTATCTTCACAGCAGCATTGTGGACGTGTAGGAAGTTGAGTGTAGGATCTCCTGCACATCCTTGGGAGGCTATTCAACACCATCCAACCCATACTATGTCGTAATGAATATAACAATAACAACGCCCAGTTCCACCCATTGTAAAAATCATTAATAATTCGTAAGATTTCTTGGGGGTTCACTCCTTACCTTTCGTTCTGTAACTACTCTGAAAACACACACACACACACACACACACACACACACACCCACACACACACACATACACCCACACCCACACACACACACACACACACCTACTCTTATTCTCTGGTCATATTTGCATTAATTTCAAACCTTAATTCAATGTTTTGATACGAAGAGAAAAATATATTAAATTAAATGAAGAAATAATAATTGTTATTAAAGAATTTACCTGTTAATTGAGAGACTTTCTTGGGAGAAGCGGTGAGGAAGATAGCTCTTCTCTACGTATGTGAGAGACAAGGTAGAGAGAGAGAGAGAGAGAGAGAGAGAGAGAGAGAGAGAGAGAGAGAGAGAGAGAGAGAGAGAGAGAGCGTATGAGCTGAGATGAATCAACACAGACTCTTTATTTGTTCTGAGTCAGCACAGGTGAGTGATGAGATACCTTCCTAAAGCCTTCATTAGTGGACCAAGATCTTCCAGGTAAGAACGAATACATCAACCTAACCTAGCCTAAGCGAGCACCAGAGAGGTATAGAGAGACACAGGGAGACAGAGAGAACACCTCAGAGACAGAGAGATGTAGAGAGACAAAAAGAATATAAGAGAAACACAGAAACACGTAGAGACAAAGAGAACACCACAGAGAGACAGAGAGACAGAGAGAATAGAGCAGAAGTCACCCCAAGGGAGAAATTGTTCTTGTTTCCCGCGTGACAATTTTCCCTTCAATTTCTCACCTATATGTCTTATTCCTGCCAACGACGAGAGAGAGAGAGAGAGAGAGAGAGAGAGAGAGAGAGAGTATTATAATCATTTGTTT
The DNA here is from genome assembly GCA_958450375.1 of Homarus gammarus. Classification (NCBI taxonomy): domain Eukaryota; kingdom Metazoa; phylum Arthropoda; class Malacostraca; order Decapoda; family Nephropidae; genus Homarus; species Homarus gammarus. The sequence continues at coordinate 1,251,799 of CAUDMG010003229.1, forward strand.
GTGTGTGTGTGTGTTTACAGGTTCTAGAGCCATCAGGTCATCATAGGTCATCAGTATACAGGTTCTACAGGCACCAGGTCATCAGTATACAGGTTCTACAGACACCAGGTCGTAAAATCTAACATCCTTGGCGCTGGAACCCGTAAAATAAGTAAAACATGACCACATAACTTCTCATAAGAGTGACTCTCTAATACCTCTCAGAGCAAGTCATGTAAAACAGACCTAAGTTTACTGAAGACTGGAGTGGGCGGGGATAGAGGGTGTGGGCGGGTGGAGTGGGTGGGGTTGAACGTGTTTGGAGGGGATGAAGGGTGTGGGTGGTGTTGGGTGGTGCGGAGGGTGTGGATGGGTGGGGTGGGCGGCGAGGGAAGGGAAGAAATTACGTGAATATTTTCTACTAAACACACACACACGCCCACCCACACACACACACACACACACACGCCCACACACACACGCCCACACACACGCCCACACACACACACACACACGCCCACACACACACACGCCCACACACACACACACACACACGCCCACACACACACACGCCCACCGTAGCTAGTCTCGAACAAGCACCCACACAGTGACACCATCTGAAATATGACTCTTAATAAACACTGCAGTTATATACAGTAATTTACAAGTTTTATTTTCATCTTGGTAGACCGACAAACTTCATATATATCTCAAGACCGTCAGAGGCGTTAAATATTAATATGGATAATGGTGTGGCTATTGTGGGGTGTGGTGTGAGGGAGGTGGTGTGGTCGTGGCAGCGGTGGGGGTCGTCTACATAAGTGAGATCAGAGTCATGATATAGTATGGTGGTGTGGTAGCCCTCACGACCACAGCCTCCATCTCCTGACGTCCAGCACCTGAGCTTGTCCACCAATCAGCGCCATTATTATTCTACTCCCTCATTTATAAATTTGGCAGTGTCACATTTTGCCATATATACGTAAACGTCAGCACAGGGAAACGGCGTAAAGGAACTCTCTAAGGCAACTGTACAGACTCATATTTTACACATTAACCTCAACAATTACAGCCACTACTTACCTCCTCATGTTATAATTCCTTCACCAACAATAACACTTCACTTGTTAACACGACCACAACAGCGACAAAACAGACCGCCGCGTTCCACTGCTTGTCTCAGCCGTGTCAATATTATTGTTCTTATTGTCCACTTTGTATCTGTAGTTTTCTGGATAAATAGACTATTTTAAATTCACTATCGATTCATATAACATCTCAAAGCAAGTGTCAGAGCTTCAATGGACGGAGTGAATCTGTCTCACCACTGTGGAAACACTTGGAGTGCATCTCTCTCTCACTGTATTCACCAAATACCTGATTCAGTGATACGGAACTCATGTGTCCCACTGAGATGATTTCTGTATAACTTCACACTTTATAAACACATATATAACAATATTATTGAATAAATATTACTATTATTATCAAGTATATATTTTTATTATAATTTAATATACACTCTGATATTAGTAATTGTGTATAAAGTCACCAGGTATGATCAGCGCCACCTGTTGTGAGACTAGGCGCCGTGGTGCTGTAAGAAGCGCCATCTAGGGGCTGAAGATCAAAACTGAACCAGAGGACTCGTAAGGTTGGCTTCAGTGGTTCATTCTGACTGCACAGGTACTTCATTTACAAGGAAAGTTACACATGTACGATAGGGTCAGATACAAATTACAGGTACAAATACAGATACAGTATATGTAACAGGTAAACGGGAAGTACAAGGACAGATAGAAACATAAATGGTAGTACAGGTTTTACATGTACAGTAAGGGTTACAAATCTTAGGCACAGATAACACGTGCATTTATAGGTACAGGTAAATTACAGGTACAGAGACAAATACAGGTAGATTCAACAATGTGCTATAAACAGTGGGTCATTCTTTTTCCAGAACTCAAGCTACTAATATTTTGAAAGTTTCGTGAAAGACTTTTAAATTGAAGTTTTCATTCATATAGTTTGTATTTTCTTGATGTAAGTTGAAACATTATTATTATTATTATTGGTTTTTCTTCTATCTCCCTTCTTCTTCCTCCTCTTTTTTCCTTCTCCCCCTTCTTCTCTTTCTTGCTAATTCTCTCTTCTTCTTCTCTGTCTTCCTCTTTTTATTTCCCTTTGCCTCTACTCTTCAACCCCTTCCTCCTTCCCTCCCTTCCACTTACCTTCTCCCTTCTTCCCGTTTCTCCATTCCTCCTATCCTTCCTTCGCTCCCCTCCCTCTTATCTCCTTTCCCACTAACTCCCTACCTCCTCATCCATCCCCCCCCCCGCACCATAAAACCCGACTGCTCTCTCTCTCTCTCTCCTCCCTCTTGTTTCTCTCTAGAATGCCCTTTCTTCTTCTCCATTGTCTTCTTTTCTCTTATTCCTTCTTCCTTTTAGTCCATCACGTCTTTTAATCCCTCTCCCCCCTTCTCCCTTAAATCTTCCTCTCCCCACACTGATGCTATAAACTCATCGATGATTCTACTCCATAAAGTTTTCCCTGTTACCTCCTCTTCCGTCTCCTCCTCTTCCTCCTCCTTTCTTCTTCCTCCTTGTTTCCCTCCTTCTTTCTCTTCTTCCTGTTTGTCTTCCCCCTTCTTCTCTTCCTCTTCCTTGTCTCCTTCTTCCTTCTCTTTTTATTATTATTGTTTTCATTTTCACCATTGCTTCTACTACTACTACAAAGGTTACATTTATTATTATTATTACTTATTACACCAGTACACCAACACTCCTACCACTAACACCATTACCACTACCACCATTACCACTACCACTACTACCACTACCACCATTACCACTATCACTACCACCACTACCCTACCGCCATCACACTGCCGACACAACTTCCATTATCGTCTGTTTTCTCAATACGTGTTCGTCGTTTTAAGCTTTCTTTAAATTCTTTCTTTTCTTTCTGTAATTCCTCATATTTTGTTCTCTTGAAGAATCCGGACTATAGGGAAAGAGAAAAGGAGACAGGTGAGAAAGTGTTGGTGAAAGTGTTGGAAGTGTTGGTGAAAGTGTTGGTGAGAAATGTGTTTTATTGTGTTGTTTCAGAAGACTCGTTTATAGAGTTGTCTTGAAATGTATGTATGTATGTATGTATGTATGTATGTATGTATGTATGTAATATACTGAAATAATATATCAGTATAATGACTAAGAGGCTATAACGATATACTGATGGATATACTTACATTAGAAAGTATATAACACAGTATAAAATCAATCATATAAACTAATATACTGATGTACGAATCTAATAAGTATACTGACAGATATAATGATCTTTTAAAGGGTTAGAAACAAGTATAATGATGAGCATAAGATAAGCGATATACTTACGTAGACCAGTATACCACTAATTATGATGATGAGTAGAATAGCTCCAAGCACAGCACCGAATATTGGCCACGGTCCCACCTTAGCAAACACGTCGGCGAGGTCTTGGGGTACCTATGGGACGTACATATATACATACATATACTGTTAGTTTATTATGGTTAAATGAGAAGCTTCTGTGATTCGTTATATATGGTGAGACTATTCATTGTTGTCACTTAGAATATTAATGGTAAAAAAAGATATATTTTTTTTCTTTATCTGAGTCTTCCTCATTATCTCTCTCAGTCTTCCTCATTATCTCTCTCACCTCTATTATCTCTCACTTCAATACTTACGTCCTCTTCCTTGATGGTAACTAAGGTGCTGGTGGTATAGGTGTAATTGGGTCGTACTGTAGTTACGTCCTCCCAATTTATATCTTTGTGGTCGTCCTGGTGGTTGTTCTGGGCAACTCCGGGACTACCCTCATCCATCATCATCCGCATCATCGTCGTTGTGGTCGTTGTTTCTGTGTCGTTGTCTAGGTTCATCTCGTTCCTTCTGGCAATATTTCCTGTTGTGTTCTGATCATCTTCCTTCAACACTTTAAGGTATTCTTTTTTGACGTCCTGATCATGTCCTGTAGTTTGGCCTCCTCCTTCTACCCCTTCGTCTCCTTCTCCTCCACTTCCTTCTTCACCTCCTCTTCCTTCACCTCCTCCTCTTCCTTCTCCTCCTTCGTGATGACAGAGCTGGTTGTGGAGGTCAGGGGTGAAGGATTGGCCATTCACAACCACACACGGCTGAGTGATATCCACGTTCATGATCGTAGTTGCGTTGTATGTATGAAGGTGGTACAGCTGAGAGAGAGATGGTGAGACATGAGAGATGGTCAGACAAAGAGATGTGAGTAAAGTTATATATATAATGCATACTGTATTCATCTGTCTAAACCCCCCTTGAGTACGATGATCAAGACCCTCTTCCCTGAGTCCATGAGTACGATAACCTACCTTCAACACAGCAACCATGACATATTGTGAAATCTCCACTCTGATAGAACTTCCAGCCACCATTGTAGACACCTCACACCTGTACAGATTAATTAACAGTTTCATCATACTTTTATTATCATCACTAAATACAGATATTAAAACAAAAATATCTGTATGTATATTATGTATGTATATTATGTATGTATATTATGTATGTGCTCCATTTATATACACTATTTATTCAGCCTAGCTAGCAGCGTGTGGCAATGTATTTACAATGTCCCACCCGCTTCATTAATGTGCCTGGCGACATATGGGAGCTGTTATGTATCACTTGCCACATGTCGCCTAGAGGCTAGTTGACCCCCATACAGAGTAAGGAGGGCTACCTCCCTTGTGTACATATTTGTTTATCCAGAAAATAGAACCTACGAAAACTCGACAGGTGTTTGTGTTCGCTCCTGTAGATAGAACTTGATACCCAGAACACATGCAATATCCACCTCATTTATGTTAGTGTAATTTTAACAGGTAATATTTAACAGCTATACAAAACATCACATGTATGTTCAAGTTAAAAATGAGTGTATGTTTGTGTTTGATGTACTTACGTAATTTTTTCACATTCTATTCTGTCACTGTTGCAGTCAATAGTGGCGATGTGTGGTCCGTATGCTGAAGATGTGGGAGAAGCAGTGGAAGTGGAATAGCTTACTGATGCCTCTCTCTTTGTTCTTGTAAGGTTCCCAGCACCTGTCTCCTCTTCCACTGTTAGACTCCCTTCACTCCCTTCGTCACCAGTACCTTCATCGTCTTCTTCGGCTATCAGAGCTGTTCTTGTCTGACTGTTACGAGTACTCTCCGTCGTGAACTGGAGATAAAGATAAACAGACGAAAATAAAATAGTACACAGGTCTACATTGTGTTCTTGGTTAGGTTAGGTTATAGGTGATTAGTCTCCGTGGCAATGGGTGTATTACCATGGTGAGATTGCCTGAAGAAATATTGGCTTGGCTTAATTTTCCTGATAATATAAACATTGTAATGCCATGTGTGTGTGTGTGTGTGTGTGTGTGTGTGTGTGTGTGTGTGTTTCTATCTCTCTATCTCTCCTCCTCTTTCTCTTCTTGTACTTCTTCTCTCTCATTTCTCTCTCCCTTGACTGGCACTTACATTGAGATGATTGAGACTCGGGGGTGAAGTACACCTGACGGGTCCTGAGGTACTGGCAAGTGTGGTCCGGTAAAGGTAAGGCGGCAGTTGAATGATAATCTGAAACACAAAACAAATCCGTAGTTATCATCCATCCATGCAAGATTCGGATTCAGTTTCAGTCCTCGATTCAAAA